>CM070822.1:45941531-46395715 GCA_036326025.1 Chrosomus eos
ATGATGATGATGATAAGAATAACTACATGGAGATGTGACACCAGGTTTAGCAGTGTCCGGAGGAAGACACAGCAGACGAGGACACAAGGGGTACAGGTGAGTGTGCAGGTAAGCGATACAGCTGAGTGTTTGTGTGCAGGCTACTTGAATAGGAGATTGTGGGAGATCAGAGGAGTATCACAGGAAATCGATGGGGTTCGGGTAAGAATCACAGAAGATCTTTCTGGGAAAGCATCACAGGGGCATATGGAAGTATCAAAGTATATAATTAAAGGACAGGGAAGCATCACAGGAGATGGTTAGAGCACAAGGAAGTATCAAAGTAGATTGAGGAGAAACGAGGCGGGAAACGTGACCCTTTCCCGCGTAGCATAAAAGGATATGAAATATGGTTCATTTGTTGTGGGAAACTAATTTCCTGGCAAATAAACATTCTTGATGGGAAAAGGGAATCTTAAGATTAATCATGTGTGAGGTGGTTTAGTAATCTAAATCTGGCAATATGCCATAATGCCCCAGTAATCTATTTTCTGGTCATGTTATAGTGACAGTCCATAAGTTTAACATTACTTAAGAAAATTATTTTAATCAAGCCAGTGCACATATGATTTTCAATTCATGTTTATTTGTATTGCGTCTTGTACATTTTATATTTACATTTCATTTGTCAATTTCTGAGATTAAAACATGCAGTTAATACAAGAAATCTAGAACATTTATATGGAGTTATTTTAATTAATAGATGGATAAGCATACACAATGCAATTTTACTATATTTGTGATTCAACCACAAACATTCTTTTCTCAAAGCATTCATTTTATCCTCCTCACATATTACATTGAGATGGTGTGTCACAATAAATCTGATTCTGATTATTTGTTAATCTCGCTCATATGTGTTTGGTAAGGGCAAAATGACAAGCCCATCTCGTCTTTTTACAATTTCTATACATTTGTTTGTTACTTCAGATGGAAGTACTGCCTTGTAGCTTGCACAGAATGTGACGTTAAGTATGTGAGAATCCATGCAAACATATTCTGTTCGCTTTTTGTGAAAGGCTTGAATTTGATTTGATAACCTTACCAGTAAAACTGGTTGTTTGGGGGTGGCCTGTGTTCGAACAACAATGATGTGTTCAATTTTTGCAACCTGTTGCCCAATGGTTACCAAGGAATTACATCTGGAGTATTTTGAGTCATACTGATCAGTGGAGTAGAGTGTCCCATGACAAACAAACCTCTGAAAGTAGGTGGCTTGATTTTTTTCTGTATGAATTCCAGAATTCTGTAGTAAGATTTGCTGAGACAGTGGTAGCTCTTTCACCTGACCTTGACCAAAAAAATTGCAGCCACTGACCTGTGAAACGTTTTTGCACAAGGAATAACCCCGAAGTGCTGATAAAACGTATTCATGTGCCGGGAAGTCTTCTGCAATGTAAACTCTTGATAATATTTTTAGCTGTTTTAGTCTTGCTAGATTTTGAGTTATTTGCAATGGTACATGTTGTGTTCCATTGAAAAGTTTGAGCAGTCTACCATTATGTCCTTCAAAGACGAATGTTGACGTCAAGGACAAAGGTCCATGTCTTCTGACACTCTCAGCTAAGTGGGTGAGGAGATGAATATTGTAAGAGACGTTTTGCTTCCCATACAGAGACTCAGTTAGAAGTACAAACTCACAAAGAGCCATGTGAGCCTTGTCAATGTTCAAATGTGAAATATGTGAACTAGTTAGCAGATAAATGGCAAAGGCTAGTAGCATCCAGTGGTGGAAATACTGTGTCGGGATTAAACCCATCAGTATATAAGGAGAGATTAGAAGAAATGTTCTCCACTCACTTCCTTTCCATTTTTGCCGTTCTTTTACAGATCGTGGCAGTCGGGTTATCTCACTAGGTGGCCGCACTGATTTCAAACGTTTGTCGTATCTCTTTCAAGACACTTGGATTTTTGATGTTTACTTCTGGCACTTTGTTGTCCAACCACAAGCCTGTTATTTGGCGCACTACTCCAAGAAGGACACTATGTAGATAGTCTGGAACAAAACTTTCTGCCATGTCAAAACACTGTAATGTGGTCAAGAGACTTGGTCCTTTAACACCATTGACTGGGTTATTTACCGAGGCCAGTTCTGCATCATGGATCATGCCCTTGTGTGTTCTCAGACTAGGAATGGGTACTGAGAGTGGGTAGACCCTGGTAAACCCATCACCCTTTTCCACTCTCTCTCCAGAATGAGTACAGAAATTACAGCCATGTCCCCCATTGAACTGGTTGATATTTTGCACTGGAGCCCTCGCAACAGAGTCAACTGTGCATAGAATGGTAGCAACTTTGGAACATTCATAAGTTTTTGTTATAGTGTTGTGCCACACAACACCTGCAGATTCTAAAGATCTGCACTCTTCGATGAATGGTTTTAGAAAGCTTTCCATTGTTGGCTTGGTTTGCCCAAACCAGAGTGCAGGCACCAACACAAAGTTTTTCCGTTCAGACAGAGCTACCTCGTTTATGGTACACTGAATTGGCCACATTGAATAACTTGAAGAGTTAAACACTGGGACACCATCTGTATTCCATGTCAAAGATATATTGCTCTGGTCTGTCAGCATTGGAATTCTCTTATACAGTGCACCATCACTGACATCTTGGATGCAATCAGAATTGTTTTTCTGTGATAGTTTGTCATTAAGGTTGTGATTTTCAAAAAGATTTTTAATTTCATCTCTCAAGGGGGTGTACATAAAATAATAACCTTTACTCAGATGTTCTGATACTTTGCATTCTGTCTCACACATTGGACATAGTACACTCTCGACATCGAGTGTGCCAATGTAAGCTCCACAGTCAGGATTCAGACAATAATGATGTAACTGCCAGCTGGTTGTGTCAAAAGCACGTTTGAACAGGTAGTTGGTGGAGGGTAAACTATTTTCAGGGAGAAGCATCTGCAGCAGATGCAGTAAATCTTCACTTCCTGCCTTGGTCACATGGTGGCGTAGCATGTAGCCCAGAAGTGCAGTCAGACTTTCACCTTTTGAAAGGTTGGCTCCAGGATACAAAGGCTGGTCTCCATCATGGATACAAGTGGTGGTTGGGATATTTCCATCCTCAAGATTGGTTGAACTGCTATGCTAGAGATGAAAAATGAGAAGATAAATGAATGTATGATCATTTAAAGTCATTTTATATTCCATTTGTCCACATTACTCATGCACAACTTTCACAAAACCAGAAAACAGTTGTGGGTCATCCAGGTAAGGACACATATTAAGAATCAAGTCGTAAACTACTGTATGGCAACTCTTTATTGTAAAATCAAATGTTCTGTGAATTGAAATACAGCGATGTACTGTAAAACAGTCAAATTTACTAAATGAATCAAGCTAATATCACTTATATATTATGTTCATCACACTTAGTAGAAAAATAATTATGTGAACTCAATTGATCAGGAGAGTAAATGTTAAACAGAAGTGTTATTTTATGTGTTTTTGCACAAAATTAAAAAATTAAATTAAATTTGAATGGTTGGAGCAATCTGTTTCGCCAAATGAAATGTTATCTGCCATGGTATTATTACGGTAACATCCCATAAAGTATATCCAGGGGAAGGTTGATTTAACTTGACTTTAACTTACTGGTGAACATCCAGTAAAACTTTCAAAAATTGTTTGGCACAACAACTACTGAAGTTGTAACTAAAATGCTTTGCAGCGTTTTTTTTAATTTTTTTTTAATGTTTACTCAACTTTTTATTCATCTGTATTACTGTAAAAAATACATATTGATAAAGGATAACTTCATCATAAAAAGTAAAGCTTAAAAAAAATTGTTTAATTTAGACACTGTCCAAAGATGTGTTTGATCAGTATATGTAGGCTACATTATAGCACATTTGCATAAGCAAACATGTAATTTATTAGACTATATAATAGTTACCTCTTCATTGCTCAACCATTGTGTGTTTTGCTCTTCATCTTCTATATCACCACCTGATATGTCACCTGGCTGAAGAAAAATTTAAATGACCCTCAGGCTTACAAAAAAAAGTACAATACTAAACTGTAAATGGATTGGTAACACTTTACAATAAGGTCTCCTTTGTTAACATTAATTAATGTATTAACTAACATGAACTAACCATGAGCAATACATTTGTAACAGTATTTATTAATCTATGTTAATGTTAGTTAATACAAATACAGCTGTTCGTTGTTTGTTCACATTTGCTAATGGTAATAAATAAAGCATTTGATTTTAATAATGTATTAGTAAATGTTGAAATTAACTTTAAAATTAATAAATGCTGTAGAAGTATATTGCTCATTCTTAGTTCATGTTAACTAAACCTTATTGCAAAGTGCTACCAATGGATTGACTGCATGGTACCGTTAGCCTAAAATTAAAATTAAATAAATTATTATTATTATAATAATATTATTACAATAAAGAAATATGTAGATCTGTAAAATCAAGAGAAAACGAAATATTTTTCAATACCTCAGTGAGTTGCCTAGCTGTCTCTTCTCTGCAGAGCAGTTGTGTGTCTTCTTCAGAGTCAGCACCAACTTGGTCCTCTGTGTGTGTCTAAAGAAAAAAAATAACCCGACAGTTTTATAATGTCTCCGACTCCGTGTATTGCAAAATGTGTATTGTTATTATTATAATGAATAATAATTAAAAAGACTATTAAATAATATAACTGAATCACAGGTATTGTACTGTACAGGTACTGGTACAGGTAATTACAGGTAGGCCTACTTAATTACTGATATTTATTTATTTAATTGAATTTTATTTATTTTACCTGAGATGACAGACTTGCAACATCACTTTCGCTGGTATTTCTCCTTACACTTGTGTTCCGGGGGGGTTCTTCTTCATCCTCCTCCAGAAATATTTTGTACTTGTTTCTTCTGGGATATTTTTAGTTTGGAATAGAGTCATCTTCTAAAAAAGATTTGTATATTTTTCGCCTTTTGGACATTTCATCTGCATAGATAATTAGCAGGCGCGTGACCAGATGATCTTCCTTCGCGCCAACGCGATCGTTGCCCTGACAACGAGTCTCGAGAGCAGCTGATACTTGATGAGCTAACTGTCAGTCAGCGTCTTCGTTAGTTTAGGATGGATATAAAATACGTTTTGGTAGATTTTTTCACAGACAACACCGTTCATATATGTGAATTTTCAAAAATAAAACACACAGATATGACTAAACTACACCCCAATGTCATTCACAAGTGGGACAAACGAGAGGAAGCATATGTTTTCTGGAAGAAAACTTCGTCAGCCGAGCTGCAGCGTTGGCCTTGTCGAGTCATCCAGTTTAGCGGTGAGTAGGCTATGTCTAATGTCCTCATATCTTTGGTTAGTTAATTTAAAGAGATGTACAAATACTTTTATTGATATCTTATTCAAACAGTTGAGAAAATAGGGGGAAATGCTGCTTCTGTACTGATTTGTAGCGCGCGCAGGTGCGCGAGGTGCTGATTCTTTCTGATGCTGCACGAGCGAGGGCTGATCAACACAGAATTCATTCTGATAGAAAGACTAAACTATGTGTTTTTTCAGAGGTGATAAATTCACTGTAATCTATATGTTTTTGTAATACAATTACCAGAAGTAAACTAACCATTCTTTGCGTAGTAAAGATTGTACTCATTTCAAATATGGTGAGAAATAAAGGGAGACTGATTAATTGTAGGCTATCATTAAAATCTCATTCCAACCAGTTACAACCCTTTGTGTATAGACACATGTATTATGCTGTCATTGAAGCTCAACAATTAAAAAACAAGAGAAAACAACAACAACAAAAACATTTATAATAATGGAATAAACAAAACTGTACTGAATGTGTTTGTTTCTAGGAGAGCGTCAGCCCCTAATTGACTTAAGGAAAAAAATTGAAAAGGGCTGTGCCTTTGACAGTATACCCCTCTTTGCTACAGAGGAAGCGTTAGGAAAGGGGAGAAGAGAGAAAGTGAAAAGGCCCTCAACAGATGTTGGCGAGACTTCATTTCTGGACCGGGTAAATGCATTAAAGCTCACTCACATTCTACCACAAATGTCAACCTGATTTTAGATCGTATTTAAATGAGATCAAGAAATCCAGTTACATGTAGGCCTACAGTCCCGTATATATTTTATACATGTACTAAATTGTTTCAGATCTTTAAACAAAATAGTGTAATAAAGGCACCAGAGTAAACGTAAAATACAGTTTATTAATGGTAATTGTACTGGCCTTTATCTTATGTTCAATTTCTTTGGTATATCTTGACTAGTTAGTATCTGGAATACTTAGTATTGAAACACAAAAATAGAAGAAATCAGTATTTTTTTCATAGCACTGTACACAAGCATTTCTGTTAAATAGTTTAATTGACATTAATGTGCAAGAAAAGGACATTTCTCTGGAATACTTTTTTAATGTGATTGCTATTTTCAGGAAAATGTACCGGTAACAACAAAAAAAAAGAAGACCAAAAATATCATTCAACAGAAGATAATGGCTGCAGTGAAACAAAGCTGCACTCAAATACTGGTGAGCAGAAAGCTAATTTATTTACTTTATTTCACTCAAAAAAATGATATGTTGGCTTTAAATTAACTTTTTTTTGTCAACAGGATACAAATAACTGGGTTTCGTTAAACAAACATAATTTATTCATGTAACTTCAACATCATGGAAGTAAGTCATTTAAGCAATCCAATTAAACTATGAGCTGAGTGTTAGGGGGCTTTCACACTGGCAGTTTAGTTCGGAACGGGGCACGGTTCGCATGAAAAATCGTTAATGTGAACGCTGTCATGGGACCCGGGTGCGCACTGGGGTACCGAACCCGAGACTGCCTGGAAGAGGTGGTCTGAGTGTGGTTGCTGCCAAACCATGCCGCGGTTCGCGTGAATGGGAAAGCAACACGGACTCGGGTGCGCACTTGTTCAGGAAGTAAAGTAATCTGCGCATGCGTTTTAGCTTATTGTGATGTATTCAGTTAAATAAAACACTTGTAAGGGATGATAGTGTTGATGATTTACCTTGGATACCACGAGCGAGAGTGAGCCTGCAGTGTATTCGTGTATTGCGCGTGGAATCAGGGCAACACATTTGGAAATCCACGGTCTCCTCAAAAGAGTCAGTTTGCAAGCAGCAGAAGTCCACCTTATGTGATACACGCACAGTAAACCTGTATTGTTCACTCAACTGCACATAATAGCAGCGAATTAATAAAAAAACCACAATATTGACCCACGTTGTGTTTTCTATCATGCGCCGTGCACTTTTGCGATGACGTCATATGCACACAAACACACCAGGGTTCGATAGAATCAAGTTGAGTGTGAAACCAGACCAACGCTGCGGGGGGGCGCTGGGAACAAACGCGCTCGGACTCGGACCGCAGCAATCGAGCCCAGTGGAAAAGCCCCCTTAAATGAACACTGAAGCAGTGTTAAAGTTAATGAGATAATTAAGTGAATAATTGAGTGATGATTATGCATTATTGAAGACACCTGATGTTAACAACCAGAATCACTGAAGGAGAAAACCGGAATATAAAGTCACCATTATGGTGATTAGTGATTGTTTGAGTTGGGCTCACATCATTAACCTTAGATTTCGTTTGGCTGCTGTACATGAGTTATAACAGCCAGATGACCAATTAGAAAAGGTGATCTAATGGTGTTGGTTGTGTTTTAACATAATCATTATATCACAGTCATTTGACCTGAATCACTGAACTCATATAGAATCCCATTTCTGAGTTAAGTTTACCTTATGGATTATAGCAGCACTGCCGTTGTAGAGCATACAATTTTTAGCCTTTTCAATGAAATCCAAATGATCAAATCAATAAAAAAGAAACAAAAAGAAACTTCTAAAAAAAAAAATTTGTTTATGTGGGCACACACAGACATCATGAATCAGACTATGAATCTCAACAATGGTGCAGGTCAAATGACTGTGATATAATGATTATCTTAAAACACAACCAACACCATCAGATAGCCTTTTCTATTCGTTCATGAACAGCAGCCAAACAAAATCTAAAGTTAATGACGTGAGGGTCAAGAGCCCAACTAAAACATACACTGATCTCCATAATGGTGACTTTAAATTCCGTTTTTCTCCGTCAGTGATTCTGCTTGTTAAAGGGATAGTTCACTTTGAAATTAATTTTTGGTATGTTTTAGCTTACCTCAAGGGCATCAAATATGTAGGTGTCTTTGTGTCCACAGTATTTTCAATTTTGATATTTTTAGGTCAAACCGTTCTTGTCTGTCAGTCATATAATGCAGGCAATAGGTGTCCACCTTAAAAAGCATACACAGAGAAGTCCAAATTAAACATGATTTAATGACTCGTAAATGTAAGTACACATTGATGGCCTAAGACACGAAACGAGTGGTTTATGTGAGAAAACGAACAGTATTTATATAGTTTTTACCTCTTGTAAACACAGCCACGTCCAAGTGATCTGAGGGCGCGAGCGCTTCGGTCTTTTCCGGAAAGCGCCGGAAGTGAAACCTCGCGTGTGTTCGTCACTCATTGTTTACACAGAACAGAGATTGTAGGTAAGACGGCTAATTAAAATGGTACTAATTTGCGCTTATCCGGGATGTTTAAACCGTCGTAAAAGAAAACAATTAAAAAAAAAAAAAAAATTGTATGAGTGACGTACATGTGCGAGAGATAACTTCCGGTGCTTTCCGACCTCAGATCACTTGGACGTGGCTGTGTTTACAAGAGGTAAAAATGATATAAATACTATTAGTTTTCTCACACAAACCGCTCGTTTCGTGTCTTAGGCCATCAATGTGTACTTACATTTACGAGTCATTAAATCATGTTTAATTTGGACTTCTCTGTGTATGCTCTTTGAGGTGGACCCCATAGACCTGCATTATATGACTGACAGACAAGAACCTAAAAATATCAAAATTGAAAATACTGTGGACACAAAGACACCTACATCTTGGATGCCCTTGTGGTAAGCTAAAACATTAAAAATAATAATTTCAAAGTGAACTATGCCTTTAACATCAGGTGTCTTCAATAATGCTCAATCATCACTCAATTATTCACTTAATTATCTCATTAACTTTAACACTGCTTCAGTGTTCATTTAACACTCAGCTCAGAGTTTAAATGGGGTCGCTTAAAATGACTTACTTCCATGATGTTGAAGTTACAAGAACAAATTATGTTTATTTAACGTAATAGATATATGCATCCTGATATATTCATCCTGTTTACATAAAAAAGTTAATCAAAGCCAACATATCATTTTTTTGAGTGTATATCTTTACAGCTAGAATACATAATACCTGATATTGTACTTCAGGAACCAAGACCTGCTGTGGGAGTGCTGGAGGAATCAAGTGTACCAAGTCCTTTGTCTCCTCAACCATGTAAGAGTTCAGACATGGCTGAAAAGATCGAGAAGTTAAAAAATGAAATTAAAGAGCTAAAAGAAGATTTAAAATATGAGCGGCGCTCCAGGATAAAAGCAGAGAGAGAGCTGAGGGAGTCATAAGGTAATGAAATCTAGCTATACCGCAGCAAATCTTCTCAATTATCTGTTCTTAACTTGTGAACTCTCTTCTTCTTCTGTATTATACCATGTTCTGTTTGAATACTCAATTCTGATTTGCTGGAAGGTGTGCATTAAAACAATGAATGCGCAGGTAGCTACAAGTCAGTTTGATCACTGTTCTAACATAATGTGCTGCTTTTATTGTAGGACACACACACACACACACACACACACACACACACACACACACACACACACACACACAGGCAGTCACTCGCACACAGAGATCTTGAAGCACTCTCACATACAGAAGCATTACATTTCTAAGCAACAAGGTCTTAATATCACTTTTTTTGAAGTAATTAAATTGACAGCTTCATTCGAAAAATGCTGTGCCTGATTTAAAGTGTGCAGAAGGTTAGATGTAACGAGCCATAGGCCAACAAACTAATGAAAAGCAACTGTTAGTTTTACTCTTCTGGTCAAATTGTGCAACACAAACGTGAAGGAAAGCTTTAACTTCGCTTTCTAACCTAGCTTTAACAGCTCGTGTGCATTACACAATTTTAATACACTTCACGCGGAGGCAACCTGCTTTACGTCGGGTGGTTCTTTGCCTCCACCTCGTGTATTAAAATCATGTAATGCACACCTAGCAGTGGATTAGCCCTATATGTGAAGGCTTGCACAAAGTAGTCAATGAAGGGGTGACAATAACTGTGGTATACATATTCCATATACTGTATTCCAATAATATATTTATCAATTCATATTCATATTTTTCCCAATTATTTTATTTTGATTTAAGGTTAGAATTTTTAATGAAAGACCAAGGGAATAAATGGTGCCAATAGATGTGGAGGGCAGTGTACAGTATTTAAACATGATTGTGTTGCTCTGCTTTTTTCCAGAAATGCATGCTGTTGTGCAGGAGCTAAAAGACACAGTGGGAGAATTAAAAATGATGTCAAAGCAGAAGCCTGACACTCCGCAGACCTCATCTTCTCAGAACATCGGTTCTCAAATTCAAGAACCATGCTCTGCTCAAGGAAATTGTCAGGTATATAAGTGGATCCCAATTATGCATTTATTGTATTGTATTGTATTCTATTTTCTGGCGAGAAGGTGTGTTAAAATCTACCTCTTTTACATAAAACAACTTGTGGTTGCTGTTGTTGTTTTTAACTCTATGTACAGGGCAAACCATAAGTATTTGGAATTGTTTTACTGTTTAGACCCTACACACCAAGCTTCTGAAATTGATGGAAACACAATTAAAACACTGAGGGCCCTATCTTGCACCCGGCGCAAATGACTTTGTACACTGACGCATATATCATTTCTATTTTGCACCCGCGCAAAGCGGGCTTTTCCCTCCACAGACGCACGTCGGTAAACTAGGAAATGAACTTGCGCTCCCCGGGCGGGTCGGCGCAAAAAGGAGGCGTGTTTCGGTGCAAACATTCCCTAGTGCTATTTTGCAGTTCCATAAAACAATTTCGCAACTGACCAGAAAAAAAACTAGTCTAAAGTCAGTGGCGCGTTGTTTATAATGCTATTTTAAGCGCGCATGCTTGGCCATAATGTAGCGGGTGCACAACGCGCATACACTTTGATTCTCTCATCAACACAGATGCAGCAGTTTTTATTTTTGCAAATCATACATTATAACAGGGAAATATATTACCACACGAGGGAAATCATTGTGGTGTCCATGAAGATGTGAAAAAATGTAGGCCTGGTAAATCCGCCATAATAATAACAATCCGCCTTGCAACATGCGCACCTGCTCTTAAAGGGTATGTTGGATGACGCTCTGATTGGTTTATTTCACGTTACGGCCAAACCACACCTATGAATAATAAAGCTATTTCAGACCAACCCCTTTTAAACTTGCGTCGGGCGCAAGATGCATTTATCCCCGCCGGTAAAATAGCAACAGCGCCCAAGACCCGCCCACAAAGTTACTTGCGCTTCGCGCTTGACACTTGCATTTCAGATCGTTAAAATAGGGCCCTAAGAGTGACTATTCACAGTAGTATCAGGAAATAGTATCATTTCAAAAAGAAACAGAAGCGATGTCAAAAATACAAGAATCATTGTCCAAATTATGGTTGACTCTGTAGCTTTACAATTTATTCTAAAAGGCATTTCTAAGCCATTTTGTTTTATTTTGTTTTAGATTGTACCAGCCTACAGTCTGTCACTGTGGTGGTCAACTTTCATAAAAATTACTGTTTCAGAAAAGAAAAGAAAAAAATCTGTTTTCTGCTGTTCCCCGCTAGGGAGACGATTACATCAATTTGGGAGAAGGAGTGCGGATCAAGAGATGCCAGTTTGACAAGATCAACCCCCAAGACTTTAAAAAATTTACAAGCGAGCTTCTCCTTGTAACCTTTGGGCGAGAAACTCTAGCCACTCACTCTCTAAATGGAAGAAAGGCACCCAATGCAGAGACCAGCAAGGAGGCACTTCCAGCTCACAAAGTGTTCGTCTTAATAGGTAACTTAACTTGTCATGTATTTCTACAGACTAGCTCTCCTGTGAAAGAAAATTTTGGATTTTTATCAGTTGTTTTATTATTTTTTATTTGTCAAATAATTTATTTCGTTTCAGTCCATGTATATAATTACTTGTTTATAGTTTGTGTCAATGTCAAGATATGAGTCTTGGGGAAGCAAAAGATACGAAACTATGTGATATCTAATCCATTATTACATAAGTGAATAAAATTATGTTCATTGTGTGTTATACATCGTTATACTCTTAATAGTTATAACCACAAATAAGTAAGTATTATTACTGTTGTTATTATTATTCATGAGATGATATAACACAATTATAAGGTTGTTAAGGCATTATGCATGTATTATAAATAGTGCTGCATCCAAAATAATATACATAATATATGTGTGTATTTATTATATTATACTGTGTATAATTATTTTTTATATATATAAATATACACATATGCATGTATATACAGTATTTAAGAAACATTTGCATGTATATACTTTATATATATTATACATAATATTATATATAAATATAATATTTTTATATAAATAACATATTTTCTTAATATATATATATATATATATATATATATATATATATATATATATATATATATAAATAAAAAATAATTATACACAGTACACACACATATATTATGTAAACACAGACTTTTATTTGGATGCGATTAATCGTTGCCCAGCACTAATTATAATCAATTAAGAATTCCCTTATAATGCATTATAAATACAGGCTTCATAGAAAGTGTTACCGTGTAACCAAAGTTATAATAATTATAATACTTATGTCTTTATAATGTGAAATGCATTAAAACACATGACAAACTACCAAATTCAGATGTAACAATCTGCAAATATTATGATGCATTTATCTTTAGTCACAATTCTTTATGAAAATATATAATGCATTACAATGTGCATTATGAATACCTTAATTATGTATTATACATAAAGGCTTTAAGAAGTAAAGTGTTACCTTAACTTCTTTTACTTTAAATGATCGTAGCCATTAATGCTGACCAATATGCCATTAAAAAATAATTGGGAACAGTATGAATACTTTCCCCAAACACTTAGTGACACCACCATTCAAGATTCAGTTTAATCATACTATGCCTGTGTTGAAGAGTGTAACTGAAACTTGAGAGATTCTCTGAATCTTTTTTCTTTTCTATTTCAGACTACATTCAAAAGAAATTCAGCGTGTCTACATCTGAAATTAAGGCAGTCATCAGAACCAAGCTGAACAACGAGGACAAGCTTTTCAAAAAACGAAACCTGCCTAAATAATGTGGGACGAAATTGGTTGCAATTGTTGCATTGCAGTTTAACTGTTCTTCTTCTGTACCTTAATTCATATGTGTGAAAATAAAATATTGTATTTGTGCAGCATTTTATTTGTAGCATTTAATTGTACTTCCATTGTATTTTGTATTTCAGTAATACTGCAGTTGTATTTCAGAAATACTGCAGTTGTATTGCAGTAATACTGCAGTTGTATTTCAGTAATACTGCAGTTGTACTCCAGTAATACTGCAGTTGTATTGCAGTAATACTGCAGTTGTATTGCAGTAATACTGCAGTTGTACTGCAGTAATACTGCAGTTGTATTTCAGTAATACTGCAGTTGTATTGCAGTAATACTGCAGTTGTATTTCAGTAATACTGCAGTTGTATTTCAGTAATACTGCAGTTGTATTGCAGTAATACTGCAGTTGTATTTCAGTAATACTGCAGTTGTACTCCAGTAATACTGCAGTTGTATTTCAGTAATACTGCAGTTGTATTTCAGTAATACTGCAGTTGTATTTCAGTAATACTGCAGTTGTATTGCAGTAATACTGCAGTTGTATTGCAGTAATACTGCAGTTGTATTTCAGTAATACTGCAGTTGTATTTCAGTAATACTGCAGTTGTATTTCAGTAATACTGCAGTTGTACTCCAGTAATACTGCAGTTGTATTGCAGTAATACTGCAGTTGTATTGCAGTAATACTGCAGTTGTACTGCAGTAATACTGCAGTTGTATTTCAGTAATACTGCAGTTGTATTGCAGTAATACTGCAGTTGTATTTCAGTAATACTGCAGTTGTATTTCAGTAATACTGCAGTTGTATTGCAGTAATACTGCAGTTGTATTTCAGTAATACTGCAGTTGTACTCCAGTAATACTGCAGTTGTATTTCAGTAATACTGCAGTTGTATTTCAGTAATACTGCAGTTGTATTGCAGTAATACTGCAGTTGTATTGCAGTAATACTGCAGTTGTATTGCAGTAATACTGCAGTTGTATTGCAGTAATACTGCAGTTGTATTGCAGTAATACTGCAGTTGTATTTCAGTAATACTGCAGTTGTACTCCAGTAAAACTTCAGACATCTATTATTACAGTATACTGCAATAATGCAGTTTTTTTCGTGTCCAAAAAACTGCATTTTTCTACATGTAACAAAAACTGCAGTATTTCTTCTAAAAAACTGCAGTAATTTTTTGTAAGGGAGCAACAGAAGAGTACATCAATCTGTAAGTGTTTACTTTTCTCATTATATTTTAGCGTGGATATTCGTTGCTAGGAAACTTTGTTTGGTTTACACTGTTTACCGTGGTAAAGCGCGTTTGGAGTTTCGCTTCACTAAGTAGCAGGGCGTGGCCAAAGCCAGTTAAAGTACTTATTACAGATATTCACTAGCTCTTGTCAGAAGAAGCAGTGGAGCAACAGAAGAGTACATCAATCTGTAAGTGTTTACTTTTCTCATTATATTTTAGCGTGGATATTCGTTGCTAGGAAACTTTGTTTGGTTTACACTGTTTACCGTGGTAAAGCGCGTTTGGAGTTTCGCTTCACTAAGTAGCAGGGCGTGGCCAAAGCCAGTTAAAGTACTTATTACAGATATTCACTAGCTCTTGTCAGAAGAAGCAGTGGAGCAACAGAAGAGTACATCAATCTGTAAGTGTTTACTTTTCTCATTATATTTTAGCGTGGATATTCGTTGCTAGGAAACTTTGTTTGGTTTACACTGTTTACCGTGGTAAAGCGCGTTTGGAGTTTCGCTTCACTAAGTAGCAGGGCGTGGCCAAAGCCAGTTAAAGTACTTATTACAGATATTCACTAGCTCTTGTCAGAAAAAGCAGTGGAGCAACAGAAGAGTACATCAATCTGTAAGTGTTTACTTTTCTCATTATATTTTAGCGTGGATATTCGTTGCTAGGAAACTTTGTTTGGTTTACACTGTTTACCGTGGTAAAGCGCGTTTGGAGTTTCGCTTCACTAAGTAGCAGGGCGTGGCCAAAGCCAGTTAAAGTACTTATTACAGATATTCACTAGCTCTTGTCAGAAAAAGCAGTGGAGC
This sequence comes from Chrosomus eos, assembly GCA_036326025.1. Lineage (NCBI taxonomy): Eukaryota > Metazoa > Chordata > Actinopteri > Cypriniformes > Leuciscidae > Chrosomus > Chrosomus eos. Next base: position 45,956,961 of record CM070822.1, read on the forward strand.
AACAGAAGAGTACATCAATCTGTAAGTGTTTACTTTTCTCATTATATTTTAGCGTGGATATTCGTTGCTAGGAAACTTTGTTTGGTTTACACTGTTTACCGTGGTAAAGCGCGTTTGGAGTTTCGCTTCACTAAGTAGCAGGGCGTGGCCAAAGCCAGTTAAAGTACTTATTACAGATATTCACTAGCTCTTGTCAGAAGAAGCAGTGGAGCAACAGAAGAGTACATCAATCTGTAAGTGTTTACTTTTCTCATTATATTTTAGCGTGGATATTCGTTGCTAGGAAACTTTGTTTGGTTTACACTGTTTACCGTGGTAAAGCGCGTTTGGAGTTTCGCTTCACTAAGTAGCAGGGCGTGGCCTGCTGTATTCAATAACGAGGTATTAGGCGTGTATAAATTGGTTAGTGTTTCGCGGCAGCGGTCGCGGCAGCCCGTGTGTGAAGCCCTCATCGTGTGAAGACCAAGGAGTGTTAAGACCATCGACTCTACCTACGCGACTCCACCGAGCAAGGACACCGACAAGGCACTTGAGTATTATTTGTTTTTTTCCTTTCTCTTCTAAACAATTTCTCTACTAATTTTTCTGTTTGTGAGCTCTCTTACACTATGTGTTTTCAAATTCCTACTATTATTAACATACGCAAATCAAAAGTCACACGTAGGAGGCAGTACAATCCTAACAACCTGCGTAGGTTTCCGGCTTCTTCTGGTACTCTATTCTCTTTTCCTATTGGTCTCTGGAATTGCCAGTCTGCTGTAAACAAAGCTGACTTTATCACATCTATTTCTAGTTATTCAGGTCTATGCGTATTGGCCCTGACTGAGACCTGGATCAGACCTGAGGACACTGTCACACCTGCTGCCCTCTCTACTAACTTCGCTTTCTCTCACACCCCTCGCCTGACCGGAAGGGGTGGAGGTACTGGTCTGCTCATCTCAAATGATTGGAAATTTGATCCTTTACCACCTCGTTGTGACCACTACTCATTTGAATCACATTCACTCACCATCACTAGTCCAATAAAAATCCATTTTGTAGTTATCTATCGTCCCCCAGGTCAGCTTGGCAGTTTCTTGGAGGAGCTTGATGTGCTACTCTCATCCTTCCCTGAGGATGGTACTCCCCTCATAGTTCTTGGTGACTTCAACATCCACATAGAAAAACGTCAGGCTGCTGAGTTCCACACCCTGCTTGCCTCATTCGACCTCAAACGAGTATCTACTGCAGCTACTCACAAATCAGGTAACCAATTAGACCTTATTTACACACGCCTCTGCTCCACTGACCATACACTAGTCACTCCACTGCACACCTCAGACCACTTCCTCCTCACTCTCAGCCTCAACCTACCTCAGAACACAACACACACTCCTCCACAGGTCACCTTTCGGCGAAACCTACGCTCTCTCTCACCCTCTCGCCTATCCTCTTTGGTCTCATCCACACTTCCTCCACCTGACAAGTTCTCAACTCTTGATACTAACAGTGCAACTGACTCTCTTTTCTCCACTCTAACACACTGCTTGGACAACTTCTGCCCACTTTCTTCCAGGCCAGCCCGCACCACACCCTCTGCCCCCTGGTTATCCGATGTTCTCCGTGAACATCGTTCTAAACTCAGGGGTGCAGAGAGGAAGTGGCGCAAATCGAAAGATCCTACTGACCTTGGTCTTTATCAATCCCTCCTCTCCTCCTTCTCTGCTAATGTCTCTACTGCTAAAATGACTTACTACCACAACAAAATTAACAATTCTTCTGACTCTCGCATGCTTTTTAAAACCTTCTCCTCTCTTCTCAACCCTCCTCCTCCTCCTCCTTCATCAACCCTAACAGCTGACGACTTTGCCACATTCTTCATTCATAAAACATCTACCATCAGCGGCCAATTTAACAATCCACAAACTGACACACACATTTTACCAACTAACACACACATTCTACCCTCATTCTCTCTGCTTTCAGAGGCAGAAGTATCCAAACTACTCCTTTCCAATCGCCCTACTACCTGTCCGCTTGATCCTATTCCTACTAACCTACTTCAAGCCATTTCCTCCTCAGTCATACCCGCACTCACTCACATCATAAACACCTCTCTGCACACTGGTACCTTTCCCACAGCATTTAAGCAGGCTCGGGTAACCCCACTGCTTAAGAAACCTACTCTTAATCCAGCACATCTGGATAATTACAGACCGGTATCCCTTCTTCCATTCGTCGCGAAGACACTTGAACGAGTTGTTTTCAACCAGATCTCTTCCTTTCTCACACAGAACAACCTCCTGGACAACAATCAGTCTGGTTTCAAAAGTGGACACTCAACTGAGACTGCGCTGCTCTCAGTATTCGAAGCCCTGAAACTGGCAAGAGCAGCTTCCAAATCCTCAGTTCTCATCCTGCTAGATCTGTCTGCTGCCTTTGACACAGTTAACCACCAGATCCTCCTGTCAATCCTAAAGATGAAGGGAATCTCGGGAACTGCACTCCAAAAGTCTTACCTCTCAGGTAGGTCCTTCAGGGTATCGTGGAGGAGTGAGGTGTCGAAGTCACAACATCTACCTACTGGGGTACCTCAGGGCTCAGTGCTTGGACCACTTCTCTTCTCCATCTACATGACATCACTAGGAACTGTGATTCAGAAACATGGCTTTTCCTATCACTGCTACGCGGATGATACACAACTCTACCTCTCATTCCAGCCTGATGATCCGACGGTAGCTGCTCGCATCTCAGCTTGCCTGACAGACATCTCTGACTGGATGAAAGACCACCATCTTCAACTTAACCTTGCGAAGACTGAGCTACTTGTTATCCCGGCCAAACCAACACTTTGTCACAACTTCACTATTCAACTAGGCCCGTCATCCATAACTCCATCACGGTCAGCCAGGAACCTTGGATTTGTTATTGATGATCAATTGAACTTCACAGACCACATTACTAAAACTGCCCGGTCCTGCAGATTTGCTTTGTACAACATTAGGAAGATCAGGCCCTTCCTATCAGAGCATGCTACACAACTCCTTGTTCAAGCGCTTGTTCTATCCAGACTGGACTATTGCAATGCTCTCCTGGCTGGTCTTCCAGCTTGCACGATCAAACCTCTGCAGCTAATCCAAAATGCTGCAGCTAGAGTGGTCTTTAACGAGCCGAAGAGGGCACACGTCACTCCTCTCCTCACAAAATTGCACTGGCTGCCAGTTGCAGCTCGCATCAAATTCAAGTCACTGACGCTTGCTTACAGAACAACCACTGGCTCTGCTCCCTTTTACCTAAACTCATTACTTCAGACTTATGTCCCATCCAGAAATTTACGCTCTACAAGTGAACGTCGTCTTGTGGTGCCACGTCAAAGAGGCACAAGATCTCTTTCTCAGACCTTTACCATGACTGTTCCCTGCTGGTGGAATGACCTACCTAACTCAACCAGATCTGCTGAGTCCGTAGCCATTTTCAAGAAACGGTTGAAGACGCATCTCTTTCGGCAGCACTTGTTCCAGTAATACTAACACTTTCTCTTCTCTTCCTTTCTGTTATATATAAAAAAAAAAAAAAAAAAATTACGGATTCTACGTTGGATTAAACTGGAAAGGTTATAGCACTTACATTTTGTTGTCCTGCTGTTAGTTTAACTGCTTCTATGGTTCTCATTTGTAAGTCGCTTTGGATAAAAGCGTCTGCTAAATGAATAAATGTAAATGTAATGTAAATGTAAATGAATCAGCTCTGAAATTAACAAAAAATAATCTTTGGTAATATGGTTTGATCAATGTTACAATGTGATGTTGATACTAAATACATTTTGTTGAAAGACTAAAAAGGAATGTCAAACAATGTTGCCATCTGATGTACCAATTAATGTTGAAACAACATTAATATTTCAGTCACACTTCAATGGTGCGTCAACAAATTCCTGACCATTTCAAAATTTGTCAAAAACCTTTTAAAATATAAATGAGACCTTTCCAGCAGTTGAGTCAATTTATTTTATTCAATCAATCAATGACAACAAATATATTAAAATATCATTTTTCTTAAAAGAAAGGGGGAGAAATAGGACAAAAGCATTTCAACCTTTAAAAATAAAATTGGCTTCAGAAGTCTGATGTCATCATAACTACAGGTCCAGCGGTTCAGGTTCTTAAAAATCTGTCTTGCATCATCAGATTCTGCCTCTTTCCCTTTGAGTTCTCTGAATCTGAAAAAGAAAGCATGATGTTACTCAAGAACGAGTCAATTCATTTGTCATACATACAGTCACATTCAATAATGTTAATATACTAAACACTAGTGATGTGACATTTGAACCGAGGCATCGGAGCTTGTGTCGAGAAAAAATGGGCGTGCCAGATGAAGCCGCGATTCGAGGCTTGTGTTGTTAACGTGAAAATCACGTGACTGATGACAAACGAGGCCTCGGTTTGTGTGAATACGTCATCGGTTCGGTCTGAGTGTCGCTTCCGGAAAAAAAGGGGGTTCGAAACTCGCGCCACCTTGTGGGTGTTGCAGGAGTAGTAGAAGCATGAGTAGAAGCAGTTGTAGTGTCAGAGATCTCTCATTGTGTCATATATGTGTTAGGGCTGTAAATTATTACATTATATCAGGTTAGAATAGTTATTAATAACAATAATTGTTATTATATAGTAGCTATATTATAGTCTTGTTATATTAATTAGATAAGTTTATTTGGATTGCTTTGGATTTTTGGTAGCTTAGATTTTTGGATCTGGACTGGACTGCTTTTTAATTTGGATTGCCCTTTTGGATTTGTTTGCTTTTTATGACATCTTCCTTTTTCCTGGAAATGGAGCCAGCAAGAAAGAGGGGATCCTCCCTGTCTGGGCTCAACAGAAGCATCAGTATCTTCATTTATAACCGCTGGCAGTGACATTTTATGTTCCCCTACATCCTCTGTTCCTTGTGAAAGGATATTATTCGAAGGCTGGAGAGGTTTTGTCCAAAAAGAGGAATTGTCTAAACCCCAACACACTTAAAAAAAATCATTTTCTCAATAAAAATCTATTTTAATCCTTCCTTCATCCACCCCAAACTGCAGTGTTTACTTGAGTTTACTTTTACACTCCCTCGAGTCCCTCCACCATAAGCACTGCAATCAACACAGTCACTTTTGTTGTTCATACTGTCACTATCCAATTTTTTTGAATAATTAATTAACTGTGTGTGTGACAGTTGTCTCTGTAAGTAAATGCAGACAGAGAAAGATACACGTTTTATTTCATACTCAGGCAATGGACAAATGTCTGCACAGATCTCTTTATTATTGCAAATGAAAGGTTACAGAGACATTAACAGTGAGAAGATAAATAAATAAAACAGAGCGGGAGGGGGGCGGGGGTTCGGGTCATTGGTTCAGAATGAATTAATTTGCCTGCTATTTCTTTGCACAGTAGCTAGGTGTCACCAGTGAGCAATGCTGAATGAAGCTTCGAGTAATGAATCTTTGGTCGAAGCAATGGCCTGCGAGGTCTCAGTGGTTCAGGAAGCCTCATCTTGCCATCACTAGAGACAGCCAAGTCGCTACTTTACCTGCAGACGCGCAGCAGCAAAACACAGAGTGAGTGACCCGGAAGTCTGACGCACTTCCGTCACCAGCGAGCAAGAGGACAGTCAGAAGCATAGACATAATATAATACATAGACGCCCTATTGGCCGCTTTGGAACGTTGCTGCGATACGTCAACGGGTCCGCCATTTTGCGGAGGGCAAGACTGCACTGTAATCAAGGGTGAGCTGCGTTTTTTCTGGATAAAAACAAAAACTGTTTTTATATTTATCAACCAATTTCAGTGGTTTGTATGTGGTGTACAAAAAGTTCCATCTCTAGTTATTTAAAATCTCAATAGTTACACTTGTAAAATATTTGTTTTAATAAAGAATGGTCAAAGCTCAGACTTTTCATGTATCTGGCTTTTTATTCTTGGATAAGAATGGTGAAGACCCCCATACTGAGATATAATTTAAGTTTTCTTATTGTGGAAAAAGCATTTTCTGTGATTGACCAGATTTGAGCAATAACAAAGATAACTGATGGATCCTTTATGATAATACATATGTTATGGTACAACTACTGTGCAATGCAGTAAATATGACATTTGTGAGAAGTAATAGTAAATAGTTTAGTCAAAAAAATAAACAAATAGTATACAGCAAATAAAATAGTAATGAATAGTATAATTATATAATATCATACAATAATACAATCATAAAAATATTAATAATAGCATATGGTTTATTAATAATACTATAATATCAATTACAGATACACAATAAAAAATAAGTTAAATAGTGACTAACTCTTTTTGTTAAATTTCAGTTGTATTGATCAGTAATAGCCATTATAACAGAAGTAGCTTCAGTCAAACATACAGCAGGATACAACGTTAAAAAAGCCTAAATATAAAGTTATGAAACTTCACTTTGCCCTCAGCCAAAACGATTTACCAGGGAACCATTTATAGATTAATGAGGCCAAAGATCGCCCGTTAGATATACACAAGACGAATTATATCTCATGTTTAATCACTAGACTAGAGACATCCGAGCCGGCGGCAAACTTCAGACGCTCTGGCCGAGGTAAGGCTGTCCGCGGGCTTAATGAGCGCTGAGCGCCCGGTGATCGCATCTTACAACTCCGAAACCATCAGATCAAATTTTTAAATAGGCGCTATCTTTATAAACAAACCACATATTTAAGCTTTAAACAACTACATTGTCGACTGAAAAACTATTAAAACTACATTTTGTGACACAATAACAGTAGTATTTTTTTAATGTATCCTCTGAACGTTAATATTACTAATTAAATAATGACCAAATACAACCAAAAACAAACGTTCAGTCTTGCCTGTGAAAGATAATTCCTCGAAAGCTGTTTTCAATTGTGTGGCGACTTGTACAGCCCCAAGCAGCGCACAAAACAGGCATTTTTCTCAATTCCCGGTATGAGAAGTATGGGAAAGTTGCCATCCCCAATATGGCGGCGCCGTTGACGTGCGCTCCAGCGGCCAATAGGGCGTCTATGTATTATATTATGTCTATGGTCAGAAGGAATACTACCGTTTTTATGGAGGGGGGCTATGGCAATGATTGGCCAAAAGAACGCAGATTAGTTATGAGTTACTCATACTGCTACAGTAAGATACTTGACTTGTATGTTTAATAATGTTGTTTGTATGACGTCTTTGAGTAGGCAAACATGCATGTTGTGAACAGGGAATATGCTTCACCAAAATAAAATAAAAGTAGATTCATTGACTAGTGGTTTCACACTTGATGACCTCAGTGTATGTGTGTGTATTACATGTCTCTCCTAAAAAGAAATCGAATCAACTGTAACGCTTTTACTCAGAATGAACCGGATAGCTCGCCTAAACGGTTGTAGTCAGGTGTAACGTTAAGCAAAGACTCAAGGCGTAGCTGATATTCCACCGTGGTGATTTATTATCAACGTCGTCCCACGCACATATGGGCATCTCGCAACTCACACCGCTAACAACAACAACAACTGCGTTACTAAATAGAAATAAAAGCAGAATAAACGGGGTTGCACGCATACATGCGCCCACAGCTCGCGCTTCACATGTCGACTGACCACACTGAGTGAGGGAGTAACAGAGTACGTATTGTCTTAAAGACGCAGTACCTAATTCTACTTGTTACACAACCATCTTTTGTCTTTTCTTTACCTTAAGACTGGTCCTACCTATGGCAGAAAATTGATGACAGGCTATCTTGCAGCCGCAGGAGTCCATGCATCCGAAGGTCGTGTGGGAGACGTCTTGCGCAACATTCACATGCCTTATCACAGGGCACGACGTCAGGTAGGTTTGATCTAATGTCAATAAAGGCCGGATTTACTAAAGGCTTTTTAAATGTATTGATTATTGGATTTTTAAGGTTGGGATTTCTTGGCATTGAGGTAAATGTGACAGTTTAATCGGTTAGCGTATTTGAATAGTTCTATCAGTAATGATAATTGTACAAACATTACAAGTACTCACTTCAGCTGTTAGCAGTAGTAGTCCGTAGTACTATGAATAGTAGCAGTAAGTGTAGTGTTTTGTGGTAGTACAATGTCTCGCAGTATTGTTTTCAATCAGTACGATAATCAAGTAACAGTGGTTGCTCAGGTGTTATGTTGTTTGGTTGTAAGAGTAGGTTACAGGAGGGTTTAAATGTATTTGCTACAGTATGTAGGCGGTTATGTCTAAAGCTTTACATCAATGTGCTTTTTTTCTTTGATTTCAGTATGTTTTACTATGTAATGATGTACTGATTTTCTGTCTGTTTTTAAGGGAGCCAGGAACCTTAATCCTGTTCCATATAATGCAGGCTATGTGGGTCACAAAGTACACATAGACCAGAATGAAAAAATGGGACTCATGTGCTGGCGATCGATGGCTTCTCCAGCAAAATTGTTGGAAACTCAACAATGCCCATATTTTTTAGTTTATTTATTATTTTATTTGTCAGGGACCATGCACAGGTCAGTCCGTGAAGAACAACCTCATCATATACAGTGACATTCACAGGTATTAAACCACCTTTTCAATGTACCCAAAAACACCAAAAGAACTTTGTCAAAATAAGAACCAGCTTCTGGAAATCATCCCAATTCATGATTTGCTTAAACACTGTTTATGCAGATCCTTTAAAACCTTAAAATCAAATTGGCCAATTTTCAGGCTTTATCTGTGAATGTCAAGCAGTGTTGGGTGTAACTAATTACTAAGTAATTAGTTACTGTAATTTAATTACTTTTCCCTTGAAAAAGTAAAGTAACAGATTACTCTTCATTTTTCTGTAATCTAATTACAGTTACTTCTGATGTAATTGAGCTAAATACTGTGTATAGATCAATCCGATCTCACAGCAATTCGTCTGCATTTTATGAAGTGTCTAAATCGTACGACCTCACTCATACAAATTCGTACGGATTAGCCATCTTGTAAAATAAGTATGAAATGTCATGAGATCAGACTGGTATTAACTAGAACAATTCTATATAAAACAATAGTGGGTTTAACATCAAAATGTATCAAATGATGTTAAAAAATATGTTTATAATGTAACCTTCTCCCTTTAAATGGTTTGGTCAGTTTAAGGATAATTCATGCAATTTTATAGTATTTATTTGAAAGAATTAAAACAGTTTCAAGTCTATCCTTGTATTATTCAGCTGGTTGAGGTTTATATGGGATTTAGAAAGTAATTAGTAATTAAAAGTAATTAAATACTTTTTAGAGAGAGTAATTAGTACAGTAATCTAATTACATTGTTGAATAGGTAATTAGTAACTAGTAATTAATTACTTTTTTAGAGTAACTTACCCAACACTGATGTCAAGAATGCAATTTTATGAGGTTAGCATTATTTTTAAAGTAGTTTTAAAAGTTTACTCTAATTTATAATAAAAACAGCAAACAATTACAATTAAGATGCAGAAATTAGTGAAGGACTGAAATGTTTAATCGATTATCAAAGTAGTTTGGGGTTCATCTAATCAAATAATTTGTTGCAGCTATACAGCCTTTTAAGCAGCCAGTCAACACTCAGATTACCTCCCCACTACCTGACAACATAAGACATACTATATATTTTTCAGCAGACTCCCATACTGCTGTCAAAGAATTGGGAATATTATATTTTCTTGCAGAGGTGCAGTGATGGAGTATGGGATGTGGGACCAGGTAAGAGTGGACCATGGGAAGGAGTTCTACTTTACTCTTAACATGCAGGAGAAATTGGCCAGCCACCGACACAACACAGAGAGGCCACCATATATGCAAACACCATCAACAAAGGTGAGTACAGTTGAGCAAAATATGCACACACCCTGATAGTAATTTGTAAGTTTCAATGATTTTAATGTCAGTCTCCCTTTTTAATTAATTCCTTATGCTTGTACATATTCGTAATGGAAAGCCAAAGGCTGGTGATAATTGTGTAGTGTTGAAATCAGCTATTGTTGGACAGTATTCTCTGTCTAAAGAATCTAAATAAGTATTTTATATTTTGCTTTGACAATTCACACTATTGAAAGAATTTGGCCTGAAATCAACAATAGGGTGAACTACCCTTAAAAGTGGCATTGGTCCAACTAGTGGATCAGGAGGTGTTGGTTATGGAGGACAGCATGTCCAAATTCGGTGTGTCATCCTTGACATGCCAGTTGGCTCGGCTTGGAGTTGACCGTGTTGTGCAAGCGTGGAATGCCACAGGATTCCAGGTTTGTGTTGGGGTTTGTCTCAATCAAATTTGAGTCTGATTGCATGTCATCTCAAATTTTGAAAATGCGTTATAAGACGTGTGATGCCTGTTCAAGCCTTTTTTTATTAATGACAATGTCACGCGTTTTGTATACTATTTTAAGTGGTTTTCTGATGAACATATTTTTAAACTTGTTTAATAAAACACTAGGGGAAGCATGAGGCAGATCATAAGTGAGTTCTGAGACCATCATGAGCTTTGTGTACTATAACATTAAGTCCTAGGTAATTTTATGCAACATTTATTAAAACACATTTTCATAGTGATTTTGGTAAAAGCAAATTCACATTTTACTATGCAAATCCTAAATGTTATGTTGTAGTAAATAACAGAACAATTTGCCTAATAAAACAGTCATCCTTAAGCAGATTGTTCCCCCTCAGAGGACCACAATGGAAATAAGCCCACGGCTTTTTTGTGTAATTTATCCTCGACAGTTTTTTTTTAAAACTGCTTCTCAAATGCACAGTGGTTAGACAAACTGGGATGCATTTTATTTAAAAAAAACAAAACGATTTTGTAAAATTCATTGCATAGCTTGAGCAATGTATCCTTTTTATCTTTACTTTTTTTAGGAAAGGGAATCCCCAGTTACTTGGCCAGAGAGGGATGCCCAAAACGTGTATCCACAGACCTTTTGCCAGAGGCATCAGTGGCTGCAGACTGGTAAAGATAAATTCATTAATCTGGTGCACTTTGAGTCACTCGAATCTGTTGTTAAAAATAAATAATCCAGCCGCCAACCACCCATTCTTTGATTTAGATAGGCTATCTGCATCTGATCATCATACTACAACCTTTCAAATTCTCAGTTTGAATTCTCAAGCATGATACAGAGGCTAACATCACACTGAAGTAGGCTGATTTAAAATTAAGCCTTCGCCTATTACAGAATTCAAGACTAACTTCTTTCAACACAAAAGGCACTCAGGGTGTCCGCAGGGCCTTAAAAAGTATTAAAAGTTGCTAAATCAATTCATAGAAAATTAAGGCCCTTCGGGGGGTAATTCCCTTTGAAATACATTTTTGGTATGTTTAGCTTACCTCAAGGGCATCCAAGATGTAGGTGTCTTTGTTTCCGCAGTAGGTTCAATTTTGATATTTTTAGGTCAAACCGTTCTTGTCTTGAAATTTATTTCAAAGTGAACTATCCCTTTAAAAAGTCTTAAATGCCATTTTCAAGGTATTAAATTTTGCATCATCTTTTCGTTATGTATATTTGTCCATAAAGTATAAAGTTTGCCTGAATTTAAACATTGCGCAGCGTCGGCAAATAGTTCTGTGTAGTTTATGGAATCCCGCTAGATATGACGTCATCCGTTACCGCGCTTCATGACTTACTGCTGCGTGATAGCGCATGTCACTTACGCACGGTTGTTAAACAACATCGTTGACTAATTGGGAAATGAAATATACAAAGCAAGCTTACGTTGCATCTTCTGAGGGTTGTTCCATAAAACAAGATTAGAGTATAAGCCAGGCTTATTTCGGTTAGTCAGGCTTATTTTTGGTAGATTCGGTTTCATATATCAAACTTAAAAAAGTTCAAACTCAGTTACCCTGGCAACTTATGCTGGGAAACTAGCCTGGTCCAGGGCAGGCTAACTCTCAGGCTAAGCCTCAGTTGTTACACAGATCCTCAACACTGACCGACAAGAACACAATGATATTACCACTGACACTCTCTAATACCATTATTGGACTTTATTAACCACTATTAGTCCAAAAATAAATACACAGTATACAGAAAATCAACTTAAATAAGGCTACAATATAGACAATATAGACACATATATAAGGCGTTTTAAAGTTGTCCGTTTAATAGAAAATGTAATAAAGACATTTTATTTAAGGAGTGCCTCGGTTATCAGAGAATTCTTTCTCTACACTGATAGATATATACACTCACCTAAAGGATTATTAGGAACACCATACTAATACTGCGTTTGACCCCCTTTCGCCTTCAGAACTGCCTTAATTCTACGAGGCAATCAACTGCATTGATTCAACAAGGTGCTGAAAGCATTCTTTAGAAATGTTGGCCCATATTGATAGGATAGCATCTAGCAGTTGATGGAGATTTGTGGGATGCACATCCAGGGCACGAAGCTCCCGTTCCACCACATCCCAAAGATGCTCTATTGGGTTGAGATCTGGTGACTGTGGGGGCCATTTTAGTACAGTGAACTCATTGTCATGTTCAAGAAACCAATTTGAAATGATTCGAGCTTTGTGACATGGTGCATTATCATGCTGGAAGTAGCCATCAGAGGATGGGTACATGGTGGCTATAAAGGGATGGACATGATCAGAAACAATGCTCAGGTAGGCCGTGGCATTTAAACGATGCCCAATTGGCACTAAGAGGCCTAAAGTGTGCTAAGAAAACATCCCCCACACCATTACACCACACCACCACAGCCTGCACAGTGGTAACAAGGCATGATGGATCCATGTTCTCATTCTGTTTACGCCAAATTCTGACTCTACCATCTGAACGTCTCAACAGAAATCGAGACTCATCAGACCAGGCAACATTTTTCCAGTCTTCAAATGTCCAATTCTGGTGAGCTCTTGCAAATTGTAGCCTCTTTTTCCTATTTGTAGTGGAGATGAGTGGTACCCGGTGGGGTCTTCTGCTGTTGTAGCCCATCCGCCTCAAGGTTGTGCATGTTGTGGCTTCACAAATGCTTTGCTGCATACCTTGGTTGTAACGAGTGGTTATTTCAGTCAAAGTTGCTCTTCTATCAGCTTGAATCAGTCGGCCCATTCTCCTCTGACCTCTAGCATCAACAAGGCATTTTCGCCCACAGGACTGCCGCATACTGGATGTTTTTCTCTTTTCACACCATTCTTTGTAAATCCTAGAAATGGTTGTGCGTGAAAATCCCAGTAACTGAGCAGATTGTGAAATACTCAGACCGGCCCGTCTGGCACCAACAACCATGCCACGCTCAAAATAGCTTAAATCACCTTTCTTTCCCATTTCCCATTCTGACATTCAGTTTGGAGTTCAGGAGATTGTCTTGACCAGGACCACACCCCTAAATGCACTGAAGCAACTGCCATGTGATTGGTTGATTATATAATTGCATTAATGAGAAATTGAACAGGTGTTCCTAATAATCCTTTAGGTGAGTGTATGTATATGTACTGTATTTATAGATATAGATATATAGATAGATAAATACAATATACATACTACAGGTTTTGTTTTTTTACTGGCTGAATGTTTTGTGCCCAATATTTAATTAGATTGTTTTAAAGATTTATGAATACATTTCTCTCTGGTTTTATTTGGCAGTTTGTCTGGTTTTTGTTTTAGTACATGTTTATGATTATTAGAAGAACATTAGAACACAATCTAAAAAAAATCTTTTTAAAGCAGAAGTTAAAGGTTCTCTAAGCGATCCTGGGTGACATCACTTCTTGTTGACGTTCGAACTATTGTCAAACAAAACGGAGGCTAGCTAGACCCTCCCTCCTCCTCATCCGCGCACTAACCCCTCAAACCCACCCCCAAACACTTCTTGTCGGTTATTGGCTGGAACAGTTTGTTATGTTTCGTGGAGCGGGTCACTAGAGTTTGTTTTTGTAGCCGTTTGTGGAGCCTGGGGTGTTCGCAGAGACCGCGCTTTTTTACAGTGTGTTCAGGGGACAGGCAGCTAGCGGATAGTGAGGAGATGGTTGCTGTATGTGACAAAAAATGTTTTGGCCTTAAAAACACGTGACATCGCTTAGAGCACCTTTAAAATCACAAAATCAAAAAATAAATAATTACAAAAGCACAGTATAAATTTTAACTGGTAAGATTAATCTGAGTTTAGTAATTGACAGTATAGTAGCCTACATTTGATTTACCCCAAATACACTTGTAGGTTTAAAATTCTAAATAAGGGACATATAATGTCCAACTAACAAATATTTAAGCATATGTCTTTCAACTCAAACACATTTATGTCTTTCAATTTAGGGCTGCATCTAACGATTATTTTTGTTGTCGATTAATCTATCGATTATTTCTTCGATTAGTCGACTAATCTAACGATTATTTTTCCCGATTAATCTAATGGTTATTTTTTGGATTAAACTTTGGCAAACTTTCCAATATACTGTATAAGTACAACTTCTACCATTAGTATTTCAAACTTTTATTAATTCATTTTCTGAAAAATACTTCCCACTATAAAAAATAAAGTGGCAGACTGCCAAACACTGTGCAAAAAAATACATTAATATGAAGGCACTAAGTAGTTTAAGGGAGCAAAGTCTAACATAAATACTGCCCAACCTAAACGGTGCAAAAAAGTTGTGACTAATTTGAATAACTTCACTCAGTTCAAGTAACAGATACTTGATATACTTTCATATATCTACACTTTGTTTGCTATAATCAGATGATTTGCCAGTATGCAGAATTCAGCACTGAACAAAAAGTCAATTTTGAGCGGTGAGGGGAGTCTATCTTAAATGCATCTGATTGGCCATTGCGTTCAAAAAATCAACACACATGTCTGTGATTGGCTACATTGTTGATTCAACAGATGAATGACAATTTATTCATTTTAAGATATTCAATTTATAGATTTATATTTTGCGGGAGTCCCGCGAATCGTTTTATTCTTCTGAAACCAGCAACACACACACACACACACACACACACACACACACACACACACACGAGTGCATTACCGCCCTCACTCGGCCATCAGATCTATATTCCTGCGCCGCACTCGTTGCGTTGGGTCCCGCCGCGGGAGTGCAGGTATTTAGTCTACATGCAGACATCCCAAGTCTCCCTGATGCCCGCAAATTAGTTAAAAGGTGCGTTCCATTTGACAGGGTCCCTACGCAGTGTTCACTGCTCCCTGTTGATTCTCACTGTTGATTTTCGCTCTCCACTTCCTGTGAAGTGATGTATCGATGTTCCCTTATTCCCTACGCCGTTTGCAGTGCCCTTCAAACTGAACATGTTCGTTCCCTTCGGATTGGAATATCACTTAAGATGGCGAAATACCCTGTGAAGTCCACTTCGCAGTCCACTTACGGTCGAATGGAACGCACCTAAAATCTCCCGGAATCTATACATAACATAGCGCGCGCACGCACGCGAGGGAGAGAGCGAGAGCGAGAGACCTTGCGTGTGTCTCTCACACATGTATGTTTTGCGCGCAGCATACCTAGCACACAAGCTGTAGCCGACAGCGTCAGCTCTAAATGGACGTCGATGCGTTTTTGACCGAAACACAGCAGGTATGACCGCAACAACTCCTCCAAAAAAAATAAAAAATAAACACCTCACTGTAATAAATAGCCTACTAATTCCCAGCTGGCTCGTCGTTTTGAGTTCGCATGAGACCGTCTCACAGGTTTCCTTTTAAGATGCTCGTTCATAGCAGTTGTGCTGCCATGGTATGCCATTTCAGCTTTGCATAATGAACAAAGCACCTTTCTGTTCAGTCGTAGTTTAAAGTATTCTCATATTTAATATTATAAAATATTTATTTAAACGTAAATAATTAATGTGACGCGTCGACGCATTTCATGCGTGTCGACGTATTTTCATAGTCGACGTAATCGATTACGTCGACGCGTCGTTGCGGCCCTATTTCAATTCAAACACATTTAACACAATTAAACAAATGGACAGTTCCTTTAAAGACATCATATTTTACCCCAAATATATATTCCTTATTTTTCCTTCTGCTTTTTTTTCTTTTGTGATAATACCCACCAACACATACATATAAATAAAACAATAAATAAAAAATATAACATTCACATATTTTAAAATCTTATAATGACACATAATTCCTAATAGTTATTGAAGTAATATTATTCAAATATCAAATATTCAATATTAAATAAGTAAATAAATAAAATAACAAATAACTAGAAATAAAAGGGAAGGTTACTGTTACAGTGTTGGTTATTTTGTCATGTTTCTGGTTTGTGGTTTCACTGTCTTTGATTTTTTCATTCAGTCTGTACTTTGTTTCTCTGCCTTGTTAATTGTTTTCTGTTATCAGTCATGTCAATCATTAGGTCCCTTGGTTCAGGTGTGTTGTCCCATTAGTTTGTATGGTTCCGCTTATTGTTCTGATTTGCCCCAGCTGTGTCTTGTTCCCTGATTCCCTGTGTATTTAAATCCTGTCTGCTCTTTTGTTCCTGGTCAGTTATTGAATGTATGAATGTTTGTATCTGTATCTACGTACCACGAGTGTCTTGTCTTGCCTGTTCTGAGTTACCGTCTGTATTATTAAAGTCTACAACTGCATTTAGATCCGACTACGCCTTTGTTTTCACGCAATCGTAACAGAATAACTGACCGCCAGGATCTAGCAGTTAGTAGAAGAACTCACCGTACCGTGATCCAGCAGCCATGCCCACTGGAGTCCTGATGTCCAGATCATCCGTCTTCGCCAGGAGAATCGCGCCATCGAGGATTATGTCGCAGAATTCTCGAGCTGGCATATCTCACGCAGATGAACACCCACGGCTTGAAGATCTTCTTCCGCGGGGTTTGTCTGAACCACTCCGGTCTTGGATGCCCGACCTGGTCCGCACGGGTCTTTAGAATGGTACGTTGACCTGGCCCTGTTGTGGAGCGGTTACCCGTTTACTGTGGGCGAGGAGAAGCACCCTGAACCCGCAGCATCCCTTCAGACCGCGCTCCACAAGCCCGCGCCTCAAGTGAACCGAGTCGAGCCCGCTTTCCACGACATGCCTGAGCTTCTTCCCGCCGAGACCGCGCTCCGCAAGCCCGCACTTCTCGTCTGCCCCGCCGAGCCTGCGCCTCACATGAGCCCTGCCGAGTCAAGTGCCGCCGAGTCAAGTGAGTCCAGTGGCCGTGTCAAGTGCCGAGCCCAGTGAGTCAAGTGGGTCAAGTGCCGACGAGCCGAGTCCAGTGAGTCAAGTGCTGCCGAGTTAAGTGAGTCAAGTTCGTCTGCCGAGTCAAGTGAATCAAGTTCGTCTGCCGAGCCCAGTGAGTCAAGTGCCGTCCAGAGTCAAGTGAGTCAAGTCGTCTGCGAGTCAGTGAGTCAAGTTCGTCTGCCGAGTCAAGTGAGTCAAGTCCGTCTGCCGAGTCAAGTGAGTCAAGTCCGTCTGCCGAGTCAAGTGAGTCAAGTCAGTCAAGTCCGTCTGCCGAGTCAAGTGAGTCAAGTCCGTCTGCCGAGTCAAGGAGTCAAGTTCGTCTGCCGAGTCAAGTGAGTCAAGTTCGTCTGCCGAGTCAAGTGAGTCAAGTCCGTCTGCCGAGTCAAGTGAGTCAAGTCCGTCTGCCGAGTCAAGTGAGTCAAGTCCGTCTGCCGTCAGTGAGAGTCAAGTCCGTCTGCCAAGTCAAGTGAGTCAAGTCCGTCTGCCGAGTCAAGTGAGTCAAGTCAGTCAAGTTCGTCTGCCGAGTCAAGTCCGTCTGCCGAGTCAAGTGAGTCAAGTTCGTCTGCCGAGTCAAGTGAGTCAAGTTCGTCTGCCGAGTCAAGTGAGTCAAGTCCGTCTGCCGAGTCAAGTCAAGTGAGACGCCGCCGCAGGAAGAGAAGGAGGATTCGTTCGGTTCGCCAGGCTCCTGCCAAGTCAAGTGAGTCTTATCCGTCTGCCGAGTCAAGTGAGTCAGTCAGTCAATCCGTCTGCCGAGTCAAGTGAGTCAAGTCAGTCAAGTTCGTCTGCCGAGTCAAGTGAGTCAAGTCCGTCTGCCGAGTCAAGTGAGTCAGTCAGTCAAGTCCGTCTGCCGAGTCAAGTGAGTCAAGTCAGTCAAGTTCGTCTGCCGAGTCAAGTGAGTCAAGTCCGTCTGCCGAGTCAAGTGAGTCAAGTGAGTCAAGTCAGTCTGCCGAGTCAAGTGAGTCAAGTCCGTCTGCCGAGTCAAGTGAGTCAAGTTCGTCTGCCGAGTCAAGTGAGTCAAGTCCGTCTGCCGAGTCAAGTCAAGTGAGCGCCGCCGCAGAAGAGAAGGAGGATTCGTTTGGTTCGCCAGGCTCCTGCCAGTCAAGTGAGTCTTATCTGTCTCGAGTCAAGTCAGTCAAGTCCGTCTGCCGAGTCAAGTGAGTCAAGTTCGTCTGCCGAGTCAAGTGAGTCAAGTCAGTCAAGTCCGTCTGCCGAGTCAAGTGAGTCAAGTTCGTCTGCCGAGTCAAGTGAGTCAAGTTCGTCTGCCGAGTCAAGTGAGTCAAGTTTGTCTGCCGAGTCAAGTGAGTCAAGTCCGTCTGCCGAGTCAAGTGAGTCAAGTCCGTCTGCCGAGTCAAGTCAAGTGAGACGCCGCCGCAGGAAGAAGGAGGATTCGTTCGTTCGCCAGCTCCTGCCAAGTCAAGTGAGTCTTTCCGTCTGCCGAGTCAAGTGAGTCAAGTCAGTCAAGTCGTCTGCCGAGTCAAGTGAGTCAAGTCAGTCAAGTCGTCTGCCGAGTCAAGTGAGTCAAGTCCGTCTGCCGAGTCAAGTGAGTCAGTCAGTCAAGTCCGTCTGCCGAGTCAAGTGAGTCAAGTCAGTCAAGTTCGTCTGCGAGTCAAGTGAGTCAAGTCCGTCTGCCGAGTCAAGTGAGTCAAGTCAGTCAAGTCCGTCTGCCGAGTCAAGTGAGTCAAGTCCGTCTGCCGAGTCAAGTGAGTCAAGTTCGTCTGCCGAGTCAAGTGAGTCAAGTTCGTCTGCCGAGTCAAGTGAGTCAAGTCCGTCTGCCGAGTCAAGTCAAGTGAGGCGCCGCCGCAGGAAGAAAGAGGATTCGTTCGTTCGCAGGTCCTGCCAAGTCAAGTGAGTCTATCGTCTGCCGAGTCAAGTCAGTCAAGTCGTCTGCCGAGTCAATGAGTCAAGTTCGTCTGCCGAGTCAAGTGAGTCAAGTCAGTCAAGTCAGTCAAGTCCGTCTGCCGAGTCAAGTGAGTCAAGTTCGTCTGCCGAGTCAAGTGAGTCAAGTCGTCTGCCGAGTCAAGTGAGTCAAGTTCGTCTGCCGAGTCAAGTGAGTCAAGTTCGTCTGCCGAGTCAAGTGAGTCAAGTCCGTCTGCCGAGTCAAGTGAGTCAAGTCCGTCTGCCGAGTCAAGTCAAGTGAGACGCCGCCGCAGGAAGAGAAGGAGGATTCGTTCGGTTCGCCAGGCTCCTGCCAAGTCAAGTGAGTCTTATACGTCTGCCGAGTCAAGTGAGTCAAGTCAGTCAAGTCCGTCTGCCGAGTCAAGTGAGTCAAGTCAGTCAAGTTCGTCTGCTGAGTCAAGTGAGTCAAGTCAGTCAAGTTCGTCTGCTGAGTCAAGTGAGTCAAGTCCGTCTGCCGAGTCAAGTGAGTCAAGTCAGTCAAGTCCGTCTGCCGAGTCAAGTGAGTCAAGTCCGTCTGCCGAGTCAAGTGAGTCAAGTTCATCTGCCGAGTCAAGTGAGTCAAGTCAGTCAAGTGAGTCAAGTCAGTCTGCCGAGTCAAGTGAGTCAAGTCCGTCTGCCGAGTCAAGTGAGTCAAGTTCGTTTGCCGAGTCAAGTTCGTCTGCCGAGTCAAGTGAGTCAAGTCCGTCTGCCGAGTCAAGTGAGTCAAGTCCGTCTGCCGAGTCAAGTCAAGTGAGACGCCGCCGCAGGAAGAGAAGGAGGATTCGTTCGGTTCGCCAGGCTCCTGCCAAGTCAAGTGAGTCTTATACGTCTGCCGAGTCAAGTGAGTCAAGTCAGTCAAGTCCGTCTGCCGAGTCAAGTGAGTCAAGTCAGTCAAGTTCGTCTGCTGAGTCAAGTGAGTCAAGTCAGTCAAGTTCGTCTGCTGAGTCAAGTGAGTCAAGTCCGTCTGCCGAGTCAAGTGAGTCAAGTCAGTCAAGTCCGTCTGCCGAGTCAAGTGAGTCAAGTCCGTCTGCCGAGTCAGGTGAGTCAAGTTCGTCTGCCGAGTCAAGTGAGTCAAGTTCGTCTGCCGAGTCAAGTGAGTCAAGTCCGTCTGCCGAGTCAAGTCAAGTGAGACGCCGCCGCAGGAAGAGAAGGAGGATTCGTTCGGTACCCAGACTCCTCGCCCTGCCGGCCCCGCCTCTGCGCCTCGCCCTGCCGGCCCCGCCTCTGCGCCTCACCCTGCCAGGCCCGCCTCTGTGCCTCGCCCTGCCGGCCCCGCCTCTGCGCCTCGCCCTGCCGGCCCCGCCTCTGCGCCTCGCCCTGCCTGTGCCCTTCAAGCTCCAGGAGTCCAAAGCTTCTTTTTTATTAGAAGTATAAAATATATGAGTGTAATGAGCTAGAAGTTCACTGCAACTTATCCAACTTCCTAAAGAAATTATTATTAGAAGATAATCCTCGTGTTATAAAATATCGCATATTAATTTTCCAAGTGTGTTTCCAAAATGTATATTTTAGTCAGAATTATTGCAGACCTATTTGGCGCGCATGCGCGCAGCAGCGCTCGTTCAATATGAAGATTAGCAGAAAAATGGATACATTTGCACGACTTTCTAACATTTACAGATGGAGAATATAACTGTATAATGTAAGTTTTGCACTGAGGTGGGGGAAAAAACATGTCACAAATGCATAAAACAGCACAAAATATAAGCTGATTGATGGTGGATCGATTTGATCCACGATCGACCTCTAGGGCTGCTTCAAAAACGCGTGCACACGCAATAACAGTAGGGGTTCAATCTTCAGCTGGCTGGCAGGAGCCGCCACTGACAGGTCACGTGACCTGTCAGTGGCTGGCTGGCAGCTGCCAGTCTGAGCCTGGAATGTCACGTGACCTGTCAGTGGCTGGCTTTTCAGAAACCATAGATTTTTGACAGTTATTGTGTTTTGTGTCCCTCCCTTTCTTGCTAATTTATTATGCATATGTTGATATGATTATGTTCTTTAGTATGATTGATGTTTTGTGGACTGTTATCCCAATATAACCAGTCAAATGGCCGTGATCCGACTGGCAGCGTACAGACACTTGCTGGACGCTCATCCAGTCAGCCGCGGCTGATACTGCGAGTATAACGCGTTGCCTGACACTCTCGCTGCAGAGAAATAAATTGTTTTCTTATTATGAATAGAATGTCATGCCTTTATTCTTGTGTATAATTGATGTTTTGGGGACTGTTATCCCAACATAACCAGTCAAATGGCCGTGATCCGACTGGCAGCGTACAGACACTTGCTGGACGCTCATCCAGTCAGCCGCGGCTGATACTGCGAGTATAACGCGTTGCCTGACACTCTCGCTGCAGAGAAATAAATTGTTTTCTTATTATGAATAGAATGTCATGCCTTTATTCTTGTGTATAATTGATGTTTTGGGGACTGTTATCCCAACATAACCAGTCAAATGGCCGTGATCCGACTGGCAGCGTACAGACACTTGCTGGACGCTCATCCAGTCAGCCGCGGCTGATACTGCGAGTATAACGCGTTGCCTGACACTCTCGCTACAAGGAAATAAATTGTTTTCTTATTATGAATAGAATGTCATGCCTTTATTCTTGTGTATAATTGATGTTTTGGGGACTGTTATCCCAATATAACCAGTCAAATGGCCGTGATCCGACTGGCAGCGTACAGACACTTGCAGGACGCTCATCCAGTCAGCCGCGGCTGATACTGCGAGTATAACGCGTTGCCTGACACTCTCGCTACAAGGAAATAAATTGTTTTCTTATTATGAATAGAATGTCATGCCTTTATTCTTGTGTATGATTGATGTTTTAGAGAATTTTATCACAATTAAAACAATCAAATGGCCCTGATCATGACTGGCAGCGTACAGGCACTTGGACGCTGTATCCATCTATTCACAGAGTATAGCCTAGGCCTAACAGTGAGTGAATCTTTCTCTATTGTTCCCTAATGGTTAAACACTTTGACTAATTATATAAATATATTCAATAACTATATTGTGAACTACATATATAGGTATTTTAATAATGAATTGAACTAAATATTTAGATAAACTTGTTTGTAACGTCACATGTGTGCCGGGATCTGACTGTTTGAATCGCCTACCCACCCGACCCCACTAAACGGTGGGATCTTATGACGAAAGAAAGAATTGTGTGGTGTATGGCATGTTGCCAAACGGGATTAAAAGAACTTAGCCTATAATTGATGTATGCTACGTAAACAATTGTAAACTATATCAGAATTTGACAGTTTCGAATAAACTACCCAGTGTAATAAAAATGGGATCTTACGAAGTGGGAGGTAAGTTTCGTCTTAATTGTAGCC
Source organism: Chrosomus eos (assembly GCA_036326025.1). NCBI lineage: Eukaryota > Metazoa > Chordata > Actinopteri > Cypriniformes > Leuciscidae > Chrosomus > Chrosomus eos. The sequence goes on from CM070822.1 coordinate 45,979,352, forward strand.
TATGTTGCCACTTCAAAAATAATGTAGCCTGATGGCAGACTTCCAGAACTTTACCGAAAACCTTTTCATTATAATCATTATAAATGATAACAGTTATGATGACTTTAGATTATGTATTCATATTAATGATGTCGCTTGTTTCAGATTGTTATAAGTATATGAAATGTATTTTTTGTATCCTTATTTACTTTTGTTCAGTAGGTCTGATAATCTGACCTGATAATCCACAATCATGGCAGGCAAGTACATTTACATATTTTTTCTCCTGACTGCAACCCATTTTTTGCCCTACTGTATGACCTGACCTCTGAGTTTCAGGGGTTGGGTTAGGTGCTTTAAAACATCTGCACAATGTATTGTTTACATATTAACCTCAAGACAAAACATAACATTATAATGTAACTAAATGATGGTGGCAGTTAAAATTTATTATTTTTTGTGACCTTAACATTCTCATTCTCGTTTCGTTTCTAAATGAAAGCAAACACCAATCTAAAATAAAAGGTAAACATATAAGGTAAAGGGTGCATTTTGGGTTTGTCACACAGATGTATTGCAACATTATCATAAAGACATTTACTTTTCATGACACCCCTGGACATTATGTTTTAAAAGAGATGGTCTGTGCTGTAATAAGCACTTTATTTACACTTTTAATTGATCAAATACAGTTTATTTATATCATGTAGCTGTATACAAAATTCTAAAGCTGTTTCAAATCTATCTTTCTTTTTCAGAGAGGCAATTTGTGTTTGCCTCAGAGGATGAACTATATAGTCTCAGTGAAGACACTAACTGTCCTTATTGCAGGACTGCAGTCACACTGACACAGGCACATCTGTTACAGCGGCATTTTAGATATGCAATATTTTACAAAGAAGAAAAAACTGGTAATTTACTCTATTAATTTATCAGTGGATCTTCTTCTTAGACGTTTCTTACTGTGTGTTTGTTATGTACATTATTATAGTGAAGTTCATTATACCCTGCTACTGCACTGATGGAGTGCTAGGTCGGAGTCACTGGCATTGCCCAAAGTGCAGAAGTAATCGAGCAAGAGCAGAGGATTTCAAGGCTCATCTAAAAAAACATGGTTTGTGTTATTTTTTACTTTGACCTAGCACAGTTTACTGTATAATTTTGTATATGTAGCTGTATTCATTATACAAAAATATTAATTAATCATAATTTCATAGAACTGGCACTACTAACAATTTTTTTTTCTGGATTCATAGGTTATGAAGTGACAGAAAAATCTTCAGGTTTGACAATTTCTCTGTAACATCAGCTCAGTTGCTTGTTTTAGCAATCCATTTTGGAATGCTACATCTTTTTTTGTTCTTTATTTCTTAGTGACCCAACAACCCACCCATGAGCAAAAAGATTATGTTTCAGAGGACAGACTTTCAGAAGAGCAAGCTAATACACAAACGCAACAAGAAACCCATGGAGTTTTGCAGACAGAATCCCCAAAGAGTCGTTTCAAATGTCAGAAATGCGGAGCTGACTTTTCCAACACATCCAATTTGAAGAGGCATGAGAAGATGCAACATGGCTTGGAGCAACCTATGCTTTGCATAGATAAAAAAAATGCACTATACGTCACACCAAAGGAACTACATGGGCCAAGAGTGCCAGTCCATGTTAAGAAAGCTCTACTCCTAGGACAAATATACTGTGAGTCAGATATTTGCAGAGACATGGCAAAGATAGCAGCCCAGAGTGGACACCCTGGAACTGAATGCCACCACCTTCGAAGAACTATCTCCGCACAACGCTACATTCCTCCACAAACACTAAATTCTGCATCTTTGGAGCAAATGTTAGACAAAGGACTAATCTCAAAGTCAAGAGCCCAGGAATGTAAGGACTTACATTTGAAGGCCAGTGAAGAGGAGGTTGATTGTGTCTTCCCTATTTTTTGGGGGGAATATGGCCTATCACAGACTTACATTTACTTTTCAGTATTTACTAACCTCAAAGACAACTGGTGTCAGCTTGGGCGAACAATTGTGACATTTGACACAATGTCTGGTAGATGGCACTGTCAATGTAAGGGCAGTAAACACAGACTGAGTTGTGTCCACAGACACGTACAGTAGGTTACCAACCAGAATAATACTTTCAACGCCGCCGCTTTGCCGCGGCGGTGAAATTCGGGGTGTATTTGCTGCCTTTAACCACTAAGAGGCGCTACAATCACAGACTTTGAAAAGTGTCCGTTTATTCTCTCTATTGCGTAATCTGCCACTGCGTCGCGGCTCATTCAGAGCGATTGAAAGCTGGTAGCAGATGAATTTAAGTGAAATGTAGTTAAAATAATTCATCACAATACTTAAATTAAATTGAATAAATAATGAAAACATTTCCATATAAAACATTGCAATAGAAACATATTAGGCTACATCAAGGCTTTGGAAGAGTATTAAGACGTTGACGTAATTGCGTTCAGGCGGTGGCTCTGTGGTTAACGCAACGACACGGATATCCAAAAGACCCGAGATCGAATCTCAATATAACACCATGTTGGCCGACAGCATTAAACTTTAACCGTTCTTGATGCTTAAATAGGTGACTGTTTATTTGCGAGTTTATTAACTGTTTATTTATTTAAAGTCAAGCGTTTTGTTTAATAATCAATGGCATATTACAACATTGCTACAGTAGAGCTGGGGGGTTGTTAGGGGGGGCTTCTTACATTCGCTTCATAAACACACGCACACTAGCACACACATGCAATCTTTTTTCTGCACCCGATGGATAGACTCATAATTTTCAAGCCCCACTGCCCCCATCGCCCCAACACAATGCTAATGAAATACGCAACAAGCTTAAAATGTTCCAATTTATTGAAGTAACAAGTAGGCTAGTATCTAAATACAAACTAAACAAACAAAAAACAAAAATAGAGAAAATAAAAGTGCTGCTGTGTCAAAATGTTAAAAAAAGAAAAGAAAGAAAATTCATTTGGCAAGACAAAAAAATTAAAAAATTAAAATAGACATAACATAGGCTAATGTGTTTGATATGGGATTAAAATTATGGGCAGTGCATGAGATAGCCTATAAACTAATGATTAATTATGTCAAAATTCCTTTGTTCCGATCAGAGCATGTGAGCATTTCTGGATATTCCTCGGCTCGCTCATTCCGCTCAGGGTCGCGCGCTCATGCTGTCTCCGACTAGTTTTTTTCTAGTAAACTAGTAGCCTAGTTGTTTATTTAAGCCATCAGTGGACAAATCACCCCTTTATATTGATTTAATAACTTAAATAGGCTATACAGGGTAATGAGTGAGTGTTATAAAGCTGCACTCAAGCGCACGAGCCGGCAAAGGTGAATGTGTAAAAAATAGCAAGGAGACATTTAATTGTTTATTAATAAACTGGTGTTTTCTGCGTCGCTGCAAAGATGAAGATGCGATGTAGACTCACCATGAACGAATAAAGATATAAAGGCATAAAAAGGAAAAGTTCCTCCCGTTGGCGCGCCCAACCTGTCACTTCTCTAGGCTATTTCCCACCCATAGAGGGGCGCGCCCCACACTTTGAGCGGCGACTACCATCTGTAGTTAGGGGGATCTAGTTCTCTCCCTCTCTCTGCCGTGCAAGCGGCCGCGTGCTACACAGTTTGAACATGGTTTGAACTTGCATAATCACGTAGCCTTTCGAAAACCGGGACATTCATTGTCCCGGGAGAGTGCTTCAATTTCCCGGGACAGGTTATTAAAAAGAAGGACAATCCCGGTAAAACCGGGACCGGTGGCAACCTAACTTGCATTTAGACTTTATTTCCATGCATAAAAGAAACACACAATCTTATTCTTGCTACATTTTAAATTTGTTTTGCCAAAGAAATTGCAGCTAAATTAAACGAAACGGTACAAATCGAAAATAGTCCACAGCAACATAAATTAAAAACATGAGTTTTGCCAACGCAGTCTCATGAAAGTGCGTATCAATACCACGAATGCCATTTCTCGTGGCATTTACACGCCAAAAGTGATTTTTGCGTGCATATGCTACGCACTGAAAATCACTTGGGTAGGATTAGGGGGGGGGGGGGGGGATGGAGGTGCGTGCGTATTACACGCCATAAAGTGCGTATCATATACACGCAAAAACTGATTTTGGCGTATAAATGCCACGAGAAATGACATTTGTGGTATTGATACGCACTTTCATGAGATCGGGCTGTTTTGCCTCTCTCGCGCTGGATCTCAGCAAGTTTATTTAGTCTCCCTTGCTCAAACATTCTTAAACTCTACAGAACCATAGTTGAAACTGGATTGAACACTTCAATTTAAATTTGTGTGTGAAAACACTTTAAATAGGCTACAATAAATAAACTACAATATTTATAATTTAATCAAATATGGGGACACATCGAGAGATGTAGCCTATCCTTAAAATAATTTTGCCTTTGTCATCGGGCTGGCTATCCGACACTCTCCATATGAATGAGGAACATTAACACCTATTGTCTGTCCCTCCAAACCCCCCACATGCTCTCTGAGTCTGAGTCTGACTTAAAATAAGGAGAAGTCGCAATTCACACTTAAATCGCTCTTCTAGCATTAGGCTATTAAAGTGTTGATAATAAAATAATTAAATGATTTAAGCTACATGTAGTGGTATTTCTGTCATAAAAGTTTATTACTAAATATTTCATTATTTAAATAATTTAAGAAATAAAACTGGTTTGGGCCAGCTTTTTCCAAGCAAAACTAAATATAATCTTCAAACGCATGTTCATTTTGTTGTCATGAACAAAATGCTCAACTCAATATTAAATTCTACAGGGATCTTTGGGTCCAGGCATGCAAAATGTGAATTAGTTATTTTTAAAATTATTATTATTCAAATAAATATCGGTGCTTCGTGGTAGCCTACTGCTGATAAACTAAATAACATTTAGATAATAATTATGAACTTTAAATGAAACAATATAGCAACACTTCGACGAATAAATGATTTGATCTGTTTTTACATTTTAATTCAGGGCGATTTTAATTGAACGAGATTTTCACCTTGTCATTTTCTCATTGCGAGGCGCTCACAATCACATAAACATATTTGAGCAGATTCTCTGTAGCTCTCGTTTTCATATGGATTACATAATCAGATAACATTTATTAACCTAAATATTTAGACATGTAAAGGCTTTAGACATATCCGATTTCCTATCGTGTCTGAGCTGAGGGTGGCAAGTGGCTTTCGGTTTATTTTTGTGACGCGCAGTTCCCGGAGACCGAGAGAGACGACAGATAAACTTTTGTCATTAGCCTAAAAAAAAGTTTAGTTTTGAACGATGTAGGCTACTCTACTCTTATCTGTATGACCAAAAAAAAAATAACGTATAGCCTATTAAGTTATTTTAGCTGTTATGAGAAAAATAAATCAAATGAACGCGCTGCCTCGTTTGTCGAAAACTTTACTTAAAACCATGTTTTTAAAAACTCTATGTAGGCTATAGGGAATAAAACAAATATAGATATATATAGGCCTATATATCTTTTTTTTATACAAAACTGCTTTTGAACAGTTGGTATTATTAGCTATAGATCTAAAGTCGTTCTGTTGGATAGCCTATTTGTTCCTTAGTGTAAAATGGAAATGCATGGTAATATTATTTTATAAATATAAGCAAAAAAATATATGGTGTAACTGTCACGAAACTGCTCTGAGACAGGCAAGTTAAGATCCAAACGCAGCTTTTATTATAATATAAAGGGGTAATCCAGAATCGTGGTCGAACAGGTAAGCAATAGGTCAAAGTCCCGGTAGGCAGTCCAAACAAACAAAACATATAAGGCAGGGAAACAAGGCAAAATATAGAAATCAGGTAAACGCTCAGAGATGCAGTGGACACTAACAAAACTTCGCAATGAGTGAGTGAATGAACATGGAATAAATAGACAGGGACTAACAGGTGATGAGAAACAGGTGAATGCAATCAGAGACAAACAAGGTGATGAGACACAGTTGATAATGAGTCCGGGCAGTGCGTGATGGGAAATGTAGTTTTTGAGGAAGTGATCATAGTCTATTATGGAGCACCCTCTGGTGGCTCTCGAGGGCACTCCAGCTGGTGATCGTTACATAGCCCCCACCCAAAGAGCGGCTTCCAGACGCTCCAAAACTGTCCGGGTGGGTGGTGGCATGGAGGTGGATCCGGGGGCGGGATGGAGGGCCAGGTCCGTGGAGTAGAAGAGGACCTGGAGACTGCGGCAGGACGGGAGGCCAGGGCTGAGCAGACAATCCATCGGGCGGCCACGGCGAAAACGACCCTTCGGGCGGCCACGGCGGCGAAGACCCCTCGGGCGGCCACGGCGGCGAAGACCCCTCGGGCGGCCAGGGCGGATCAGGCAGTGCAGGCGGCGAAGACCCCTCGGGCGGCCAGGGATGATCAGGCGGCTCGGGAACAGACCAGGGCGGCTCGGGAACCGCAGACCCCGGCTCGGGAACAGCATTGACGTGAAGCTCAGTCTCTGGCTGGGCAGAGGTGACGTGAAGCTCAGTCTCTGGCTGGGCAGAGGTGACGTGAAGCTCAGTCTCTGGCTGGGCAGAGGTGACGTGAAGCTCAGTCTCTGGCTGGGCAGAGGTGACGTGAAGCTCAGTCTCTGGCTGGGCAGAGGTGACGTGAAGCTCAGTCTCTGGCTGGGCAGAGGTGACGTGAAGCTCAGTCTCTGGCTGGGCAGAGGTGACGTGAAGCTCAGTCTCTGGCTGGGCAGAGGTGACGTGAAGCTCAGTCTCTGGCTGGGCAGAGGTGACGTGAAGCTCAGTCTCTGGCTGGGCAGAGGTGACGTGAAGCTCAGTCTCTGGCTGGGCAGAGGTGACGTGAAGCTCAGTCTCTGGCTGGGCAGAGGTGACGTGAAGCTCAGTCTCTGGCTGGGCAGAGGTGACGTGAAGCTCAGTCTCTGGCTGGGCAGAGGTGACGTGAAGCTCAGTCTCTGGCTGGGCAGAGGTGACGTGAAGCTCAGTCTCTGGCTGGGCAGAGGTGACGTGAAGCTCAGTCTCTGGCTGGGCAGAGGTGACGTGAAGCTCAGTCTCTGGCTGGGCAGAGGTGACGTGAAGCTCAGTCTCTGGCTGGGCAGAGGTGACGTGAAGCTCAGTCTCTGGCTGGGCAGAGGTGACGTGAAGCTCAGTCTCTGGCTGGGCAGAGGTGACGTGAAGCTCAGTCTCTGGCTGGGCAGAGGTGACGTGAAGCTCAGTCTCTGGCTGGGCAGAGGTGACGTGAAGCTCAGTCTCTGGCTGGGCAGAGGTGACGTGAAGCTCAGTCTCTGGCTGGGCAGAGGTGACGTGAAGCTCAGTCTCTGGCTGGGCAGAGGTGACGTGAAGCTCAGTCTCTGGCTGGGCAGAGGTGAAGTGAAGCTCAGTCTCTGGCTGGGCAGAGGTGACGTGAAGCTCAGTCTCTGGCTGGGCAGAGGTGACGTGAAGCTCTGGCTGGACGTGGCTGACGTGAAGCTCTGGCTGGACGTGGCTGACGTGAAGCTCTGGCTGGACGTGGCTGACGTGAAGCTCTGGCTGGACGTGGCTGACGTGAAGCTCTGGCTGGACGTGGCTGACGTGAAGCTCTGGCTGGACGTGGCTGACGTGAAGCTCTGGCTGGACGTGGCTGACGTGAAGCTCTGGCTGGACGTGGCTGACGTGAAGCTCTGGCTGGACGGTCTCTGGCTGGACGGTCTCTGGCTGGACGGTCTCTGGCTGGACGGTCTCTGGCTGGACGGTCTCTGGCTGGACGGGAGCGATGGTTCTCTTAGTAGCACGAGCTGACATCAGCGGGGGATCAGCCACGCTGGAAACAAGTCCTGGATGGCCATAGACCGATCCGATGGCTGGGTTGATGGTGGGTGTGACGTGGAGAAACTCAGGCTGAGGGGATATTGTGGGTTCACGAAGTTCCTCATCTACCACACCTACCGTATACACTGAACCGCTTAACAGAAGGGCCAGTTCAATATAGCTCTCTAATGTCCCGTGAGGCTCATGCAAGGGCATAAATGAACTGAGCGGTTCAGATAGCCCTCCTCGGAAGAAGATCATCAGGCATTCCTTGCTCATAGAGGTGAAAGGTGCTAGCTTGATAAAATCTTCTACGTACTCCTCAATCAAACGATTCCCCTGACGGAGACACAGGATTTGGGCTGCTGTGTCCATGGCTGGTTTCGCTGCTGGATCTAGGCGTGGCGAAGTTTTCTGTCACGAAACTGCTTCTGTTACGAACAGGTAAGCAATAGGTCAAAGTCCCGGTAGGCAGTCCAAACAAACAAAACATATAAGGCAGGGAAACAAGGCAAAATATAGAAATCAGGTAAACGCTCAGAGATGCAGTGGACACTAACAAAACTTCGCAATGAGTGAGTGAATGAACATGGAATAAATAGACAGGGACTAACAGGTGATGAGAAACAGGTGAATGCAATCAGAGACAAACAAGGTGATGAGACACAGGTGATAATGAGTCCGGGCAGTGCGTGATGGGAAATGTAGTTTTTGAGGAAGTGATCATAGTCTATTATGGAGCACCCTCTGGTGGCTCTCGAGGGCACTCCAGCTGGTGATCGTTACAGTAACAGAGTTTTAGAACTAAACAAATCTGCATTAATAGCCTAAATATATATATATATATATTTACAGAAGTCCATGTTTTTTCGGGATTTGAACGCAGGTCTTCCGATTGATGAACCGTCAGCTCTACCACTCGGCCATGTCGAAGCTCACTGAGAAAAGCCCAAACGTTAATGCAGTGTGTGTTCGCTCAAATGAGTGAGAATGTTGTGTTGTTAGCCTATTGTGAGTGTAGCCTACTTTACATGAATAAAATAGATCTTTTACAGTTTTAAAATATGATATCCTATCTGTATGACCAAAAATAACGAAGTAGGCTATAGCCTGTTAAGTTTCTGTGTAGCAGAAAAAGAAATTCAAGTGAACGCGGCGTTTGTCGAACTCTAATTCAATGGCAGAAGAAAACCCCATTTTAGAATACGCACTAGGCGTGGTGTGTCAAAATACTTAATTATAAACTTCAATATTTCGTTCAAAACCACATCAAAACGCTTTGTGACATTTTAAAAAGTCGTGAATGTATTAATACCATTGGAACCAGGATCGTAACTGAAATGCGCTGCATGTTTTCTCTCAATACAGGAGCAGAAGCGCTGGTTCAGATTCTATTGTTTGTTTAAACGTGCGTGTTTTAGGCTATATTTAAAAAATATATATACTATATTTGATAAGGTCTATTTAGGGTAGGCCTATTCGCTATAGCCTACTGTGGAGGGGGAAATCACCCACCGGCAAATCGCACCTTGCTTAACCATGTTTTTTTAAATTATTTCTGCATATGGAAAGAATTCCAGTCCTGCTGTCTGCTGTCCTGTCCGTGAAGTTTTTTTTTGTTGTTTGTTTGTTTATTTTTTAACAGAACTGTTTTTGAAGACGTAAATTCAGTCAATCTGTTGGATGAGATTTGTTCCTTAGTGTAAAATAGAAATGCATGGTAATTATATAAAAAACATATTTATTCGGGTTTCGAACCCGTGTCTTTGTACTGCTTAAACCTTCAGCTCTACCACTCGACCACAAGTTCGGTTGTTCACGCGTCAGTGTGCCCACAAACGACAGATGCACTCTTCAATCTTCTCATTCCTCAATAGTTTAGCATCATTGATTGCACCTAATTTATTTTCACTGACTGCGAGATAGGCCTCTTTTAAATTTTGATTTATAAAATGTTCTGCTCTAAAAGTTTGCTATATTCTATTTAAAATGTAGGCTACTTTTACATACGTTTTGCTTTCGCTAAATGTCCCTTTGCGCCACCTGGCGGTAATTTCGCGAATGACTTAGAAATGCGACTGTTTTTTTTTTGCCGCGGTGAATTCACCGCGGTAGACGCCGCGGCGGCAATAGGCATTCTGGTTGGCTACCTACTGTATGCATGTGGTGGATATTCCAGGAGCGTCCATCATTACTGAGAGAACATTCAAATGCAAGTCCTGAAGAAATAGAGGACCTTGAGGAGAAAGATCAAGAGAGGGATGATGAATCAAAACCATCAAATGAGACCGCATCAGCAGTGATTAAAATGACAGAGTACTTTTTGAGGTCAAAGAGAATTCCAGAAGATCTTCCACAAGACCTCATATTAACGGAAATGACGATACCTGAAAGCTTTGTGCCTAAAGAGACACAATGCCCTTACTGCCCCGGACCATGCTACCCTGACCTCAGTGAAGCAATCCTGAAAACAAAGCATGCAACCATTTATGCTTTGTTTTCTGTGCACAGAGGTATGTGTCACACTTAATGAGTTGTAGTGGAAACATATTTTTGTTGTATATAATTATATATATTTTATTTATGTATATTTTGTTCAGGTGTTGCAGTGTACATTAAGAAATGCCCTGATTGTGGAACCCCAGTCAGATTCCAAGAATATGACTCTGGATTTCACAATTTCAATAACAAAGTGTTCCTCACAATCCCTTTGTGCTCACTTTTGACAACAGGTCTTTCAGTAAGTAAAAAAAAAAATTCAGTGAATTTTAGGCAACATGATTTAATATTTACCTGAACATTATCTTGCCCATTGGCCTAACTACAATGTAAATGTGTCTATACCTGCAACAGAACCACATTGCTGTCGGACGTTTTTTGCGTACATTGGGGAACACAGCAAAGTGTACATTCCTCACAACACAATAAGGAAAGCTTTTTACCACTTCTCTGCTTTGAGGAGCTACACCTACAATTACTTTTGTTACCGCTGTGGCCCTCATCCTCCTATTTTGATTGCTGACGCCAACTGGAAAGTGGCCTTTGACTTACCAGGTAGGAATTCAGTGTACCCATTCATGAAAAAAATGCTTTACCCTTAAAGGGTTACTCCACCAGTTTTTTCTTATTAAACTATGTTATTCCCTTAACTAAGACGAGTTGATACATACCTCTATCGTCTCCGTGCGTGCACTATATCGCTCTGTATTGCCGCAAAACTGTGTTAGCACTTAGCTTAGCCCATGCATTAAATATGGGCCTTAAAGAGAAGCGACCAAACACTTCCACGTTTTCCCTATTTAAACACAATTACTCGAGTAGTGTAACTTGACCTGGGCTGGTGACACAAAATAAAACGTTGCGCCTTTCTAAGCGTTTAAAATTGATGACTATATTGTATGGCGGAATACCATAGCAAGTGCTTTTGAGCACTTCGACTTGGCGCAATAATATCATCACTCGTGAAAAGTCCTCTTACCGGCTACCGCTTCCTCTCCCCCTCCCTCTCATTTCCGTCAATACAACCAACGTGACATGCGCCGGTAGTAGTAGTTTGAGCGGAGTTGACGAAGTAACAGGTTGTTGGAAGCTAGTTTGTGTACAATCATGGTTAAAACGTGCATCGTAAAGGGTTGTGAAAATAAGGAGAATGTACATAGTGCTGTCATTTTTCACCGAATTCCAACACACCACATACAGCGGAGAGCTTGGTTAGCTGCTTTGAACAAGAATCCCAAAACACCTGATGACTCTGAAGAAGTGGCGTGTTTGCTCTGAACATTTCACAAAGGAGGACTAGACCTGCACAGGATGAGGCTACACCAACAATATTCAGATCACTTACACAAAAAAGAGGATCATCACCCAACGCTGTAAGTGTACTTTTGCATGGTATTTGGTTGTCCTGGAAGTGTCAGTAACTTTAGCTGAGTAACATCTGTGAATGTGAAATCAGTGCGCTTCTGAGACAGGAAATAAAAAGTGACTGTTTTATTTAGATAAGGACTGAGCTCAGAAAGAAACATGTAGTATAAGCCTAAAACCGTATAGCTCCTTAGTATAACGTTATAGTGGCAACATATCTGATTCTCTGTATCTTGAGACTGCAAGGTTGCATAGCACAGGTAACGTTAGTAAAAGTCACGTTGGTTGTATTGACGGAAATGAGAGGGAGGGGGAGAGGAAGCGGGAGCCGGTAAGAGGACTTTTCACGAGTGATGATATTATTGCGCCAAGTCGAAGTGCTCAAAAGCACTTGCTATGGTATTCCGCCATACAATATAGTCATCAATTTTAAACGCTTAGAAAGGCGCAACGTTTTATTTTGTGTCACCAGCCCAGGTCAAGTTACACTACTCGAGTAATTGTGTTTAAATAGGGAAAACGTGGAAGTGTTTGGTCGCTTCTCTTTAAGGCCCATATTTAATGCATGGGCTAAGCTAAGTGCTAACACAGTTTTGCGGCAATACAGAGCGATATAGTGCACGCACGGAGACGAGAGAGGTATGTATCAACTCGTCTTAGTTAAGGGAATAACATAGTTTAATAAGAAAAACTGGTGGAGTATCCCTTTAAAAGTTGGCAACAACAGTTTCCACTGTCTGCTCATAAAATATTTACTCTTTCTGTATAGTGCATCTCATGAGACGACCAGACCTGACAAACACCACTTCACAGGACACACAGGTGAATGTTTCATCTAGATGGGAAAACCTTGAGAAAGAGATAATTGCAACAGGACTTTGTGATGGTAAGCTGTTTAATATACCTCTTAAACATTAATATGCCTACTTGCTTTAAATTTGATTTACAATTCCTTCCTTCCCTCCTTCCTTCCCTCCCTCCTTCCCTCCCTCCCTCCCATACGTTCTTCTTTTCTTCTCTCCCTACTTACTCACTCAGTCACTAACTCACCCACTCACTCCCTCCCTTCCTCCCTTCCTCAGGGTCATCTCAAAACCCATTTTCTAGCTCCCTGACATATTCTGCCTTTACACCATGGATTGGTCAATACTCAAGAATATCTGATGTCATACCCAAGACTGAGATTTTGAAATGCCTCTCCCAGAAAGACAGATTGTGGACAAAGAGGACAAATGAGGAATTTGATGAGGACCGAATTCTGCAAGTATTAGAGCTCAAAGGGGTAATACAATTTGTTGTTTGCTGATGCTTATTCTATTACAAACCTATAACATATTTTATGTACATGTTTAATGTATTACTTTCAGTAGAGATGACACTTTGGAGTCAATTTGTCATTTGCCCAAATAACTTTTTTTTCTTCTTTTTTTTAATAACCATATGCATGTTTTCCCCATCACTATTAGCCTCGAAGAGAAGATCTTACAATGGCATGCAATGCTCTAGGCATTTCAGCAAGTGGATCACAGTCTGACCTCATTAATAGGCTTGAGGAACTTCTGTTGTATAAGGATATATATCCAAAAATGTTTGTGAAGCTTCACAAAGCAGGAGGTAAGATACAAATGTAGACAATTACAAGCATGGTACAGAATGGACAATAATTTGTTTTATATATATCTGGACATTAAGAACACAAACATTAAGGGAAGCAGGAAGAAAAAAGTATATAAATGCAGCAGTTTAATAAAAGAAAAGAAAACTATCATACTAACATACAGCATACTTAAAGACCCACAGAAGACAAAAGCGCTAATGTTACCTCTATCTATCATACCATATTGCCCTGATTGATAATGAACCATAGACATTATTGACTGCCAGTTAATGAAAAAATATATTTATATTTTACATTTGACTGCCAAACTATATAACTCATTGTGAAAACATATTACATGAAATTAGCAATTGTTCTGCTTTTTCCCCACAGGAGGGGTACTGCATCTTGGGTGCACCCATGGTGTGGTTTACTATCAGTCACCCCTGTGGTGGCAGGAATCTGCTCGGGACCATGGAGATGGTCTCCTGAGTTTTAAACGTCCACCCACGGTCTTCATCTCAGATATAGCTGGACGTGTTGCCAGACATGTGAATAATAGAACTCACCAAAAGTTTTTTCAGCCACATGATGGCAGGCTATGTGCTCCAACATCAGAAAACATTTCTGCTGCATTGGAAAAAAAACTTACAGTGCAGAAAGAATGGGTGAATACCCTTCGAAGCTCCATGGGGCCAAATATACACAAAGACCAAACAAGTGACAGATTCACCTGCCCTCACCCTCTGACTGGAACTCGTGAACGGTACTCCCTCTATGACCGTTTTCATGAGAAAAACCAAAAAAGGCCTGAAGAAAGACTGAGGAGCATAAAACTTTTGCCAGATCTTGCCTGTATTGTTAATTCGTCTTCAGCAGAGCAAATTAACAAAGAGCTGTCAACCAGCAGGTATTTTCTCTGCCAACTGAAGGACATTCATTACATGTTCGCCTTGCGGCTGTGTTTCCATCTGCACAATCAGAGGATCAATAATAACTTCTTGCAGGACATTCAAAAAATGTCCCAAAAAGATGTGCACCTTGGGTTACATGGACACCTATTAATAGGTGTGGATGAGGAAACAGACAAAGGTAATATAGTTCATGAAATAAAAGTTCATGTAGTACTATACATTTTATTAACATACACTTTTCATTGTATCTCAATACAATGTCATATCATTGCAGAGATGTACCAAAGAACATCTGCAAAGTCATTAACTGACACGCAAGCTGAACCAGACAAAGTTGAGGAACATATGGAGAGTTTCACTGTGTCATTGTTTCCTATAAGTGAACAAAATAAGGTACAGACTGGCTTTTTGTATGTTCCAAGGAATAGTTTATAGTAACAAATACTACACCTGTAGTATTTTCTGCTTCATTTACATGCAATGAATGGGTTCTGTTTTTGAACTACAGGACAAGCTGAAACAACTTTACATTTCCTGGAGGAGAGAGAGACAAATCATTCACAGATTTTCAGCATATGCAACACTGTATATTGCAGACTTAAGAAGTGTTTGCCCCTCTTCTCTTTTAGAGGAAGATCCAAACAAGAACATGCCTTGGTTAAATGATAATGTAAGTCTGCTTACAATGTTCTTATGTTTGCTTTACAATTCTTTATTAGGAACCCAGTACATGACACTGCACACAGTTCATGTAATATAACTACACTCACATTCACAATGTACTCATCTAATTTGTTTGTATATTAAAGTCTGTCATTTATTTAAAGGCCGTGAACTGTCGTCTTGCTCAAATTGCAGCAGAAACTCAGAATGTAAGTAATTGACTATGCAATGGTCTTTGCAGATATGCAATTGTCTCATGAGATTTGTAATATTGCTCTGTGAATGTTAAAAACATAGTATAATTAATTTCAGTTCACTTCATGCGCAGGTTGTTGCCTTATACACAGATGTGTACATTTTGTGGTACAGAGAGTGGACAAAAAACAAAGCCATTTCAAGGTCACATGTGCAAGATCTTGAGGTATATACTTGAGTAATTGTATACCAGTTGAGGGTTTTCACACACACACACACACACATATATATATATATATATATATATATATATATATATATATATATATATATATATATATATATACAGGGTTCGAATTATGATTTCATCTTTGTGGGGGTCTCTTTAAAAAAAGCAATAAAAAAAGTAACCCATGAGCAGGCGTGGTGTATGTGATAAATAAATAGCTAAATACTGCACACTTCATTATTTTGAGTTCAACGTACGTTTATTAATACAGGAATAGAGAATATTTGGGTGTAGTTTGTTACCTCTAGGGGGGTCTGGGGGCATGCCCCCCCAGGAAGAAAATTTTGTACATTTTAAAAGATAAATTCATTAATCTGGTGCACTTTGAGTCACCCAAATCCGCTGTTAAAAATAATCCAACCGCCCAAACATATGATATTCTTTGATTTAGATCTGCATCTGATCATCATTACAATTTTTTAAATTCTCAATGTTAAGCATATGGTAAAATATCACACTGAAGTGGGCTGATTTAAAATTAACATTTATTAAAATTAAAAGTTATTCTTTGGCCAAAATTACATTTCCTTAATACCCTAAACAGAGGGTTTTTACTCCCTTCAAAGTTAAATTGACAATTTTTCTTTACATCATTGGCAAACACTCTTATCAGAATATTTTTTTTACCTTTAAAAAAAGGCATTTTCCACTCTAATTTTATGTAGCCTATGCTCCATCTTTCTTTTAAAATATTCCTTAATTTGATCAATACATTAAATAAGAATAATAAGACAGTAGGCTGTTACCAATCAAATTAAATAATCTACATTGAAAAATTACAACTGTAGTAGCCCAAATGCCCTGATATGTTTTCCTTGATTGATTTTCTCTAAAGAGAATTACGTTGTTGAAAACGAAAGTAAAAGAGTGGCGCTCATTGCGTTTTACCATGATAAGAGTTCCGTGTCTTTATTAAAATCAACACATTATAGGCCTAATGATTTATCTGTCATCCATCCTCGATTAATTTGAATGTAGGCTAATTTTTTTATTATTTGGCTCGCCCGACCCGCGCAGCACTATCGGCAATATGCGATATATTTGTGATATATTTCGCGCGTTGGCTGCGGTGTTGGCACGCGCGAAAGCACTTTTGAATTTAGCAGTTGATCACGTGATGCACTGACTGTTCTAATCACACCGCTGTGAACGTACGTGCGAAAGGGTTAACAAATATGCCTCGATTATTGAAGGAAAAAGTGCTTTAGGCCTATATGTAATTTAAAATGATGGTGCTGATGATTTTTAGAGCCCCCACAGGTGTAGGATTTTACTGCTTTCATGGGAGGTCATCCTCTCTCTATGGGAGCTCAGCTCCCACTGGCTCCCACGTAATTCGAACCATGTATATATATATATATATATATATATATATATATATATATATATATATATATATATATATATATATATATATATAATATGTGTGTGTGTGTGTGTGTGTGTGTGTGTGTATTTCCACTGTAGAATGCCCAAAAAATCCTGCTCCCAAGAATCGTTGGTGGTAATACTCCAGAACGGGGAAACCACTTTATACTCTGGGTAAGGTTTACAAGAAACTTGGTTGTGCTGTAACATTGAATTGATATGCTGACTGTAACTTTTTTAATATGATTTTTTCACAGGTTTTCGATGTCTCTGGAAAACAAGTGCGTATTTATGATTCAATGGAGATCTACAATTCTATTGAAAAAAATGACATGGAGATTCTGAGGTAATTACTTTCTCATCTGTAGTGTAGTATAAAAATGTTAACATTATATTAATAATATATAGAAGATGTGAGAGATACATGACATGAGAGCTCTGTTTTAATCTAAAATCTTTCCAAAGAGAGGCTTTCCAAAAACTTGGGTCACTGGATGGCTGGACTGTTTGCAATCCAGAACAGTGGATGCAGCGAGATGGTGTGAACTGTGGGGTATTTGTTTGCACTGTAAGGTTTATTTCTCACTTCACTATTGAAATGTTTTCAAATTCTGCTATTTTGGCCTGTTAACTGCTTCATTGTTTTTTTGTTTTAAAGGCAGCTGAAATGGAAGCCAAAGACCTGAAAATGTCTTCTGAAGTGCTGCAAACTTGTCAGCTAGTACACCTGCGTGTTTACCATGCCACAAGCATGTTGAAAGATGTGACAACTGAAGTAAGACAAACAGGAATTAAGATTTTCAATAGAATTGGACAAAAAAAAAAAAAAATTAAAACTCATATGTAATACTGGACAGGACTTTCCGACTGCAATTGGAGAAAGAGAGGAAACTGAAATAGAGACCAACACCTGCATGGCCCAGGACATAAAATCATGTGTTTATCAAAACACAGGAAATAAGTAAGTAGTGTACCACACAAATTGCGAGTTTTAGTGTAAATGAATATTGATGCTTTGATTTTAATGTATATGTTTTTAGAACCCTGCATCCACACATCAAACGGATGAAGTGGGTTCAGTGTGATCTGTGCAACAAATGGTTACACACTGATTGTGCTGGCATAGACCCTACAACAATTCGCAAAGACACGCCCTTCAGCTGTGGATGTGATCAACTACCATATTCTTTTCAAAGGTAAGCAACAGAACCATAATATAAAACAAAATCTGACTGGACTGCTTTCAATGCATATGTCTATTTTACAGCACCCTCACAGCTTTGAAACAGGGACTTTTGGTTGATACAGTTGTGGAGGATGAAGAAATTGTGGTAATTGTTCTGGAAATTTTAAATAAAATAGCACATAAACATGTTTGTATGAAACATGTAATAATTAAATTTAGGATCAACATATGTAGCACATTGCTCAAAAATATTGTGCTGTTTTTTTGTAGAAACTCCATAATGACCTCACATCTGGTGCTGTTAGATCACACAGAATGTTTTTACATAAACATCCCAGTTATGCGCCCAAACTGAAAAACCAATGTAACCTACGGATCTCCGTTTTTGATCAAGAACAGGTAAAATAATATTTATTTGGAATAAAAATGTTTTACATTAACTTGGTTCTTGCAACATGAGGTGACATCTTACCACAATTACGGATTTTTACAGATTCATACTGTTACAGATAATCAATATCTTGACATTCATTATAATCTGAAACTATTGGAATGTAATGAAATTATTCTTAGATGCTGATTTTTTTAAACACTAAGTGAAATATCTGCATTGTTGTTTGTCATAGACTGAGGGAATCATTGACAAGGTGTACAGTGTTTTGGCATTGGAAAAAACTGATTTATCTAGCCCTTCATATGCTATGGAAGTCATGACACCTGAGGTAAATCACGTTTTGTGAAGAACACAATAATAATTCACGAGCTAATGATAGATATTTGAAATAGTGTGTGAATTATGCAGTTACCAATTCTACATTTAATGCACAAATTCTAATGTGTTATAAGATTTCAATGACTGTGTTTTTTCCTTGATTATAGATAACCATTCTGATTCTAAGAAAGACAGAGGGGTTCCACAGATTCCAAGCAGAAATGGCCTTTGCAGCTGCACCCTGCGTGTGTGTGGAATAATAGTTCAAGCAATATAGATTATTGTTTTTTTTTATTTGTAAATAGATTTTGTTTCTTTGTTTTTATTTGTACATAGATTTTGTTTCTTTGTTTTTATTTGTGAATAGTTTTTTTTTCTTGGGTTTTATTTGTAAATAGTCTTTGTAAATTTGAAAATAGTGATACAGTCTGTGCTAAGTGATTTTACCGTTAAAGTTGGCATTCTTTTATTGAATTATTAAAAAGCTTTCTTTTATCGAACTATTTTTAAAGCATCTCTGTATTTTGTCCTGGTGTCAGAAAATGGTCAAAGCAATGACAAAGATTCATGTTATTGGGATTAATTCACGTTTCTATAGGCTACTCTGCATCTACATTATTACACAACTTTTTCACAAGGATCAAAATCGTCACAACTAAGGCAGTATTCGCAAATTAGATTTATTTCCTTAGAATGAGAGGCAGGCAACAGTTCTACAGTAAGCAACCAGTCATGATCAGCGCCATTTGATTGTTTTAATTGTGATAAAATTCTCTAAAACATCAATCATACACAAGAATAAAGGCATGACATTCTATTCATAATAAGAAAACAATTTATTTCTCTGTAGCGAGAGTGTCAGGCAACGCGTTATACTCGCAGTATCAGCCGCGGCTGACTGGATGAGCGTCCAGCAAGTGTCTGTACGCTGCCAGTCGGATCACGGCCATTTGACTGGTTATGTTGGGATAACAGTCCCCAAAACATCAATTATACACAAGAATAAAGGCATGACATTCTATTCATAATAAGAAAACAATTTATTTCTCTGCAGCGAGAGTGTCAGGCAACGCGTTATACTCGCAGTATCAGCCGCGGCTGACTGGATGAGCGTCCAGCAAGTGTCTGTACGCTGCCAGTCGGATCACGGCCATTTGACTGGTTATATTGGGATAACAGTCCACAAAACATCAATCATACTAAAGAACATAATCATATCAACATATGCATAATAAATTAGCAAGAAAGGGAGGGACACAAAACACAATAACTGTCAAAAATCTATGGTTTCTGAAAAGCCAGCCACTGACAGGTCACGTGACATTCCAGGCTCAGACTGGCAGCTGCCAGCCAGCCACTGACAGGTCACGTGACCTGTCAGTGGCGGCTCCTGCCAGCCAGCTGAAGATTGAACCCCCACTCCGCAATTATCTAGACTAGATAAACCTGGTTCAAGTTAGTGAGATTGCGTGAACTTGAATTACCTTTTATGAAACCGCCTTAAGCCCCAACTGATTTGTTAAGTTAATTCAAGTCGGGTTTTGGAGCTTAATCCCCACTTTTCTAAGCTTCTTTTATGAAACAACCCTCAGGTTTTCTTTCAGTTGACAACATTAGACAATATGTGTAAACAAAAAATGTAAAGAACAAAAGCATTTAAGATCAATCAGTACGAAAGGGAAAAACGCTTATAAAACAGACCGTTCCACTTATCGTACAGAACGTAGGTATACACTCGAGTCAACATAATATTTATCTTATTTATATTGTTTCACTTTCATGTTGAGAAAAACAATAATATTCACATGCTCGAAAACGCGCTGCCTCTGACAGACGTTGCAGGGACACCGTGACAGATAAAGTTTCTAACTGCACTTCGCGTTTTCTGTTAAGGACGGCTTCTTTAATTAAACTTAAAGGAAGCATATGTCTCAAAATCATTTTGCTATCAGTTAAGTAATCATCTCGCTCACTCGGATTCAGCTGCGCTTACCTGCAGTCGTCAATGCAGTGATGGACAGCTGTCTTTGCTCACTCCACTACTGTTTGGATTTCTCATTGCGGTGGTATTATAACTCCGTATCATTAATTAATTTGATTAAAAGTAATTCCGTTTTGTAATATAATTTAGTAAGATCATTTTCATCCAAGTAATTCCAAACTTCAAACAGCGCTAAACAGTGTATTTAATTACAACTGTGAGTTAGTGATTGGGATTTATCATGTATTCACAGCATTTACTGCCAGCAAAGCAACGTAGTAAAATTCGAATAGTATTTTATTTTTCCGAATAATAATAACAGATCGAGTATTCGTTTACTGACACTCTGCTCTGGTGCATCAAATCAAGCACTCAGTGGTAATCACAGGTAAACTGTCTGACCAGTCAGGTGTTTGTCATGAGAAGTGGACCACAAAAGAGCTATGGTTTCCAGACAGTAAGAGTTGTTGTTACAAATACGTCTTTTGAATATACTTTGTGAACTCATTGTCCATTTAGCTTAGAGAGGTTTATTTTCCCTCTTCAGTAAGTTTTGTCAATTGTTTTGTTTATTGGTCAAATTCTGGTTTCTCTTTCTAATAAACCTTGCATTGGGTCAGTCATTCAATTAATTATCTTGTGCTTCATTCCCACCATTGTGTACTGATAAGGAGTTATCACAAACTAAGACTGTTTAGTTGTGCTTTCAATCAGTATATAAATATAAGGTGTCGCCGATGTAATGGTTAAAACTTGAAGTACCGATGAGGTCTTAAAATAATGGAAGGGGTCTTGAAAAAGGTCTTAAAAGATATTACATTTATTTCCATGATTTCTGTATATACCCTGGCACTGCAGAGTAAATACTCCAGAGTCTCCACATGTACATTTAAAATTTGAATTTCAAGTCAATAAACCCTTTTCAATATAAGTAAATTCACAAAGACCAATAAATTATGTCAAAAACCATCCAGCAATGGAGATGACTTTAAGTTGATTAGGCATTATCAAATAAAGTTATTTTAAAGTATGCTGAATACAAATAAACTGCTTAAAAGGTGTGACGGCCCCAAGAGTTCTTGGTGTTGGGCCTCTGTACTGTGTGCTGTCTGTGTGTTTCTCACTGCAGGCAATTAAGGAGATTGGGAGCACCTGGCTAGTAGCCCAACCTATTTAGGCCTGCCCGCCCAGACGCCAGTGTCGGTGCTTGCGCCTGCCACTCTATTCTTTTGTTTTAAATAAATGTATGTTAATTTTTGAAAACCTGAGTTGCATCCTCCTCCTTTGTTGTGGCCTGAGAGCCAGGGTTGTAACAAATTGGGGGCTCGTCTGTTTTAAAAAAAAAAAAAAAAATTTAATAACCTTATTTAGTAAATTTATTGTGTTCTAGGATTTTTTTTTTTTTTTTTGGAGGATGAGCTTGAGCAGGTTTTGGATCACATTTAAAACAAGGGGTAACACTTTACAATAAAGTTCATTAGTTAACATTAGTTAACTACATTAGTTAACATTAATTAATAATAAACTGCACTTATACAGCATTTATTCATCTTTGTAAATGTTAATTTCAACATTTACTAATACTTTATTAAAATCTTGCTAACATTAGTTAATGCACTGTGAACTAACATGAACAAAAAACGAACAACTTTATTTCTATTAACTAACATTAACAAATATTAAATATAGCTGCAAGCAGCAATAACCGGGGCCAAGCGCAAAGAAGACGACAAGACATGCCAACATGTGTCAGACCAACTGCAGCAAGGAGCAATTTAAGACATTTAAAGATTAATTTAGGCAAAATGGCTTAAAAATCACACTAATTAACTAAAAATGTGATTTAATGGATTATCACTTTTGACCAATAGGTGGCGTAGTTACAAAAACGATGTGATGTGGTCAGAGTCTGGTGACAATGACAAACCTTAAGACCAGTGGCATTAAAATACGCAGATTTCTTCAAAAGTTTTTTAGAAATTATGTTATAACTTTTGACCAAAAGGTGGCGCTGTCTCGAAATGTGTTGAGTACCTTCAGGGCATGGTGCTGATGGCACATGCTGAGTTTTGTAATGTTGCACCAATGCATTCGTTAAGAATAGCATGTTACGTTCTATTATAGCGCCACCAATAGGCTCAATCCCACCATTTTTTTTATGTGACCTCATAGTGAGCCCATACAAGTGTGTGTAAAATTTGGTGAAAATATCTCATTTAGTTTTGGAGTTATATACATTTATGTGTATAAACACATAAAAAATGACTGACACGTGACTTTGATTGGATTTTACTACCCCTTACTATCAATATTTTCGCATTTGGGCATTAGCGTATAGCCTATCGACCTATGTTTCCAAACTTCTGACGGTGGTTTCGTCTCGATCGGACAAGCGGTTTCGAAGATATAGCCAAATGTTTTTTTCGCGCTAAATCGCAACGCTACACAAACCGTAAGACGAAACCCAGCATGTTTGGCATCGTTGGACTCGGCAACGATTCAGGAACTCAAAAAGATGACTCTCGTGAAAATAAGTCAACCACACCCAAAGTTATAAGCATTTGAAAAAAAAAATTCACCACTAGGGGGCGCTGTTTCGAAAATTCTCAGGCTCTTTCAGGGCATCGTACTGATGACCCATACCGAGTTTCGTAACAATTCGTTCATGCGTTCAGAAAATACAGCATTTTAGCACATAATTCAAAATGGCCGACAGACAAAATGGCCGATATGGAAAAATTGGATATCAGTCGACTCCGCATGACGCCCTGAATCTAACGAGACCAATTTTATTATTTTTGGACAATCTGTTCAGTAGTTATGAGCAAAAATAGCAATTTTTCGTATCTCTGGACCAGTAGGTGGCGCTGCGCCGAAACGCAGCATGTAGCCTCAGGTCATGCTTGTAACGACATGTACCAAGTTTGGTTTGAATACGATAAAGCATTGCGGAGATACAGCCTTATGTCTGTTTTCGCAAGCGCTACTTAAAATTAATTTGCGTGGTATTCGAGAACAACTTGCAGCGTTTTTATGAATTCCATAACTTTTTGTCAGCACGGTCTGGAGATGATCTGGTTCAATTTTGGTGAGAATCGGAACAACGGCCTAGGAGGAGTTCGAAAAAGTAGCTTTTTCGGATAATTACAAATGGCGGACAAATTGTCGTGACGGAAAATGACGTCATAGGGTGCAATCGAATCGGCATGAGCCAAGGAATAAGAGGACAAAGCATTTGTGATTCTAGCCATTATGGTTCAAAAGTTATAAGCATAAACATGAGTAAATCTTTGGACAGTTGGTGGCGCTAGAGGGATTGAGTTGGAGACTCCAAATTTGCTCTGGTGACTTTTCAGACTGTCCTCTATCAGTGTACCAAATTTCATAACTTTCCCGCAAACGGTTCTATGGGCTGCCATAGACGCCCAGTCGGAAGAAGAAGAAACGGAAGAATAATAAGAACCGGAACAGATACAATAGGTGCCACCGCACCTTCGGTGCTTGGCCCCTAATAAATACTGTAACAAATGTATTGCTCATTGTTAGTTCATGTTACTTAATACATGTTACCAAACAAGTTTTTTGCGATTGTGGTTAAGGAGCTGGTTTTATAATCATTTCTGCGGAAAAGGGGATGAGTGTAAAACCAAAAAGTCCTTATGTAAAGTTGGATTAGGTCATGAAAACCAAAAATATAGATAACAGCAAATAATCAATGTGGTTGTTCAGCATGACTTGCTTGAATTGTGTAAACTAACTTTTTTGTACCCCACAGTGGCATTGATGACCAAACTGTCCGATGGGTCGAGGAGCTGGTGCTTGGTATTACGGAAGAACTGCGGGACCTGGGGCAATACGCTTGGGCAAATAGGGTCAGCATGGTGGCTCTGATTGGTGACCAGGTGGCAACAGTCAGGTTAACGTTTCAGCGCCTTATATGCAGAGGTTAGTCCGTTGTAAATTATCTACAAACAAGTCATATTCTGCAGTAAAATCAAGTCATAGCATTACCCTCTTGAAAGTCGCCTGTCACATTAAAGGGTTCAACTCATAAACGGACACTGCGCTGCTGCCACAACTTTGTACAAAGATTTATTTTAGATTCTACTACAGAACCCAGGGTTTCAGAAGAAAACAAATATGTACTGCTTAATTACAGGGAAATGTGCCAAAACATTTTGTTTAATGTAATCCTGCAGCCATAAAACAATGGCATATTGGATTTTAATAATTGTATCAATATAAGTGTGATGTAGCTTCAGTGAAGATGTAACCAGCAGATTAAAAAATATGGATGTTACTGTCATACAATAAAGAGGCTTATGACATCAGAGATATATACAAGGGAATGTTTAGACAGATATCATTACTATGACTACAATTTTTATTAAAAGTTAATTATTGCAGTCAATGGGAATACATAACTTTTAACACACTGTAACACTAACAAGTGAAATGAGACAGATGAAAATTGCTTGAGACAACCGTTGAAATATTTGTTGAAAAATATTCTGAATCTTGCAGATGTGATGGGAAACCCAGTTGTGGCACCGTGCTGCCACAGCCTCGTTGGATGCCGGGTCTGCGTTGAGCAGTGGGCAACTACCTCGCCGCACTGCCCAAAGTGCAGGGATGAGATGTTCCAAGAATTTTTTTTTGAAATTACAGGGATGGTGGAGACTGTCGATGTTTTGAAGGACACTATAAGTTAGGGGATTGTTTTAGTTAGTTTTTATTTTAGGTTTAGGTTTTAAGTTAAGTTGAATGGTTAAGTTTGGTCAAATGTTCATCTGTTATGTTATTTTATGCAATTAATAAATTGTTCCATTTGTTCACTTGCAGAACTCCTTTTGTTGTAATCATTTTTATGTTATTTTATGCAAATAATAAATTAATATAAACATTTTAATAAAATAAATTGTTCACTTGCATGACATACTGCTTGTTGTCTATTATACACTAGAACCACACACCTCACTGGACTGTAGGCCTATATGTGAGACATGTTTTTAAATTTGTGAGTGTTACAGTCAACTCCTAAAACTGTTCACGCAGTATAATAGCACACATGTTCTGGGTGGTTCTCCTTCATTTCTGCTTTTAGCTCCTGATTGTCTCATTTCTTTGAGGTTTAGAATATAGTATTCCTGTAATTCTTTTGTCTATTATGAATTTAATAAAGAACTCTGTCTGGTCTTTGGTCCAAACACACCTGATCTACGGCACTGTTTCTATTGAAGTTCTGTAAAATATTCATTTTTTGAATTGCCTGAAAAACCACCTCATGAGAGCATAAAAAGTTTTTGCGTTAAATGGGAGTTTTTGTGAAATTGGTGTGTTACCATTGGGCGTATTTTTAATTCAAAATTTGAAAGGTAATGGAAACGTGGCTAGTGTTGCGTGAGGCATCAGCAGCTGCTTAGCTGAAGTGCTTAGTTGACCCAGAGCCGTTGCAACATCTGAAATATCTTAAACATAAATGAAGATATTTTTGATTAAATCTGAGAGCTGGATCACTCCTCCATAGGCTTTTCTAAGGGATTGAAACTTGACAGCCCGGAAAAGTTATTAAAGAAATCTTAATTTTGGTTTCCCTTTGATGTGAACTGGAGCGTTACTGCTGTGAGCGGAGGTCACGCGAAAAAAAAAAACAGTGTTCCAGTGTTTTTGAAATACCATTTGATGTACATAGGTATACATTTATGTATGTGTGTTGTCATTCATATCTACTTTCATTCATGTCTTTCTCTGATGTTCTATAGTGCTCACACGATCCAGAACCCTTACCTTCAATTAACAAAGTTGGAATGAATCCTTCCCTGGTGGACTACACAGATTCTGATGAATCTCAGAGTCCAAGCACAAATCATGACCAGTTTAATTCAAGCTGCCAGGTATTGTTTTTTTGAGCATTTGCATGTATTTGTAAAGGAATAGGTACCGAAATAGAGTATCAATAAGCTCAGACATTATTGGTTCTGCTTTCAGTACCTATTTTTCCCTTGTCCTTGGGTTTAAATGTTAATTACATATATTTTCAACACTCTAGACATGGTGTCCGACTTCCGAGTTCGAACTAAGCCTCACCCACCAGGACAGAGATTCTATTCGAAGGCTGAGGAGGACTAAAAGCGTGCAGGTAAGCAACTCACAATGTAGAAGATGGATGTACATACTTAACAAACCTAGCATCTTGTACGTAACACAAAATTAATGTTTAATCAGTGTGCTGACTTTGACTTAACTTTAATGCGAAAGGTTGAGTTTGCTTCAGATGAGCTTTTTGACCTCACCTCAGACTGCAGTGGAGAGGAATATATTCCTCAGAGTAGTGAGGATTCATCTGAAGGTACAGACACAAGTGAAGTGATTCAACCAGTCAATCAGAAAGAGAGCATGCTTAGATTTCCAATCCTAGGGAAGTATGCTGACATCCGAAAACTGAACGATGTATCTTCAACGCAAATCCTTAACAAAGGACGCTCACCTTCAAGAAGAGGGGGCAACTCTGGTATGAGACGTAAAAAGGCGATGTTCAAGCAGTTCAAGATGTGCATCCTACCCTACAACTCAAGAAAGTAGTGGTCACTCAACAAAACGGATTCGAGGGGGAGACCCTGAATCTGTATTACACAATACAACACCTGATCTGGAGAAAGATCTTCCTGACAGTGCCTCTTCCCTCCATACAGAAGAAGAAGTAGCTGATGGTTCACTTTCCATACCTGCTGTCTGTAAAAAGGAGAATGGGTCAAGAATGTACAACAAAGAGCAATACTGTTTGTACTGTAGGGTGGGATTCGTAAAAATGGCAAGGCATTGGTGCACAACTTTACAAAGATTTCCATGCACTTCTTGAAAGCCGTGCAGATGTACAGAACGACTACAGTGCTGCAAAAGATGCTCGTACATTCCCAGAGTGTATAAAACCAGATGGAATGAATATCTTCACTTCAGAAGTCTAAGTGGAATACTCCTCTGTTGCTTCCATTCACAAAATATGTCCAGACTCTCCATTCATATTTGGATGTGCAACAACAAGATCTTCACAGTAAACTGTCTATAGAGGCAGAGTCTTTATGCAGTAGTTAACTGTAAAATAAAAAAATAGTAAAAAAATATACAAGGCAACCAATTGCAT
The DNA here is from genome assembly GCA_036326025.1 of Chrosomus eos. NCBI lineage: Eukaryota > Metazoa > Chordata > Actinopteri > Cypriniformes > Leuciscidae > Chrosomus > Chrosomus eos. Next base: position 46,007,045 of record CM070822.1, read on the forward strand.
TCAAGCTGTAGGATGATCTGGAGACCTGGTGGTGAATTGTTAAGCAGTCAAATGCTTATCTATACATTGATAACAAAAGTATCACGCTATAAGTAATGCTATAGTTACTTGGATTTTTGGGTGAGAGTTCCACTGCCAGAAGCAGAGTGTGTTATATCCGGGTCTTGAGTCGAGTCAAGCCTGTTGCTGCTGGACAGAACTGGTAGTGGTAAAGAAAGAGGAAACAGTGTTAAGGTTAATACATTGAGGGACGTATTAAATAGACACTGAAAGCCTATGTTTCCTAAACATTTTCATGAGGTTGAGATTACAGAAGTGAGAGTACACACCTACAGTTAGGTCCATACCTATTTTAGACATTTGTCGTGATTTTTGTTATATTGGCTCTGTACTCCAGTACAGAATTTGAAATATAACAAAATATATGTCTATATCTATATACAAACCACTATTGCTATTCAAATTTTTATTCTTACACAATAACATTATGGAAGAAGCTGGATGATTATTTTGCTCATCCAACAAATGATGCAAATAAGGGAAAAGATTTTTTTTTATTGCATAATGCTAACGTATATACAAAGCCATACATTCTGCTTTTATGTTTCTATAATGTTTATGCTGTCATAGAGATGTAAATTCAGTGTAAACTATTGAGGTCATAGTTTGTGGGGGTGCTGTTGTACTTAATTGCTTTATATCCAGATGTGTTAAGCAATGAGCAATTCTCAAGAACAAAAAAAGGCCAACTGATATTGAGAACTGATGCGGTTTCAACCATATTTGTGCATCGTCCTATGCCCAGGAGGAGGAAGGGTCCTGCTATGATAAGAACCACAGATCCTCCTCCAGTACATGTTCATGCAGTGACCACACAGATTGTCCTATAATAAACATCGGTACGAATAATGAAGTCAATTTAAATAGTATTTCTTATTTCAATGAGTAGCTCATCTACATGTAACACTAACAATGCCAACATCATTTAAGACATTGAGTGAGGAAAGTGAGAGAAGGGCAACTGAGGGAAGAAAGGACAAGGAAGTTGAAAATATATCAGGAGCCAGTGTGCAGGTGTCAAGTGAGTCAGGAGCTAGTGTGCAAGAGCAAGGAGTTGGAAAGACAAAGAGATCAGTCAAGAAGGGCAGAGGGAGCTCTAAAACGACAGAAATAAAATTGCTGTCCAATTGAAAAACAATATAGCCATGGAAAAAAAATTGTTTCTAAAGATCAGATTAAAGCGATCTGTAAAAAGAGTAATAGGGTGTATAATAGGTTGAAAAGGCCATAAAAAATGCATTTTTGCTACAGGCTCAACAGGCTACAGACTGCTTCAAGACATGGAGATACCTCTTCCTGGTATCAGAACCTTGCAAAGACGACTACAGTATATAAAGATGGAACCAGGAGTGTTAGAGGATGTGTTTGACATGCTGAAGCTGAAGGTAGATGGCCTGACAGAGATGGAGAGGGAATGTGGGCCAACTCTGGATAAGATGGCAATTACACCGAATGTGGAGCTGCACCTGGGAAGATGGAAGCTTTATGGTGACGTGACATTACCTGACCACACAGGAATGCCAACACATGCGTGTGTTTTTATGTTGGCAGAGACCACAACACGGTGGAAGCCAGTTGTAGCTTACTACTACAGTGGCAATCTACAAGCCTATCATCCTCAACATCATTGACAAGGCAGCTTCCATAGGGCTTCATGTGGTTAATGTCACCACCGACATGGGCAACGGGCATCGGGCATCAAAGTGGATCAAAACAAAACATCTGTCCCACATCCTGCAAGACCAGACAGATATACTTCATGCCAGGAGGCGGCACATAGAGCAGGTAGGCCTAAGTGATGATCACTAAATATGTGATGAGAGGACCATGCTAGAAAGTACAGGGTTAAAGAGCTGCATGCTAAATAACTGTAATCTAAAAAAACATAGGCTATTTTAGAGGTCATTTCAAAGCTCTTGTCTGAGCAAAACATAAATACCACTAGTGGGCATTAAAATAATAATGATAATGGCAATGACAATAATATGAATAGTGTTTCATAATAGTGTTTATTATGACCAAGCCATGTAAATAAAGGCTTTTTAACTTTTCTAAAGAGAGTGCCTTGGATGTTCCTGTTAATTGCGACAATAATATGTGATTGGACAGATAGAATCGACAAGAAAGAAGTTCTGAAGATTTTTGTTGAAATGGCTCCTAATAGGCGGCTTCTCCTTTGAAGCTTTGCATGTTGTTTAGTATGTAAATTTGGAGAAACCTATCAGTGACTTGATAGGATATTGATAGGGATTTTCATGACTCAAGTCATGTTTTTCTGTGTTATTATTATTAGTAGTTAAGGTGATTGAGTGCTGTATTTCAGTTTTTTACTTCTTTGTGTATATATATTTTAATAAAGACCCTGTTATTCTCAGTCCTTCATATAGCCCGTGAGTTCATACAGTGTTTCTGTGCTGACCGATCTCATGACTTCTACTCGTCAGATCTTTGACCGGCTGCCCTCCACTCCAGCTTCTGCTACTACTGCTGCCTCTGTACCGCTTCCAGAAGAGGAGTTCAAACGTGTCTTTGACCTCCCCCTCAGTGGCCGGCAAGCCTCTAAGAGACTTTTCACCTTCCGAAAAAATAATGGCAGCGCCGCTGAATATGTCGGACAGTTGCAGCGGGAAATGACTGAACCGACGAGACCCTCATGGTGTGTTTTCTGAAAGGACTATCCATGAGGCGATAAAGGATGATCTGGCTACCAGAGAGCCTGCCCGTGATCTCAAGACTCTTTTTGGTCAAGCAATCTGGCTGGGTAATCACCTAAGGGAGAGAAACTTGCACCGCCCGTCTGTTTCCACACTATCTGCCAGCCCAGCTCCTGTTCAAGCTATACAGTTAGGTATAACTTGACTTTCTCCTTCCGAACGAGATTGTCGCATGAGAGAGCGACGTTGCATATATTGTGGATTGTATGGGCATGATCGCTCCGCCTACCCCCAGCTCTCGGGAAATGCCCAGTCCCACACAGGCATGGAAGGACTGTAACGGGAGTAACGCACTGCTTCACCTTCTAACTCTGGGTTGTTCATTCCCATCACACCTACTTGGGGAGACCAAAAATACCAACTCCAGGCCTTGATTGATTCTGGTGCAGCTGAGAACTTCATGGATATTTCCCTGGCCAAAAGTCTCCAGATCCCTACTAATTCCCTTCCTGCCTTCCTTACTGTGACAGCCTTGGATGGAAGACTGTTAGCTCCTGGGAAAATATCCCACCTCACCTCTCTTCTTTGAGAGAAAGTGCTTTCACCTGGGAAAATATCCCACCTCACCTCTCTTCTTTGAGAGAAAGTGCTTTCACCTAATACAGTCTCCAGAGTTTCCTGTTATCCTCTGTCACCCCTGGCTCCTCCAGCATAATCCCCAGTTTTGACTGGTCCATTGGCGTAGTCGTCAGTTTGGCTTCCACCTGTCAGACTACGTGCTTGGCCCAGATCTCCCCTGATCCTGTTTTAGAGTCCCAGGAACCCCTAGATCGGTCTCAAGTCCCTACTCAATACCATCACCTCAAGGCCGTGTTCAGAAAAAGGAAGGCCTGTAAACATTAATCATCAGAAGATCTCTTCTCCGGTCTCTCAAAATGTTTGGATTTGGTTATTAAAGCACATTGAAAATATACATAGGGGAAATAAGTGAGTCGTATTATTTCCCCAGATGTGATTCATCCGCCCAAAATGGCACTGATCAACGCCAGATCCGTGGTCAACAAAACCTTCCTGCTCAACGACTTCTCTCATTGTTTGGATTTCATGTTCATCACTGAATCCTGGACTACGGTTGGTGACCTAACCCCTTTTTCTGAACTAGTTCCTAATGACTGTTCGTTTTTCAACACCCCCCGTCCGAACAGACGAGGGGGCGGGATCGTGACTATTTTTAAAGACTCATTCTCTGTGCGATGCCGGCCGGTTCCTGTCAGTGCTTTCTCAAGTTTTGAAGCGCAACTACTTCACTTAGACTGGAATGGCCCTATTTTATTAGGGGTGATTTACCGTCCGCCACATTCACTCAAGGACTTCATTCAGCAATTTACAGAATTCATTGGTAATATCACCACAACCTATGATCGTTTTTTATTGGTGGGTGATTTTAATATCCACGTTTGTTGTCAATCTAATACTCTCTCAAAGGATTTTCTAAGCCTCATTGAATCTTTTAACCTAGTCCAGTGGATAAATGATTCCACTCACATGAAGGGTCACACATTGGACCTTGTGCTCTCATATGGGATGGTGATTAGTGAGGTTGTAATATCTGATTTTATGCTTTCGGACCATAAGCCAATTTTATTTTCTACATCTCTTCCTTGCATTGCTCAAACCACCAGTGAAGATGTAAGACTATCTAGATCATACTCTCCTCTTTTTGCCTTAAATTTTAACGAGCACTATTTGAATTCCTCCACACACTTGCTGCTGAACTCTCCATTATTGGAACTAGATGCTGACCAACATCTCGGTCTGCTATACTCCACTTGGTTAAATGCCTTAAATGAAACTGCTCCGCTTAAGCCCTTCAAACCTAAACCAAAATCTGAACCATGGCTCAACGTGGATATTCGGCGACTAAGACAAGCTAGCAGAAAGGCTGAGCGCAAATGGAAGAAGGACAAGCTACATATTTCACTTCAGTTGTTTAAAGACAGTCTGTCAGCCTACCAAAATGCTGTAAAGGCGGCAAAAGCTGCGCATTTCTCTGACATGATTATGGCCAACCACTCTAGACCAAAGGTTTTATTTTCTGTTATAAATTCGGTTTTAAATCCTCCGGTAAATGTATTGAATGACGTCTCGGATGAGCTATGTGAACGTTTCTTGAGATTTTTTATTGACAAAATATCTAACTTGAGTTGCAATGCCAGCCGCTCTGCAATCAGTCAGTTGATGAATTCTGTTTCCTGGGATGCTTTCGAGCCAATCACTCTAAATCTCCTTAAAGAAACTATCACTAAGATAAAACCTTCGTACTGCTCTCTAGACATCATCTCTCCTAAGTTTCTTAAATTGATTATCGATTTAGTAGGGCCAGGATTGGTGTCCTTTGTTAATAAATGCCTCCTTACCGGCTCTATCCCTGCTGCCCTCAAGGAGGCCACTGTCACTCCTTTGCTCAAGAAGCCTTCACTGGATCCTACCGTATTAAATAATTTCCGTCCTATCTCTGTTTTGCCTTTTGTCTCTAAGGTGTTGGAAAAAGTTGTTCTTGACCAACTCCAGCTCTTTTTAAAATGTAATGATATCTCTGAAAAATTTCAATCTGGTTTTAAGTCTGCTCACAGTCTGAATCTGCTCTGCTGAGAGTGTTAAATGACATCTATCGCTCCACTGACACTGGTGACTCTGTGGCTCTTGTTCTTCTTGATTTGTCGGCAGCTTTTGATACTATCGACCACTCTATCCTGTTATCCAGCTAGAGTATGATGTGGGGCTAAAAGGTGTCGTCTTCAGTGGTTCCAATCTTATCTCTCGGGTCGTACTTTCAGAGTAAAGATAGGAAATTGCATCTTCGTCTGTTGCGCATCTAACCTGTGGCCTTCCACAAGGTTCCATTCTAGCGCCTTCTCTCTTTTCCCTCTACATCTTACCACTGGGCACCATTCTAAGAAGACATGGGGTATCTTTTCACTGTTATGCAGACGACACCCAATTGTATGTTCCAATCAAGAGAAATGATCCCTCTGCCCTTTCATCACTGTTAGGTTGTCTGGATGAAGTAAAATTTTGGCTGGGCCAAAATTTTTTGTTTTTAAATGTAAAACAAAACAGAGATCATCGTCTTCGGGTCCACTGGTAATCCCCAGGCTGTTACCTTTGACCTAGGCAGACTAGCGGCATTTGGTTCTGCAAGTGTGCGGAACTTGGGCGTTTGTCTGGATGAGTCTTTAAATTTTGATAAGCAAATCTCTTCTGTAATAAGCTCTAGTTTTTATCACCTGCGGCTGTTGTCAAAAGTCAAACCTTTTCTTAATCACAAAACTCTTGAGATGGCGGTTCATGCTTTTATCACCACACGTGTAGATTACTGCAATTCACTTTACTGCGGTATCTCGAAAACGCAAACTGCTCGTCTTCAACTGGTGCAAAATGCCGCCGCAAGATTCCTCACAAATAGTCGGAAAAGTGATCACATCACCCCAATTCTGAGGTCTCTTCACTGGTTGCCCATTAATTTCAGAATCGAGTTTAAAATCCTGTTATTTGTGTACAAAGCTCTATGCAACCAAGCGCCTAGCTACCTAACTGAACTGCTACATCCTTACACGCCGTCAAGAAGTCTGAGATCAGGTGAAAAAAATCTGTTACAAGTCCCTCAATGCAGACTTTAACGTAGAGGGGATCGAGCTTTTTCTGTGGTTGGGCCTCGGCTATGGAACAATTTGCCCTTGGACGTTCGAATCGCCCCTTCTGTGATTTCCTTTAAGTCCATTTTAAAAACGCACTTGTTCTCTTTGGCCTACAAATAAGGTGCATGTATATGTATATATATGTGGATATGTGTACATGTATGTGTGTGATGTATGTATGTGTTGTGTATATATATATGCACATATGTATGTGTGTGTATATGTGGATATTCATATACTTATATTTTCTTTTCGATCTAGTTTTATATTTCTCTCCTTTGAGTATGATACTGGTATTAAACCTGCTACTGTCTTTTCTGTTTTTATTTTCTATTACTGATAATCTCTGAGACTGCTTGGACGTCTCCCGTTTTAAGCTGTTCTTAACCTTGTTGTACTGTTTTATGATGTGCTACTACGCATGGTGTTGACGTCTTTTAATTTTGTAGTTCTGTAAAGCACTTTGGTCAGTCAGTGGCTGCTATAAAATGTGCTATATAAATAAAATGAACTTGAACTTGAAATGAACATTTCAAAATGGAAGTACGTTACAATGCTCAGTGCAAGTAGTCCATTACGCAGTAGATCTAATGCTTGACATATTAGAGGGAGAAGGCCAGTCAGAAATTATATTGCTTTTTGAGGATCTGACAGACAGAAGAATTATGTCCTTTTAGACTGTGAATAGAATGTATTCATTCAACTACAGTTATGTTGAATGTAAAAACTGACCAGAAATGGTTATCTTTAAACAAGCTGGGAATGGGTTGAGTCTCAATGCCATTTAGACATTTTGCCTCATTAGAAACCTAAACGAAATTTAAGATCTGGTTGAAGTAGGAAATGAACACAGGAGCTTATTGCTGCAGATATTAAATATTGTGTTTTCTCCAGTCATTTCAGATGACATGATGGTTTATCTAAAGCAGGGATCGGCAACATCGGTCCAGGAGGGCAACTGTCCTGCAGAGTTAGCTCCAACCCTAATCAAACACCTGAACCAGCTAATCAAAAGTTACTAGAAAGCTTGTGGTTTGATCAGGGTTGGAGCTAAACTCTGCAAGAACGAAGTTACCCATCCCTGATCCAAAGCATTTTATGAACACCACACACTGTTTAAAGAACTTTACAGAATATATCTCATTCCTAAGCATCAGTTCATGTCTGGGGGATGCATTATGAGGCAAGTAATTAAATAATATACATTTTAAAAAAGTGAGCAGGATTAGACATTGCATATGTGAAATATTGAGCAGATTGTGTGACAAATACTGAGGGGGTTAAGCTGCATTAACTACTTAATAAGCTAGAAACACCTAGGATCAACGATGAGACTGCTAGCTGGAACCAGCTTCTAGATGTCACCAACAGTGGCCATATTCAAGTCTGGATTGACAATTTATGCATTCTCTTACTGAATTAAATAATTACTATTGCACTGAATTATTTGATTGCATTTTAAAAGTGTATATAATTTTATGTATAATCTGTCATTTATATTGTATCATTTCCAGGGCCGGTTATAGACATTTGCTCTATTTCTTTGACTACAAACTTTTTGCTTTTACTTCAGTATTTTGTTGTTTGTTGAACAATTAGTTCATGCGTTCATGACATCAAGGCTAGATTATTTTAATGCTCTTTTGGGTAGTTGCCCTGCACGCTTAATAAACAAACTACAGCTGGTCCAAAACGCAGCCGCTCGAGTTCTTACCAGAACCAGGAAGTAATCCCTATTAAAACATCATATGCATTTTTAAATATTGCTGATTACTTACAAAGCACTAAATGGTTTAGCTCCCCAGTACTTGAGCGAGCTCTTAACGCATTATAGTCCTTCACGTCTATTGCGATCTCAAAATTCTGGCAAATTGATTATTCCTAGAATATCAAAATCGACTACTGGCGGTAGATCCTTTTCCTATTTAGCACCTAAACTTTGGAACAGTCTTTCTAACATTATCCGGGATTTGAACTCTGTCAGCTCAAAACACATCTCTTTGACCTAGCATACACAACACACTATAGACTTCTATAATTCAATGTTAGGCTGCATAGATTAGGTCACCCGGAACGGGAACACTTCCCATAAAACCCGATGTACTAGTTACATCATAAGAAGAATGGCATCTACGCTAATATTAGTCTCTCTGTTTATCCCGGGGTTTACAGCAGTCTGCCGGATCCAGATCTGATGAAGGACCTGCGTCTGGACACGACGACAACGCAGTCTTAAAGTGTCACTAGTCTTTCCCTGTGAAGGCCTCCTTCCCTTTAACTCTGTACAGATAGTCATTGTCGGGAAAAATTCTGGCTCACGTGGCTACGCCAAAGCGTTAAAATTATGTATTATAAATTTCAAGGCCAGACAAGTAGTTTGTTAGGGTTGGTTTTGTGGGGAAGGACTACATGCCTTCGCACATATAATTCAAACGCGCATACCTATAGAATGAACTCTAATAAGCATGTGCACGCCATCAGCGTTCTCAAAGGTTCGTGTTTTTAAAGTGTAGAGAGAACTTAAGAGTTTTCTGTTAGTTAATAACTAATGATCGTTCGACGGAAGAAAAATCAATTAACTAACTTTAGCTGGAAAATAACTTTATTCTAGAGCTGCTGTAAAGCCAAAACAATCTGTGTTACTTTGATTTACTATTATCACTGTAAAGCAGATTTGGAACAATCTACATTGTTAAAAGCGCTATATAAATGAAGTATTGGATGCGCTCACTGTTTTAAAACTCACAATAAACCGGCAAAAGATCCTGATCGACAGAACAAGTTTATTTTTAGAATACATTACTCCAAAAGAGACAACTTACCCAATATTTCATATATTCTGAAGGTGGGACCCACTTCCATACGGTGAAAATAATTGTAAATAATACTTAAGTGAAGTTTAAGCAATCACTGTTTTGAGAAGGAGCAAGTAATGTTTCTCCTTTGATATCTCAGGTGTTACAAGACAAACTTTCATTTGAAATATTGAATAAATAATTGTTGGCTGTATTAATTCAGCATGGTCTTGATTGCAGTTTTTGTTTTCTTAAATGCTTTATCTCATTTTAAGACAGAAAAGTTAATTTTGAACTCTTGTTTAGTGGCTCTGGTTTTAAGATCGTTTCTCAAATTAAGAAATAAGAAAACGCTTAAATAATTTGCAAGCTAGACAAGTGATTTTAACTAAATGCACTGCTTGAAATAAGTATTTTACTACTTCTTATAAGAGATTTCACACCTCTCTGAGGCCTAGATATTTATTTATTTCAAAATATCTTACAAGTGTAATTTTACTGCACTGGACGATAATTTGACTTATTTTTAGTCTATATCTTCTTAAATCCTGCATTTATTTCTTATATTTAGAATCATTTTTGCAGTGCACATGTCCGTTCAAGCTCAAAAGGAAGAGAAGAGAACTGAATTTGGTGTTCACGTGCTGTGTGCAGACAGAAAACAGCGTGTGAGTTCCAGTCTTCTTCTGCTTGATGCTTAAAAACTGACAGGACTTCAAAGTACATGTAACTGATAAACATTCACTCTATGATAGTTAAACTTCATTCAATTAATCCATGAATCGCAATGCGTTCCAATCCGGGGAGCAGCTGGCCTGTACGAATCATGGGTTTAACTACAATCCCTATAACTTCAGTTGAGTGCAGCCTAAATTTTCTTGTGCATATTTAAACACTTCCCATAAAATGAACAAAAATGGGGTCTCATTTTTTATTACACCGATCAAAAATGTGAATCAAGGTTTACTTTGTGCAAAACTCTTTCCACACTAATCACACGTGAAAGGCTTCCCTCCAGTATGAGTCCTCGCATGCTTTTTAAGGCTTGCTTTTCGAATGAAACCCTTTCCACACAGTTTGCAGGAGAAAGGCTTCTCTCCAGTGTGAATTCTCATGTGGTTATTGAAAGTTGTTTTTTGTCTAAAACTCCTTCCACATTTAGGGCAGGTGTAAGGCTGCTCTCCAGTATGAATTCTCATGTGGGCATTAAAGGTTGGTTTTTGTCTAAAACTCCTTCCACATTTAGGGCAGGTGTAAGGCTGCTCTCCAGTATGAATTCTCATGTGGGCATTAAATGTTGTTTTATATGTAAAACCCCTCCCACATTGAGGGCATGTGAAAGGCTGCTCTCCAGTATGAGTTCTCACATGGTTTTTAAGACTTGCTTTTCGAACGAAACCCTTTTCACACAGTTTGCAGGAGAAAGGCTTCTCTCCGGTGTGAATTCTCACATGGTTATTAAAAGTTGGTTTATGTGTAAAACTCTTTCCACATTGAGGGCACGTGAAAGGCTGCTCTCCAGTGTGAATTCTCATGTGGCTTTTAAGGCTTGCTTTTCGATTGAAACTATTTTCACACAGTTTGCAGGTGAACGGCTTCTCTCCGGTGTGAATTGTCATGTGGCTTTTGAGGCTTCCTTTTTGAATAAAACTATTTCCACACAATTTGCAGGTGTAAGGCTTCTCTCCGGTGTGACTTCTCATGTGGCTTTCAAGGTGTCCTTTTTGAGTGAAACATTTCCCACATTGAGGGCATATGTAAGGTTTCTCTCCAGTGTGAATTCTCATGTGGCTTTTGAGGCTTCCTTCCCTACTGAAAGTATTTCCACACTGTTGGCAGGTGAAAGGCTTCTCGCCAGTGTGAATTCTAACGTGCCTGTTAAGGATTACTTCTTGAGTGAAACTTATCCCACACTGTTGGCAGTGGAGGCTTCTCTCCAGTGTGAATTCTCATGTGGACTTTAAGATGTCCTTTTCTATTGAAACTTTTTCCACACTGTTGGCAGGTGAAATAACTTCCATTTGCTCTTTTTCGTGAAGTATTTTCAGTCTGTGAGCAACTAAATGACTTTTTGTCAATAATAAGATAATTCTGTTTGTCACACTGGTCTTTTTCTTCCATTTCACTCAGGTCCTCACTCTCCTCTTTCAGTGCCATCAGGTCTAAGGCAAAAAAAAGAGACAAATACAAATTAAGCCCAGTTTAATGGTACAAAGCAACACACATCAAAATCAACAGTATGTATGTTAGATACTTTACGCACTAAGTTACTAAGATAGGTGTTACATGCAATCTCAAACTCTTCACAATATTGTTAGCGCTTTACTAAAAATTTTCAAACGGTCAGTTATCAAAAAACAAAAACAAACTTGCCCAGGAGAAGATAATTATAGACCCATTTCAAATGTGCCATTTATGTCTAAAATATTATAAAATAGAATTATGGAGTACCACAGGGCTCAGTATTAGGTACTCTGCTTTTCTCCCTACTTCCCCTGTGAGATATTATTATTATTTGTTACGCCAGTGATACTCAGTTTTGTCCCTACTTCCCCTGTGAGTTATTATTATTATTTGTTACGCCAGTGATACTCAGTTTTGTATTTCCTCACAACCCGACAAAACTTCTTAATTCTCCAAGATAGCAGAGTATATAAATGACACGAAAGAAGGGATAACTAGTCATTTTCTTCAATTAAATTCTGCCAAAACAGAATTAATTTTTGGACCACTCTTACACTACATGCCTTGAGATCAAGAGAGCATTTGATTGGACAGAAGATATGATGAGAACCTAAAGTCAGTGGTGATGTCATAAAAATCTGTGATCCATTTTAACATAAGTGAGGGACTGTAAGTTTGAATGCTTATATATCCTAAATGTGAAATTTGTCATTGGTTTGGAACACACCAGCTTATTTGTAACCTTAAAGGGTACCTATCATGGAATTTTGAAAATTACCTTTCATGTAGTGTGTAACATAGATCTAAGTGAACGAAAACATCCTGCAAAGTTTTAAATATGAAAGTTCACCGTATACAAAGTTATTATCTCTCAAAAGTAAGAGTCGACTCTGAGTCGTTGATATGAATCGATAGACGAACGATGCACTTTCGTACGTCACTTGTCCAAGTTATTTGAATAAGATACGCCCACTCATTGCATTAGGAGACACCAGGGAAAACATCATGTCGACGAGACGCTGCTGTGTTTTGAAGTGCGACGCAAAAGCAAACTTTTTTCATCTGCCCAGTGAGGAGCATTTGAAGACAGTGGCTACAGTTCATAACTATACCACAGAAGTATTATAGCCCGAACTTGTTCTGTGTTCGCGTCATTTTGAAGATGATTGCTTCACAAACCTAAATGCTATAAAGTATGAATTTGCGAGCCGGCTGATACTGAGGAGGGAGGTTCAGTACCGAGTTTATTTGGATCAGCTTCCTTCTCCGAATCACAATCTGTAAGTAGGCTGTTGCTTTTATGTTTGTATCATGTTCTATAATTATTTTGTGTGTTGTGTACGCACAGGCACAGCGCAGCTTCTAGCAGCTAACTTAGGTCTTCAATGTCAATTGTATTGAAATATGTGAAGTGTTTGTCGTTGTTAATGGAGTTGTCACAGGGCTCTCGAGTGTCACGCATCACGCATTGAGCGTGACAGTCACTCATTTCGGTCTTTTGTCACGCTCTCCGGCCACACATTGTATTTCTCACGCTGAAAAACTATTTGTAATATATTTAATATGCCGCAGTGCCCAAAACTCACTCACTGTGGAACCGGCAGGATTCAAGCGCGTCTCCTCCAGTGTTGCCAGGTCCGTATGCCTGCACTGTTTCCGCGGGTTGTTTGTGTAGTGCACGCTGGTTGACGCGATTGTTTTATCCACTGGAACATGATTGTTATTGAGGAAACACCCGGGAACGCTATTTGAATATTTTTGGCCGTGATTGGGTTAGTTTGATGAGCAATTGGGCTGGTTTTGTTGTGCAGACCTGGCAACCCTGGTCTCCTCGGGTGTTGTTCGTCTGGTGTTGTTAGCCAATCAGAAAATAGCACTGTTGTATCTGGGTAAGATCTAGCGCAACAACCAATGACACCCCGTCGGCTGGGTGTCTAACATATCACCACAGATTAGCGTCACGCAAAGGCGGGGTTTGGAAAAATGACTCGCTAAACGATTCATTTGGGAGTCGGTGAGCAAATCAGGTAAAAATAAATGCATATTATAAGACAACAAAAGTGTTTTTTGTCATTGCATGCTTGTAAAACTGTTGTTGGGGACTCCCAGAACAATATTAGGAACATTTTAAATGCAATAATAGGTACCCTTTAAGGCCAACACCTTCATACTAAAAGCTAAAAAACTTAAATTTTGATTTCGGGGGCCTTTATGTTGATGATCGCATTATTTTACATATGCATATGATTAAATATGATATCGCTTGTTTCTGCATCATCACATACGTTTTGATCAGGAGATTAAGTGCTATTTAACACCAGAGCAACAGCCCCTCTCACCAGACACGTTATCCCTCTCTCCAGCATCTCCACTTCTGTGCTTCTCAGAGAAAATGGAACAACTGGTGTATGCTGGAACCAAACTATCCCATTCTTTTGCTGCAAGCCCCCAGATGTCACCCAAAAAACGGCAGGTCCCACAACCACCAAAGCCTGCAGGCCCAGCTCGCCCTCCCCCTCCTCCTGTGAGAGCTCTTCGGCCTCTGCCACAGCGCCAGGGCCCACACCATCCTCCAGCGGCTCGCGGTGAACCAAAAACAACTGATACCAGCTCTCAGTGATATGTGTCGGGTCCCCGCTATGATAACAGTAACTTTCTTAAATGTTTACAAAACAAGTGGGAACCCAGTGTGCCTGAATCTTTCTCTATTGCTGTTCAATTACATGATAGAAAATCTAAGGCCTTCAAAAGCCGTACAGCAAACCCATCTAATCTGGTGCCTATTACACGCCAAACTAAGATCGCTGTGGGGACAAAAAGTAAGACTGTTAAGTTAGCACTTTTAAACATCCGCTCACTTAAAAATAAATCACTTCTAGTCAACGACTTAATAACCACATACAACCTGGACTTTATGTTGCTAAATGAAACTTGGCTAGAAGACAGCTGCAGTGCAACAGTCCTCAATGAAACATCCCCTCCTAACTTTACTTTTATGAGTGTTTGCAGAGCAGGTAAGAGAGGTGGGGGCTTAGCTGCTCTTTTTAAAGATGTCTATCAATGTAAGCAAATATCATTTGGGAATTACCCGTCTTTCGAATATCTGGGTATTGTGTTAAAAGGTGCTCCACGTATTTTACTTATTATTATTTACAGGCCTTCAAACTACTCTCCAGCCTTTGCTGAGGACTTTACAGAACTGTTATCAACAATTTCCTCAGAGTTTGACTGTTTTGCCATTGCTGGAGATTTTAACATTCACATAGATAATGCAGAAAACAATATGGCAAAAGAAATCAAAACTGTTTTAAAAACTTTTGATGTGACTCAGCATGTACATGGACCCACACATAATCGTGGACACACTCTAGACTTACTTATCAGTAAGGGTCTAAACATCTCATCGACTGTTATTAAGGATGTAGCACTGTCTGATCATTTCTGTATTTTCTTTGATATATTGATCTCTCCTGCCATTGAAGCTAGATCTGTGTCTGTCAAGAAGAGATTCTTAAACGAGAACAATAGTGTGCTATTTATGAAGGCTATATCTTTAAAACCAAGCATATCTGCTGACTCTGTTGATTTTCTCCTTGAATCTTTTAACTTAAAAATTAAAAGTGTAATTGATGATATTGCTCCTGTGAAAGTCAGGAAGAATAGTGGTAGACAAAAAGCACCTTGGAGAAACTCAACAGCAGTGCAAAATATGAAAAGACAATGCAGAAGAGCAGAGCGCATGTGGCGGAAGACAAAACTTGTAGTCCATTATAACATCTACAAAGACAGCATCCATGCTTTTAATATGGAACTAGGCAAAGCTAGACAGACTTTCTTCTTGAATATTATAAACAGCAACTTAAACAACACACGCACTCTTTTTGCTACTGTAGAGAGACTGACAAACCCCCCAAGCCAGATTCCCAGTGAAATGCTCTCAGACAGCAAGTAGGGCTGCAACTAACGACTATTTTAATAGTCGACTAGTCACCGACTATTGAAACGATTAGTCGACTAATCGAATAATTATTAAATTTTTCTAAAATTTAGCATGAGATTGCTTTAATTCTGTGGAAAATGGTAGTAAACACAAGAAAGAAGGGGGTACTTCAATGAAAAATGCATATTTTATATATATATATATATTTTTTTTTTTTACCGAAAATACGCTTATAAAATGTACATCCAAAACAAAACGTATCGGCTTCCATATTATTTAAATCTTACCGAGGCGAGTCAAACTCTGTTTCATTCAACTGTCCGTGCTTTCTCTTTAAATGTTCGTGCATCATCGAGGTGCTGCCGTGATACGCAAGGACTGCTTTGCAAACCATGCAGTAGGGCTGCAGTACGATATTGGTAAAAAAAAAAAAAATCACATTGCGATATTTTATTTTCCTGCGATATATATTGCGATATAAAAACAATTTCACCAGATGACTTAAATAGCTCTATTTGGAAAGAATGCATCATTCTAGAATGACTGGGGTGAATTTGTCATGGAGTAAATCCACATAGTGTGGATAAACTAATATTAACAAATGTTAACTAATGTAGTTAACTAGACTTTAATAAATGGAACCTTATTGTAAAGTGTTTCCGATTTTTTTTCCGACGTTATTTGAGCATAATTCACAACCAGTGGTAGTTAGTTAAAAAAAAAAAAAAACGTCGGTCTTCCGACCTTTTACCATCATGCAATCTCAAAGATTTCAGTCAACTCAATTCACTAATATGATGGAGAGAGAGAGAGAGAGAGAGAGAGGGAGAGGAGAGAGAGGAGAGAGAGAGAGAGAGAGGAGAGAGGAGAGAGAGAGAGAGAGGAGAGAGAGAGACGGTGAGTGTGCGCACGCGACCGGGGGTTTCACTCTCTCTGCTCATTCTCTCAGTTAAACAAGCGCAGCTGTCAGTCATCTATTCTATATCACTCACCTGTCAAACTTTTGCGGGACAAACGCATTAGTAAGGCTGACAGAAAACAGCGCGCAAGTTCCAGTCTTCTTGCGCTTGATGTTTAAACTGACAGGACTCGCAAAGTGATAAAAATCCGCGAATCATTCACAAGCATTACTGGCCGGGGAGCTGCTGACTCGTAGCTACTGATCATGAATCACGCATCAACTGACATATCTGCGATATCGATGCTAAAATGATACATCGTGCAGCCCTACAGGTAATCTTTTTATTCGCCGTATCCAGGCTAAAATGCACCCAAACTTTAAATGTTTTGGTACGCGCAGCTGCTGCGTTGGAAGCCGCCATTTCTGTATGTTATTGCTCAGCAGAGAAGCTAATTCGCATGCGAGACTCTCGGAAGAGAGATGCCTCGGTCGGAAAAAACATGTCTGGCGACAAATTCGACAATGAAATTTATTGTCGACTATTTCTATTATCGATTGCAGCCCTAACAGCAAGTGCAGTGAGTTTGCTTCTTTCTTCTCTGAGAAAATCAATAATATCAGAAAGGTGATCAGCTCATCCTTGAGTTGCGCTGGGGTCAAACAGATCAGACCACTACCTAAGAAAGTAGTTACTATGTCTGTTTTCGAAGAAATTGATGGTAAAATTTTGAAAGAAACCGTACAGCACCTTAAAACATCAACCTGCGCCCTTGACGCACTTCCCACATCTTTTTTCAAAAGTGTGTTAAACAGCTTAGAAGCAGATCTCCTAGAAGTGGTAAATGCCTCACTTCTCTCTGGGAGTTTTCCAAACTCCCTAAAAACTGCAGTTGTCAAGCCCCTCCTGAAAAAGAGCAATCTGGATAAGACCATCTTAAGCAATTATAGACCGATCTCAAATCTTCCTTTCATAGGCAAGATCATTGAAAAAGTTGTCTTCAATCAGCTGAACAAATTCTTAAGCTTGAATGGATACTTTGACAATTTTCAATCTGGTTTCCGATCGCATCACAGCACAGAGACAGCTCTCATAAAGATAATAAACGATATTCGCTCATTTGTTTGGAAACAAAGATGAAGTTCTCAAGGTGAATGAATACCTTCACTCTAGGGGTCTAACAACTAAAAATCAAGTCAGGAATCTTGGTGTGTCTCTAGAGTCAGACCTTAGTTTCAGTAGTCATGTCAAAGCAATTACTAAATCAGCATACTATCATCTGAAAAATATTGCAAGAATTAGATGCTTTGTTTCCAGTCAAGACTTAGAGAAACTTGTGCATGCTTTCATCACCAGCAGGGTGGATTATTGTAATGGACTCCTCACTGGCCTTCCTAAAAAGACCATAAGACAGTTGCAGCTCATACAGAACGCTGCTGCCAGGATTCTGAGCAGAACCAGAAAATATGAACATATCACACCAGTCCTCAGGTCTTTACACTGGCTCCCAGTTACATTTAGGATTGATTTTAAAGTATTATTACTGGTTTATAAATCACTCAATGGGCTAGGACCTAATACATTGCAGATATGCTCACTGAATATAAACCCAACAGATCACTCAGATCATGAGGAATCATCAGTTAGAAATACCAAGGGTTCACACTAAGCAAGGAGAGTCTGCTTTTAGCTACTATGCCAGCCGCAGCTGGAACCAGCTTCCAGAAGAGATCAGATGTGCTCCTACAGTAGTCACATTCAAATCCAGACTCAAAACACATCTGTTTAGCTGTGCATTTACTGAATGAGCACTGTGCCAATGTTCGTCCGACTGTTTTTACTGTACCTTATTTTTTTCTAAACTGTTTTAATTATTCTTATTTGTTTTGATTATCTTATTTTCTCCCATGTAAAGCACTTTGAATTGACATTGTGTATGAAATGTGCTATATAAATAAACTTGCCTTGCCTATTTTAGAAAATATCATAGCGCCACCTACCGTATAACAGTGAAAACACAGAAAGATCGAACACAGCAGGAAGAAAACAAAACTAGAGGTTTTTCGCAGTTTGTGGAAAGAAAGCATTCTTGCATACAGAAAGGCCTTAAAAACTGCTAGGTCTAATTTTCCGATTTTATCAAATACCTATAGTTGTTTGTTTTCTGTGGATAAATTAACTTTAATTTAACCTTCTGATTATCTTCATTTAGTGTCTACACTTGTTATATTTGGGGTCTCCAGGGACCCCAGACAATAACATTGCATTTTGTAACAGTATAATAATTTTTTTTTTTTTTTTTTTTTACAAATGTAATTTTACTCTGTTTATTAATGTTTTTACTCAACATTTGTGCAGTTTTTGGAGGATTTTTGATATCTTTTAAATTTCTAAAAATAAATAAATAAATATTTAAATAAATAGGTTTTTTACAAAAAAAAAACGCATTTTATGTAAAATTCACTTTATAAAAGACCCTGATTTCTAACTTTCATTTATGGGGATAACATGGATAATTGTACATGATTTAATATAAGATTTTTGCCCTTTTTCGGAAAATGCAGTTTTAAAATAAAAAAAAATCACTTTAAGCCATTAGATGGCTATAGCGATCCATTATATGCTATTTGCTGTTTGATTAACCAAAATACATCTTTTCACAAGTTGGATTCAGCTGGATTGAGTTGGATTCATGTATAAATATTTCAAAATCAAAATTATAAAAAAGAATTATATACTTTTGGTCAAAGTTTAGCATATTTTGTATTGAAAAAAGTTTTTCAATAATGTTACTTTATGATTAGAATCAAACCTGAACAAGATGTTACAAAGATAAATGTTGGAGTCTTTAAATTTGATAATTTATTTCAATCATCTGTTTTTAATATAATAATAATTAATATATCATTTTAAATCATTGTTTCAGTTACAAACTGTAACAGAACAAAAATTAACAGAAATGAACAGTTATATTACATATTGAGAAAAAAATGAACTGAACAGCAATAACAAATGATCAAATAAAGCAGTAAAAAAAAATTGTAATATAAAAATTATTTTGTTAAAAAAACTGAGAAACAACAATTGGTGGTGCACTGGAGGTGTTTACGAGTCAGTGCACTGCAGGCAGTATGCGTAGTATACTGCCTGCATACTGTGGTGTGTGTGTGTGTGTGTGTGTGTGTGTGTGTGTGTGTGTGTTATTTTCGTTGTGTCAGTGTCACCAATTTATATTTGTGGTGGTTCTGCATTTTATTTGACAAATTATTAGACTTTTACTATAGCCTTACAAATGTATTCCTGTGTGTGTGTGTGTGTGTGTGTGTGTGTGTGTGTGTGTGTGTGTGTGTGGTGTGTGTTTTGGCGAGCATGATAATTTTGCATTGTGGATGTTTTTTTACATTGTTGGAAGTGTGCCATTTCATTTCTGTCCATGTGATCTGAGTTGTTTCTGATTTTGATGATGAATATTATATGTTTACTATGCGGGGTCTCCAGGGACCCCGAAGACAACAAGTGTCTCTATTTTTTTCACGCCAACATAATAACAGTTATTACAATTTTTTTTTTTTGTAGACCGCTTCAATGGGCCGTTAACGTAAGCCACTAATGAGGGATGTATATACAGTATATATACATACACTGAACAAAATTATAAACCCAACACTTTTGTTTTTGCCCCCATTTTTCATGAGTTGAACTCAAAGATCGAAGACTTTTTCTATGTACACACAAGGCCTATTTCTCTCAAATATTGTTCACAAATCTGTCTAAATCTGTGTTAGTGAGCACTTTTCCTTTGCCAAGATAATCCATCCACCTCACAGGTGTGGCATATCAAGGAGATTAGATAGCAGTATTATTAAAAGGCCACAAAAATTAAAAAGTGTACCTTTAATGTCATAACTTGTCAAAATTTAAGTAAGTTGGCTATTATTAAACCTCTTATTAAAAAATTCAACTTGGTCCTAAAGAATGTCAATTACTGGTCGATCCTGAATCTACCTTTTCTGTCAATGACACCTTTATTTCTTTTTACAAAAAAATGGCACCTGCGAGGACTACCTGCTGTTAGTGGAATTAAATTTTCATGGTTCAAATCATACCTATCTGACCATTATCACTTTGTAGCAGTAAATGAAGATTGTCTTATCGATCACAAGTTCAGTATGGAGTACCACAAGGCTCAGTACTAGGACCGTTGCTGTTCACTCTGTACATGCTACCCTTAAGCCGCCTTTCCACTGCACACGACATTCGCATACGATTGTCGCATTTCGCCCCCTAGTGTCAGTCGCACGGAACTTTGTAATTGGTCGTGAAGCAACCTTTACCATCGGCTATTCACAATGGTTTAAATGAATGATTTTAATGAATGTAATGCATGCATGAATATATCCACACAAAACAAATGATCCTCAATAGATCTAAAATAGAACGGATAGATTTTATAGAGCTAATCAATATAAATATTGATTGAATAATTCTAAAAAAAAATTCTGCCATAATTATTAATAACCGAGATTTTACAGAAATAGTGTTTAGAAAATAACATTAAAGAGTTAAAATGTTGGTAATTCTAGCCGCGCGCTCATAGTTTTAATTAGAAAACATCACTTCCGGTTGGCCGGTCGCATACGGTCTATTCGCAGAAGTTCAAATATTTCAACTGATCCAAAGCTCAAATCGGATCCGAATTTTTCGCATACACATATGATCGGAAATCCCTGCAGCTCCCGTACGACTTTCCATTGGAAATGAATGACTTCCGGTTTGACGGCTGTTGTTTGTCATGTGCAGTGGAAAGGCGGCTTTAGGAGATCATTAGGAAGCATGGCATTAGTTCCCTTTCGAGAGGTCTCTCAAGAATATTGAAGCCAAATATTTTAAAACGCAGTGCTGCTGCACAGCAGATACAGTCAGATGAGCCATTGAGGTCATTGGCTGTGCTGCTGCAACTGCACGAACATATGGCGAGTCGGCTCAGACGCGCGAACCAATCATGCTGCTTCACGCCCTGCCATGTCAGAGCCCGCCAGATTGGGCGTGGCCTAAGCCTTTACATTGGCCCATTTAGCCAAAGGTAGACAGATTTTGTCTCCTTCAGCGAACTCTCCACTGTGTCGCAGTTGAAAAGCCTTCAGCGGGACAAGCCACCTGCCTTGCAGTTTCTGAGTACGCTGGTTCACTGGTTTTCACTGGATGCCGCTTTCAGCCCGCTGTTCCATCTGGCGCGCTATATTCTTTTAAAGCATTAGTGTGTTCGCCGCTGCATCACATTTTTTCTAATAGAGCAAATTCCGAGGCGTTGGATAGCTACCGCGCTGGCTTATGAGTCTAAGGGCCTGCATTACCTCTTAGGCGTCATAGCTCATGAGGCATACCCATTGAAGATATTTGTACTATAGATACTGTATAATACACTACGCGTCAATATGCATTTCCTTTGTGTTTTGAACTTTTCACTGCGAACTCGAAGAGCTGCGTGCTGTGTCTCTGTGTTGCTTCAAGCGCATCATTCTGCGCTCGGGATGCGCATAAGCGCTTTGTGCCGCACTGTATTGGAGTCTTTCTTTTGCGCAATGAAACATTATTAATAGCCTTTATATATATCATTTATAATTTTTTTTATTTTTGAAAACAATGATGAAAAACAAGATAAAAATCTAAAATTTAAATCAATGTATTTTTACAACAATACAAAGAGCAGTGTGTTTAGTGCTACACTTATTGTCTTTTATTTGTTCCCCACTAAATAATGTTTTTTTCACTAAATGTTCAGATTTTATACAATTATTGTGCACTCGTGATTTTTCTAGACTCAATTTTACTGCTGAATTATCCACTAATCTAGTTTATAATAGAACTTTTGTCAGATTATGATCATATATTTTTTGGATTTGTTGTTTTTCTTTATAATGAAGTTGTCTGTATTAAGTAGATTGCGTTTAACACACAAAAGAGTGATTATCAGTTAAACACAGATTTATAGAAATTATACTTGATTTAAAATAAACTGCGCGTGGTATCGGATTGGTATCGGCCGATACTCAGAATTTTGGTATCGGATAGGATCGGTTTTTGAAAATGCGGTATCGTTGCATCCCTACTTGAAATGTATCGATTTTCAATACCACAGAGAAGAACCGCCTACTGTCATATAGACATTTTTAAAGGGATCACTTTATATGATGACATATTTGATTAAGGCTTTTATTCATATATAAACATTGTTCAGTTTCCATTGCAAATCTCACCTAAATGTTTGCTTACTCCGTGTATTTGTGTTTTTATATACAATACAATACAATTTTATTTGTAAAGCACATTTAAAACAACCGAGGTCTGCCAAAGTGCTGAACACTGACATAATTTCAGACAAAATTATGAACACATGACAAAAGGACAAGACAAAGTTAAACAAGTGACAAGACAAAACAAAACAAAATGCAGATTAACTCTCAGTCTGGTTTAAAAGCCAATGAATAAAAGTGAGTTTTGAGCCGTGATTTAAAAGTCTCAATGCTGGGGGCTACCCTAACACACATAGGCAAATCATTCCACAGCCTCGGGGCCACAACTGAAAAAGCTCGATCTCCTCGATTTTTAAGTCTTGTCCTAGGAACAAATAAGAGTAGTTGGTCAGCAGACCTTAATGACCTCAGAGGAGCATGCATCATCAGTAGATCATCTATGTAAGCTGGAGCTTTCCCGTGAAGAGATTTAAAAACAAACAATAAAATCTTAAACTGTATTCTAAAACAAACTGGTAACCAATGAAGAGAAGCAAGAACAGGCATAATGTGCTCCCGTTTACGGGTTCCAGTAAGAAGTCGAGCGGCAGCATTTTGAACTATTTGCAATCTAGAGAGAGAGGCCTGGTTAACTCCTATATATAACGAATTACAGTAATCCAGGCGGGTAGTAATAAAAGCATGTATAACCCTCTCCAGATCTTTAAAAGATAAAAAGGGCTTCAGTTTGGTGATTTGCCTAAGTTGAAAAAAACTGGCTTTTACAACAGAGTTGATCTGTTTCTCTAGGTTAAGATCACTATCCAACTTTACACCAAGGTTCGTTACCATAGACTTTACGTAGGGCGTCAGGGGTCCCAGGTCCAATTTAGAGGCGCTAGTAGAGCTGCTCGATCTAAAAATAATAATTTCAGTTTTACTTTCATTAAAATGTAGAACATTTAGAGCCATCCATGCTTTAATGTCATAAAAACAATCTAAGAGCCTTTTTGTCAAATCCTCACCCTTACTCTTTATAGGCAGGTAGATTTGTAAATCATCTGCGTACAGATGGAAGCTAATATTATGTTTCTTTAAGATAGATCCTAATGGGAGCAAGTAAAGGGAGAAAAGAATCGGTCCCAAAATAGAGCCCTGCGGAACTCCGGAAGTCACTGGTGCAACTGGAGAATTTGAGCTCCCATACTCAACTTTAAACACTCTCTCTGAAAGATACGATCTAAACCATCTTAATGCAGTGCCCTTAATCCCCACGCTGTGCTCAAGACGCGAGATAAGAACACTGTGGTCAACCGTATCAAATGCTGCTGTAAGATCTAAGAGCATCAGAATTGTAGGATCACCACAATCTGTTGAAATCATTAAATCATTAAAAACTTTTATAAGTGCAGTCTCTGTGCTATGAAAAGTTTTGAACCCAGACTGGAATACCTCAAGAATACCATGCAGATCTAAATAGGCTTGTAACTGTACTAAAACTACCTTCTCTAAAATCTTGGACATAAAAGGAAGTTTAGAAATTGGACGATAATTTGAGAGAACTAAAGTGTCCAGATTTTGTTTTTTAATAAGGGGCTGCACCACAGCCTCTTTAAAACAAAGTGGCACATAACCAGAAGTAAGACTACTGTTTATGATTGTTTGAATAGATGCTCCAATAGTGTTCCATACCTCTTTAAAAATACGTGGTGGAATAATATCAGTGGAGCAGGTTGACGGTTTTAAATGTTTTACAATATCATTAAGGGCCACGATAGAAATAGGCTCAAACTCACTGAAGACTGCAGCACACTCAATAAAAATGGAAGGATCAGAGTCTGGAGGTGAAATGCTAGCTCTAATAGTTGTAATCTTTTCCACAAAAAAGTGGAGAAATTTTTCACAAGTCACAGTAGATTCTTCCTGCATGAAATATTGAGGGGTGTGAAGAACGGAATTTATTGTTCTAAAAAGAACATGAGGTTTATGGCCATTTTTATTTATAACATCAGAGAGGTATTTAGCCTTTTCAGTTTTTACAGTTCTCTGGTAATTACGCCAACAGTCCTTTAGGATATCGTAAAAAACCTGCAACTTATGTTTTTTCCATTGGCGTTCAGCTTTCCTACACTTTTGCCTAGCCGCTCGAGTTGAATCATTAATCCACGGTTCAAACTTAGGTTTGGAGCGCCTGGGCTTTAGTGGTGCAATTTTATCGAGAATATTTATACAGGTGGATGAAAAACATGAAATAAGCTGATCTGTACATAGGGAGGCACCTCGAGACTACCTCTGGTAGTGGAATTATATTGTATGTTAAATCATACCTATCTGACCATACACTTTGTAAATAAATGAAATGTCTTATCGATCACAAGTTCAATAATGGAGTCCAACAAGCTCATACTAGACCTTGCTGGTCACTCTGGACATCTACCCTTAATCCGCCTTTATCCACTCACCTCGACATACCTTACATTTCGCTTTTCGCCCCCCCATGCAGTCGTCACAACAAAACACGGAACTTGTATTGGTCGAACAACCGTTACATCGCATTCTCAATGGTTTAAATGAAAGATTTCAAATGAATTCAAACCTCATGAATAATTAGCCACACAAAACAAATGAGCCTCAATAGAATCTAAAATAGACCGATAGATTTATAGAGCTAAACAATATAAAAATTGAGAGAAGAATTCTAAATAAAAAATCTGCCATAACTTATTAATAACCGCGAATTTACAAAATAGTGTTTAAAAATAACATTAAAGAGTTAAAATGTAGGAAATTCACGCCGCCGCCTCAATCGTTTTAATTAATAAAACAACACTTCCCCGTTGGCCTGTCGCATACGGTCTATTCGCACGAAGTTCAAATATTTCAACGATCACAAAGCACAAGCGTAGTCCAATTTTCGCAAACGTCAATGAACGGCAAAATCCCTGCAGCTCCCTAAACACACTCCATTGGAAAGAAATGACTTCCGGTGTATGAACCGGCTTTGTATTTGTCATGTGCAGTGGAAAGGAGGCTGCTTTTCGAGATCCAATAAGGAAGCAGGCATTATTCCCTTATCGAGAGGGCTACTCTAGAATATTGAGATGCCAAATATTTTAAAACATCAGTGCTGCTGCAACAGCAATACAGATCGAGCCATTGAGGTCCTTGCTGTGCTGCTTGCAACTGCACGAACCAAACATTGGCAGTCGGCTCAGACGCTCGAACCAATCATGGCCATGCCTTACAAATCCGTCCTGCCCATGTCCAGAGCCCGCCAAAATTTGGGGCCGTGGCCCCTTAAGCCTTTACTTTTGGGCCCTTTTAAACCCCAAAGGTAAAACAGTTTTTGGGTCTCCTTAAACGAACTCTCCACTGTTGGCAGTTGAAAAGCCTTCACGGGAAAACCCCACCCTCCTTGCAGTTTCGAGTACGCGGGGTTCCCACTGGTTTTCCCCCTTTGGATGCCCTTTCAGCCCGCTTTTCCCCAATCGGCGCGCAAAAATTTCCTTTTAAAGCATTAGTGTGTTCCCCCTTTTGCATCACATTTTTTCTAATAGGGGGAAAAATTCCCGGGATTTTTTTGGATAGTTTACCCGCGCTGGTTTTAAGAGCCCTAAGGGCCGCATTCCCCTCTTGGGCGTCATAGCCATGGGCATACCCATTGAAGATATTTGTACTATAGTTTACTGTAAAAAACACAAACGCGTCAATAGAAATTTTCCTTGTTTTTTTGAACTTTTAAACTGCGAATTTCGAAGAGCTCGTGCTGTTTTCTCTGTGTTGTTTAAAAACGAAATCATTTTTGCGCTGGGGGAACGCATAAGCGTTTTGTGCCGAAATGAATTAAAAAGTCTTTCTTTTGCGGAAAATGAAACATTTTTAAATAGCCTTTATATAAAACTTTTTAAAATTTTTTTTTTTTTTTTGAAAAAAATGATAAAAAAACAAAAAAAAAATTCTAAAATTTAAACAATGTATTTTTAAAAAACAATACAAAAGGGAGTGTGTTTTTGTGGGTACACTTATTGCCCCTTTTATTTGTTCCCCACTAAATAATGTTTTTTTCACTAAATGTTCAGATTTTTTTAAAAATTTTTGTTCACCTCCCCCCGTGGAAGGTTTTTCTAGACTCAATTTTTAAATGCTTTAATTATCCACTAATCTAGTTTTTAAAAGAAATTTTTTCAAATTTTGATCATAAAATTTTTTTTATTTGTTGTTTTTCTTTTTTTAATGAAATTGTCTGTATTAAGTAGATTGCGTTTTAAAAACACAAAAGAGTGATTTTTCAGTTAAAAAACAGATTTTTAGAAATTATACTTGATTTAAAATAAAACTGCGCTGGTAACGGATTGGAACGGGGCCCATACTCCCGAATTTTTGGTATTTGGGTAGGATCCCCCTTTTTAAAAAGCGGTATCGTTTTTTCCCCCACTTGAAATGTAACGATTTTCAATAACCCCAGAAAGAACCCCTACTGTCATATAGACATTTTTAAAGGGATCACTTTAAATGATGACATAAATTTTAAATTTAAGGGTTTTTATACATATATAAACATTGTTTTTAGTTTCCATTGCCCAAACTCACCTAAATGTTTGCTTACCCCTTTCCCCTTTTATTTGTGGTTTTTTATTACAATAAAAATACAATTTTTTTTGTAAAGGGACATTTAAAAAAAAACCCAAAAGGGCCGCCCCAAAATTCTGAACCCCTGAAAATAATTTTCCCGACCCAAAAAAAAGGAAAAACCCTTACAAAAGGGAAAAAAACAAAGTTTTAAAAAAGTGACAAGACAAAACAAAACAAAATGCCCGATTAAAATCTCATCCCCGGTTTTAAAAAAAACCCAATTGGAAAAAAAAAAAAGGGGAGTTTTGAGCCCCTGATTTTTAAAAATCTCAATGCTGGGGGGTAACCCCCAAAAACACAAAGGCAAATCATTCCCAGCCTCGGGGGGGCCCCAACTGAAAAAGCTCGATCCCTCGATTTTTAAAATCTTTTCCAAAAAAGGGGAAAAAATTTTTTCCCCCCCAAAAATTTAAAAAATTTTTAAAAAAAAAAAAAAAAAACCGGTTTAAAATTTTTTTTTTTTTTTAAAAAAAAGGGGCGGGCCCGGGGAAAAAATTTTTTCCTTGGGGTTTTGGGGGCCTTTTTTAAAAAAAATTCCCCCCGTTCACTGGTTTTCACTGGATCCCGCTTTCACCCCGCTTTTCCCATCTGGCGCGCTATATTCTTTTAAAGCATTAGTGTGTTCGCGCTGCATCACATTTTTTCTAATAGAGGAAATTCCGAGGCGTTGGATAGCTACCGCGCTGGGCTTATGAGTCTAAGGGCCTGCATTACCTCTTAGGCGTCATAGCTCATGAGGCATACCCTTTGAAGATATTTTGTACTATAGATACTGTATAATACACTACGCGTCAATATGCATTTCCTTTGTGTTTTGAACTTTTCACTGCGAACTCGAAGAGCTGCGTGCTGTGTCTCTGTGTTGCTTCAAGCGCATCATTCTGCGCTCGGGATGCGTCAAGCGCTTTGTGCCGCACTGTATTGGAGTCTTTCTTTTGCGCAATGAAACATTATTAATAGCCTTTATATATATCATTTTATAATTTTTTTTATTTTTGAAAACAATGATGAAAAACAAGATAAAAATCTAAAAATTTAATCAATGTATTTTTACAACAATACAAAGAGCAGTGTGTTTAGTGCTACACTTATTGTCTTTTATTTGTTCCCCACTAAATAATGTTTTTTTTCACTAAATGTTCAGATTTTATACAATTATTGTGCACTCGTGATTTTTCTAGACTCAATTTTACTGCTGAATTATCCACTAATCTAGTTTATAATAGAACTTTTGTCAGATTATGATCATATATTTTTTGGATTTGTTGTTTTTTCTTTATAATGAAGTTGTCTGTATTAAGTAGATTGCGTTTAACACACAAAAGAGTGATTATCAGTTAAACACAGATTTATAGAAATTATACTTGATTTAAAATAAACTGCGCTGGTATCGGATTGGTATCGGCCGATACTCAGAATTTTGGTATCGGATAGGATCGGTTTTGAAAATGCGGTATCGTTGCATCCCTACTTGAAATGTATCGATTTTCAATACCACAGAGAAGAACCGCCTACTGTCATATAGACATTTTTAAAGGGATCACTTTATATGATGACATATTTGATTAAGGCTTTTATTCATATATAAACATTGTTCAGTTTCCATTGCAAATCTCACCTAAATGTTTGCTTACTCCGTGTATTTGTGTTTTTATATACAATACAATACAATTTTATTTGTAAAGCACATTTAAAACAACCGAGGTCTGCCAAAGTGCTGAACACTGACATAATTTCAGACAAAATTATGAACACATGACAAAAGGACAAGACAAAGTTAAACAAGTGACAAGACAAAACAAAACAAAATGCAGATTAACTCTCAGTCTGGTTTAAAAGCCAATGAATAAAAGTGAGTTTTGAGCCGTGATTTAAAAGTCTCAATGCTGGGGGCTACCCTAACACACATAGGCAAATCATTCCACAGCCTCGGGGCCACAACTGAAAAAGCTCGATCTCCTCGATTTTTAAGTCTTGTCCTAGGAACAAATAAGAGTAGTTGGTCAGCAGACCTTAATGACCTCAGAGGAGCATGCATCATCAGTAGATCATCTATGTAAGCTGGAGCTTTCCCGTGAAGAGATTTAAAAACAAACAATAAATCTTAAATGTATTCTAAACAAACTGGTAACCAATGAAGAGAAGCAAGAACAGGCATAATGTGCTCCCGTTTACGGGTTCCAGTAAGAAGTCGAGCGGCAGCATTTTGAACTATTTGCAATCTAGAGAGAGAGGCCTGGTTAACTCCTATATATAACGAATTACAGTAATCCAGGCGGGTAGTAATAAAAGCATGTATAACCCTCTCCAGATCTTTAAAAGATAAAAAGGGCTTCAGTTTGGTGATTTGCCTAAGTTGAAAAAAACTGGCTTTTACAACAGAGTTGATCTGTTTCTCTAGGTTAAGATCACTATCCAACTTTACACCAAGGTTCGTTACCATAGACTTTAACGTAGGGCGTCAGGGGTCCCAGGTCCAATTTAGAGGCGCTAGTAGAGCTGCTCGATCTAAAAATAATAATTTCAGTTTTACTTTCATT
This sequence comes from Chrosomus eos, assembly GCA_036326025.1. Taxonomy (NCBI): domain Eukaryota; kingdom Metazoa; phylum Chordata; class Actinopteri; order Cypriniformes; family Leuciscidae; genus Chrosomus; species Chrosomus eos. The sequence continues at coordinate 46,036,680 of CM070822.1, forward strand.
AAAATGTAGAACATTTAGAGCCATCCATGCTTTAATGTCATAAAAACAATCTAAGAGCCTTTTTGTCAAATCCTCACCCTTACTCTTTATAGGCAGGTAGATTTGTAAATCATCTGCGTACAGATGGAAGCTAATATTATGTTTCTTTAAGATAGATCCTAATGGGAGCAAGTAAAGGGAGAAAAGAATCGGTCCCAAAATAGAGCCCTGCGGAACTCCGGAAGTCACTGGTGCAAACTGGAGAATTTGAGCTCCCATACTCAACTTTAAACACTCTCTCTGAAAGATACGATCTAAACCATCTTAATGCAAGTGCCCTTAATCCCCACGCTGTGCTCAAGACGCGAGAAAGAACACTGTGGTCAACCGTATCAAATGCTGCTGTAAGATCTAAGAGCATCAGAATTGTAAGGATCACCACAATCTGTTGAAATCATTAAATCATTAAAAACTTTTATAAGTGCAGTCTCTGTGCTATGAAAAGTTTTGAACCCAGACTGGAATACCTCAGAATACCATGCAGATCTAAATAGGCTTGTAACTGTACTAAAACTACCTTCTCTAAAAATCTTGGACATAAAAGGAAGTTTAGAAATTGGACGATAATTGAGAGAACTAAAGTGTCCAGATTTTGTTTTTTAATAAGGGGCTGCACCACAGCCTCTTTAAAACAAAGTGGCACATAACCAGAAGTAAGACTACTGTTTATGATTGTTTGAATAGATGCTCCAATAGTGTTCCATACCTCTTTAAAAATACGTGTGGAATAATATCAGTGGAGCAGGTTGACGGTTTTAAATGTTTTACAATATCATTAAGGGCCACGATAGAAAAAAGGCTCAAACTCACTGAAGACTGCAGCACACTCAATAAAATGGAAGGATCAGAGTCTGGAGGTGAAATGCTAGCTCTAATAGTTGTAAAACTTTTCCACAAAAAAGTGGAGAAATTTTTCACAAGTCACAGTAGATTCTTCCTGCATGAAATATTGAGGGGTGTGAAGAACGGAATTTATTGTTCTAAAAAGAACATGAGGTTTATGGCCATTTTTATTTATAACATCAGAGAGGTATTTAGCCCTTTCATTTTTACAGTTCTCTGGTAATTACGCCAACAGTCCTTTAGGATATCGTAAAAAACCTGCAACTTATTTTTTTCCATTGGCGTTCAGCTTTCCTACACTTTTGCCTAGCCGCTCGAGTTGAATCATTAATCCACGGTTCAAACTTAGGTTTGGAGCGCCTGGGCTTTAGTGGTGCAATTTTATCGAGAATATTTATACAGGTGGATGAAAAACATGAAATAAGCTGATCTGTACATAGGGAGGCAGACGGCTCTATAGTCTCTATAACATGACTAAATGCTTCGGAAAATTGTGCAGCAGTGGCAGGTTTAATCATCCTGCGGATACGAGGTGAAGCACAAAACTTAACAGTGTTATTTGAGAGAGAAACATCAAATAAAATTGGTGCATGATCAGAAAAAACAGGCTTCTGTATCTCAATATTTAAAATAGGCAAACTGCATGACAAAACGAGATCTAATGTATGGCCATGGATCTGTGTTGGACCACTTAAAAACTGTGTAAGGTTAAATGAATCGATTAGTTTTAAAAAATCTCTAGCTAACAGATTCATGGGACAACATACATGAATATTCATATCTCCTAAAATTAAAATCCGATCATAATTTGGCATAATTTCAGACAGTAAATCAGTAAAATCGCTAATAAAATGCTTATTATATTTAGGAGGTCGATAGATAAGAGCACACAGAACGGGCTGAAATTTGCCCAATTCAAACATTGTTAACTCAAAACTCGAAAACGTTATCGTTGACAACTGCCTGCAGTTGTATTTTTCCTTAAAAATAACGGCAAGTCCTCCTCCTCGACCAGTAGTCCTCGGGGAGTTAAAATATGTACAGTCCAACGGTAAAAAGTTCAGAAAAAGGGCTCAACTCCCCAATATTTAACCAAGTTTCAGTCACAAATAAAAATTGATCAAGGCAGCTCTGACAGAAGCAGGGGAACTGGTCGTACGAGTTACATAACTCAAAGACCGAAGGTTTCCATGGTTCACACCGCCTTTCCTAGGGCGAGGTGAGCGTTGACAAGAGAACTCCATATCTGAGCCGACAATCGGTATCGACCAAGCCCCGGCAGGCTCCATAACACGCCAGGATATATAGTGAACCGAAGCCGACCCAAAATGATGCCGAGATCCGCAGGCAGAATAGTCCGCGAGGTAAGCTTTCCACTTCACCAGCTCGCCGCTCCGCTTCCCACGGCGTCTCGAACGTCCTCTCTGGCCAAGGGAAGCCGGATTTCGTACAAGATGAGCAGGAATGTTTAGCAAGGGAGGAGGGAGAAAAGTTTTCCGACCATCCCAGTCACACTTGGACGACTTCTCCAACGCGAGACGGAGATCAATCAGCGTTTGACGATCATAAGCCAGCAGAGAGTCAACACATTGCGTAAACAATAATACAAGCAGTAAAATCACGAATAGTTTGCTCTGCACCAGACGGCCGGCCACACACACTGGCGCCATCTTGGTGAATCGAATCAGTGCAGTGTGTTATATGGTAATAATTTTGTGATATTAAAAACAAGAGCAATTAAGCAATCTTGAGCAATTTTTTAAGTTTTAATTTAACATTTTTTATGTAATAATTTCACAGTTAATCTTTAAACAAATGTAGAAACATAAAGACAGTACATATGGCATCTTTTTATGAATGAAGGCCGTATCACTGATACCAATACTGCTACTGATGTCTTCAATTCATTTTTTCGCCATTCAACACTACAGTATAATTGAAAGCTATACATTTTAACATATATTAGGCTCCAAAAAACATAACTTTTAATTTAAGTGAACTTAAAACAATCCTCACATAAATCCATTAATAAATGTCATTTACCTGTGCCCTTCCTACCTGTCTAATAGGTAGGTAATGGTGGGAATTGATAAGAATTTAACGATTCCGATAGGGCTGCAGCTATCGATTCTTTTTGTTATCGATTAATCTAGCACTTAATCGATCGATTAATCGAGTAATCGGATAAAAAATTGTGTGTTTTTAAACAACCAAAACAAATAATGCATACCGAAAATGTGGCTGTAAAATTATCAAGCATTTGGCTTTTATTTCTCAAAAAAAAAAAAAAAAAAAAAAAAAAACTGCCATTTATTCCAACTCCAACATTTGGCTCCAAAACTAAGCCCATTTATTGCAATTTTTACCCATTTAGTATAAGTGCCAACAATGTTCTATGCTCAATTACTTTGGTAGGCGATTAAAATGTCTTCCCCAAAAGTAGAGTGGATTTGGAGAAGCAGGCGGGATAATTTATTTTTGTTGTTGTCTGTAACTATTTGGAAGACGTAACATACAAACAAGGTCTCGCAAAGACTGCAATACAATTCCTCCATCACGTCCCGGTGTATACAGTGAATGCATGCTGAAATTATTGTTGCGTGGCTACATAAAAGTTTAAAGGTGATATGTGGAACTCTTCTACTAAAATGAATCCTTTTTTTTATTGCCTGTGTGTGAAGGGGTTGTAATCACACATTACAATGATCCACTTGTCGAGTTTTGCGATTACCTCTGAAGGCCAATATTCATATTTAAATGTGAAGTCTCCGGGTCGGATTTACCGCGAAATCCAACGGATGTGACGTGCATGCGCGCTCCCGAGCCCCTCTCCTTATATACAGTCTATTGTTGACGGTCAGGGAGTTACGTCCGGTTAAAGGCGCACGTTTTCGGCTTATATCTCGGTCAATCTTTGATCAATATTCCCAAGACTCGAATCGTTCGTAGTGCTGGACGGGGCCTTTGGAACGAGCCCACCCCCGAGGTCCAACTCGCCCGGCTCCCCGAGTTATAGCCGTTCGAAATCGGGGGTCCCAGCGAACGGCGATCCGATAGAGGGCATCCCCGAGGCCCGCCACTCTAGCGTTCGTGCAAGGGTCCCCCTGGGACCTCCTCGCCCGAATTTTTGCTCTCTGGGTCTTTGCGTTCTAGAGATACGAGCGATTTCTTCTGAGATCGTGACGTCACCGGCGTCCGCAATTTTGAAAAAAAAACGAGCACGAGCGTCTTATAAAAATTGGTTGCAATCTGAAACATCACCGCTAGAGGCCGCTAATTGTTACATAGAGCACCTTTAAGAATATGTGATGCATTGCCGCAATTGTTCTGACTGGCGCGTGAGAGAGACGAGGGTGCGTGTGTGTGTGTGTGTGAGTGAAGGGATTCACACACCGAACGCAAATTTAATTATTTGCGCGAGTAGATAGACGCATAATTCGCGCCGGGTGTCGCGAATGACGTGAATTGGGCGACGCGTTTGCTGCGAACATCTTCCGCGCAAGTTTGAAAATTTGAACTCAAGCGAATATTCAAGCGTCTAACTAGACGCGATAGATGCGTATTTGATTCTCGTTCGTGTGAACACACCATTAGTTTACCTTGTTTCAGTGACGCTTGGTGAGACAGCATGAAGTGGATGTTTTCGGTTCAGATGCTGAATCATTGCAGTCGTACAACTCTCACCCAACTAAACACACACACACACACACACACACACACACACACACACACACATACACATACACATACACACACACACAGTTTTAAAAGCAAAACATATTTATCCAACCCCATTTATAAACAGTCTGTGGGTTCTATCTTTTGGAGATTCATCATATCACATTGGTTTTCATTTATTGTCCTCAGAGCACTAATCTGTTTATTTTTAAGTTACACATTCTACATTGCTTTACTTAAAAAAGAAAATCAAATGTGTTTTTAATGGTAGTATTATTTTATATGGAAATCAATTATTTATAATTCAGATGAGAATGAAGTTAGGGTTAATTAAAATTAAGGAAAACAAATATATTGATCTGAAATATAGGAAATTAATTTTAAATTAATTCAGGTACAATTACCAAACATATCTCAAGGTCTTTTTGTCTTTTTATTAATAAACTAATTGTATAAAACTATTGTCAGTGCACTACAAATAAACTGGTTCTAAGCCTTTATTAATAAAACTCATTTAAAAAATACAAGGATTAAGACAATGATAAAAATGCTATCTATATTTTTGTTTAGCTGTCACGTCTGTTTTTTCCTCATAAATGCGAACACGAAAAATAAAATAAAATGAATATTAGGCCTATATGTTCTGTTGAGAACCAACCTTTCTTTATCCGGTGGGTAGTAGACTATTAGCCTACTTTTGATTTGCGCAGTGTAATTCACAGAAGTGATTTCTCTGCTAGCAGCCTCTGTCACGTCTTGTGTGAGCTTGTGACTATTGCAAGCGCGCAGCTGAGAAGTCCTCCTGATTATATTGTCTGCTATACTTATTTATTAAATCCAGGCAATTGATTGATTAAAATGCGTGGCGCGAGCGACAAATCTCCGACAGTAAACTGATGCCCCATTCTGCTCTGTAACGGGCGCTTTTCCGCGTCTCGGGTAAACAGCTGTTGCGACGCGAGCAATAACAGCCGCGTCCGGTGTAGACAGTGTTAAAGCTCATTCTGCCTATAACGTTACAACAACATCACGCAATATTCCAATCATTTATATAATTATAACACTTTATATAGGGCCATTTTGCATTAAAAGTAGCCTAGTTTCACGTTCAGTACATTTTGCTTAAAATAGTATAAAAGTCTGTACATTATGTAGTTAAATACGTCTTCATTATGATATTATAAATTTTACTTTAGTAAAAAGATCTGAGTTCTTCCTCCACTGGTAGAGATTAGAGGAATTAAGACTAAAAATAGAAGATAATGTCAGTGACACTTTTGATATATTTATTGGTACAAGTTGTTTTATATAACGTGCCTAAATTAAAAGAAAGTCGTTAGTGAAGATTATGCAACAGTATTTATAATATATAATATAACATGCAATGCAAACTAGTTTGGTTACAGCTCAAATGTATCATTCTCATTCTATCACTCCCCCTGTCTCCATTACATATCTTTGTCACACAAGTGTTTGATCACCACATTTGAGTGATCATTGCAAAAAGTTTATATATTTATTCTGTTTAAATACTGTGTATTCTATATACAGTACCCATCCACACCAATAGGAAAGTGTGTCCAAACTTTTGACTGGTACTGTACTATGATACACAAATAATATTGCTACTGTACACATAAATAATATCGGCCGATATATCGGTACCAGAATTTTTTTTTTATCGGTATCGGCCCCCAAAAATCCATATCGGTCGGACTCTAGTCATAACAGCACTGCCTGTTGAATTTAAAGGGCTATAATAATAAGGTCTTGACGCTTCAGTGCACTGTCACGTCCATAACATTTTAAAGGTTTAGTTTTTTTAATATGACAATTATAAATGCAAATAACTTGAAACTTTATTTACAAAGCTAAATTATGATTATGCTTATTAGGATAGACAATTCATCTCACTACTTTGCTCTGAACAACCATAATAATTAGGGGTGTAACGATATTAGAACCGAACCGAAAAACCGCGATACAGAACAAACGATTCGAATCGCGATACTCTTATTGTCGTACCGAACACGCCCCTCCCCGCCCCCTGCTACCCCGGCCCCGCCCAGCCTGGCTCATTGGACCTAATGTCTTATGTGTACAGTACACAACGAATTCAGTTTTGTAGCCTAACCACCATTAACACCAAATAACAAGCTCCGTGTTTTGTTACTTTCGATAATAAGCAAGGTGTAATCTTTCAAATCAAGCGGCCAGCTCGAGTTAAGACGCGATCATACTCTCTTCCTCAGTTACAGAATGGACACCTGAAGGTATGTTGAAAGATGCAGTATACTTACTGAAAGGCATCATAACTCGTGTAATCGCTCAATCAGTGTTTCAGCAGCGAAAGACGTCAATAAAACAGCATAGCTTGTCACTAGCATTATATTTACTTCAACAGGCAAGTGATTCAGTGTCCACAACTTGGTTCCTATAAATGAACTCTTGCACTAAATAAATGCACTATGTTAGCCTATATATTATATTTTACTTAACCTTTTAATGATATCTTGATTATTTAATGTATGTTTAAAATATCTTTCATGAAAATGGCAACTGTGTAAATTATTATATTTCAATAAAAAATTAAAAACAAGTTAATGCAGAAACTGCCTTATGTTCAGCTTACATGTTTTCATACAATGTGTTGTGTGTTGATTATTATATCTAAAAAATAAATAGCATCTGAATTTAGGTTAAAAGTCTAGGCTACAACCTTTAATGTTATAGTATTGTGCGGCTCCCTATATAGTTTACAGCATTAGCAGATTTTTTTTAATCCTTGTGAAACGTTTAATTGTAATTGAATTAATTTAAAGACAAAGACATTTTTCCATTAATCCACTGTTTAAAAAAAAAAGAAGCAATTTTAGCTTTCTAAACCGAACCGAATCGAACCGAGACATCAAAACCGTGGGAAAACCGAACCGTCAAGTTTGTGTATCCTAATAATAATGCGTTACGGACGTGACCGTTACGGACGCTTCATATTAAATCATGTATATGACTATTGATTGTCTTCAAACTCTCTCTCTCTCTCTCTCGCATATTAATAAATTTAGTTGACTCATTGATGGATTTCATCCAGTGATGAAATGTTTTCTTTGTTGACAAATCTTGTGCGATGTGGTCCGTTAATGACACGTCCGATTCGCGAACTAATGACTCATTTGAATCGATTCACTTTAATGAATGGTTAAAACAACTGATCTGTCAAACACTGAACTCAAGATACATAAATCAGAAACACTTTACAATAAGGTTCCATTTATTAAAGTCTAGTTAACTACATTAGTTAACATTTTATTAATATTATTTTCTATGCGGATTTATTTACTCCATGACACAAAACCGGTCTCATGACACAAAAACGGGTCTTCAGAATCATTTCAGACAGTCTTCTTAATGTGAAAACACAGCCATTATGTGTCAACAAAAGTGCCATGATGGTTTGATTGTTGATTTTCCAAACAGATTCTATGTATTTCAGACATGTCACATCATAACGTTGGTTTTTCCTCATAATACACTTCATAAAAATATATATATTTTATATATATTTTAAACATTGTTATTTTTATGTTCAGCTAAGACCCCTTCATCATGTGGATAGCAATATTTATACATTGGATTTAAAAGTTCACAGACTTTAAAGGAAACGAACAGTATACCAAAAACTCTGTCATTTCCCGTCACATCCATAACGCATGCATATTTTCCTTTTTTGGGGGTGCTTAAATATATTTTAGAAAAACATATTTTGCCTGTCAATTCCCCAGATGGGGTGCTCTGAGAATATGCATTTCCAATTTAATATTGTAAGAAGTTTTTTTTTTTCTGAGACATTTCACCTGTCATTATGAGTTCAAATGTCACATCATAACGCTGGAATTGCCCTCATCATATTATGCTCACGTCTGTTCTTCCGCCTAATTCATATGGATTCGTTTTACAATCTCTTATGAACTTTTTGAAGCCTCAAAGAGGTAGTGGTAGCTGTCAATGGAGGGACAGAAAGCTCTCAGATTTCATTTAAAACATCTCCTTTGTGTTCTGAAGATGAACAAAGTCTTATGGGTTTGGAAGGAGATAAATGACATAATTTTCATTTTTTGGTGAACTATCCCTTTAATTTGCATGTCAATACATCAAACTCATTGGAGGTGGTGACCATAGAAAGACTATTTGTATGATACATAAGATTTCATTCAACATGTTATGGAATAGAATGTAAATTTTCTCTTAGTGATTCTTCAAAAATATCATTAATTTCTGTAGAGTGGGACTTTTATTAAGGACTAAATGACTGAGTTCAGCTTTGAGAATGAAACAAACCTGTTTGTCTCCTCGTTTCTTCATGTTTTACTCTGAATGTTTCTTCAATCTTCACGTCTTCAATCTCCTCTTTAATAAACGCCATCTTTATAATAGTGTCACATGGATCTCAGTCGCTCAGTCCTTTCAAAATATAAGGAAGAAAAATAAAAGAAAACTAAATCTCTGTGGTAAGAGAGAGTGAGAGTTAATGGACTTAAATGACCTTAGACTAAAAACACTCAACACTAGCACTACAAATTAAGAATACAAAAATATACAAACACTTAGTTATTCTTTATATTATTAAATTTTGTACATTACATGTAGAACATTACCCAAATAATCAATGCAAAAGTTGTGATTATTAATGTTTGTTGTTCGGTTAGTGTTCCCATTTAGTTTTTACAATGTTTTTTATTGACAAAATAAATATGCACAAAAAAACGTTGAGAAATTTGCTGTCTCCAACCTGTTACCGTCCAGTTGGTCTTTACCGATTAAATGGTGTGCCTAAAAAACTAATTGTTGCATAAAAAAAACTGCCTTTGAGACAAACATATTTTTGCGTATCGCAAATTATATAGTTTCTTTTGCATTCTAAATATTTGTAAACTGTAGAGAGAAATGAGATGATTGAAATGAGGCTACTGCTTACTGTAGTATTTATATAATGTTGGGAAATATCAGAAGACGACGGTGTGGAGCAGCTCATTACAGTCTATAAAAATATTGGCACAGTGAAATGTTCGGTCCTTGTCTTTGTAAATTGTAACAATCTTTAACGCCTTAAACATGCAGTCAAGCCAGTCGTGGTTTGACTAGGCTGAGAACGCAATGCAGGACTCGATATTAACGCTCGTCCAGGACAAGTGGATCTTTTAAAAAGGCAAGAGAAAGAGAAATCTAGACAAGACAAGTAACGTGATTTAAATGTCAATAACAGAAAATTAAAGTTGAAGTGTGAACGGTTTAAAAAACACAAATGTTAATTTAAATATGAATACTGCTTCCGAATATAAATTATATTTACACCAACAACTAAAAAATCCATACAAGCAAAAAGTGCTTTTTACTCGTAAAAGTGAATGACCGATTTACACGACAAGGCTTAATGTCAAGCCTCTTAATGCTTAGTAAGACCTATTATTTTTAAAATTTGAGAAACACTTGCCTATTCAAAATGTATACTGTAAATAATATTGTTGCAATTATTTTAGTTAGAAAAACTTTCCCGGCTGTAACTTGAGATAACTCAAATCCATGTTGTCCCAAAACAACTTCACATTTTAATTTCAAGAATTTCCATATTCATTTGTAGCCTAATCAGGAAAAAAACGTTAGACAAAGTTAAAAAAAAAATGTTTTTATTTTAGATACAACTTAATAACATAAATATAATAGATTAATCCACATTTAAACTACAGAGAAACGGAGCTTTAACGGGATCAAAAACACGAACGCATGTAGGTAGGATTATTCTCTCATGTGACAACACATTTAATTATATGTGGTAAAGCCGCTTTTCTCAACATAAGTGTTCCCAAACTACTGCTAACATTTGAAGTATCGATATAGAATTTACGTTTTCATTAATAAATGGCATTTCCATCAACTATGTACATAAACATTTTGAAGCGCAAAAATGTTTTTCGCAAAAAATCCTTAGATGGTAACGTTACCCTGGCTGGTGACTGAATTTATTTATCTGATAAACTGAAACTGACGATAGGGAGCGAACTGAGACGCAGCTTTTCTTTTATTCATGCGCTTCACTCATACAAAACTATGTTCATTAATGCTATACAGTGCAAGTTCTCTAAATAATGTACGACCGGATTGTATTGGATCAAACACTTTAAATGATTAAAACACAAACCTCTCTTCAGCAGAATCACAGATGCGGGAGCGGGGCGCAGCCTTATGACGTAATGCTAACACGCCAAAATAAAAGTCCTGTTCAGACGCTTAATTTTTTTTTAAATTAGATAAAAATTAAGGCATCTGTCAGAACGTTTGTGATTTTCTCAATCAAGGCTAAAATCAGAAGATTCAAAGATTGGAAAGAATGTTTAAATATTCCAAACTCATTAAAAATCTGTAGATCAAAATTAAATGTGTGGTTTAATATATGAACTAAAACTGAATCATTATCACAATATATACATCTTATTCCATCTCAGCTGTTTCCCAGAATATAACAATAAATAAAATAAAATTTCAACTTTATTTGATTAAATTACATTAAATAAAAGGGTCTGTAAAGGATTACTGTCTGGTTTGAAAACTTACATTAAAATAGTTAATAGTTAAATAGTAATAATTTCATCTAAATTCATCTAAAAATTAGCATTTGACTGATGCCATCAATGAGCCGAGAAGGTGCACGGAGCCCTAGCTCCCGCATATTTCGACATCTTTTGAATTATATTCAGACAAAAAATTATTTTCACATCGGTTTGAGGTTATATTTCAGAGCAACAACATGTTGCCTTTGGCTTGCTCAGTTGGGGATATTCAAATTAATTAAACAATCATACCATTGATCAGCTCTACCAAACTTGGATGTCCTTTTTGGATGTCCAGTAAAAACAAACATTGTTGAGTTGTTTTGATTGATACTGTAAAGCAGCTTTGATACAATCTGTATTGTGAAAAGCGCTATATAAATATATTTGACTTGACTTGACTTGACATGTCTAGGACAGAGGTAAAAAGGTCTGACCGAAAAAGGTCCAAAAGGCACATGCGAGTGTGGTAACTCCCTCAAACTTACTTTGCGTAAGTCACAGAGTGCTTTAGCAAAGTCTTGGATGAGAAGCTGTCAATGTTCACGAATACTTTGAATGCTTTTTTGCAACGCATCGAAGACAACATCAAATGTATTAGCGACGCAGAGCGCCAAGTCTCCGACATAGAAGACAATGCGACATCGTCGGGAAAACACGCTGTACGGTACTGATTTGAGTTTATTCCTGTCATTACTATATTGTTATTCTATTAGACAGGTCAATGACCTAAATTTTTTGTTCCTCTGCTGTCTATAAATATTGACTCTGAGATTATTATATGTAAGCTATATGCATATATAGGTCTGTTTTTTTATTGTTTTTTTTTTACCATTTTTGTTGCTGTTGTTCCTGGACTTTATCCTTTGTTTTCATCTCAAAGCTGGAGGACTTGGAGTTAAAGGATAATTCCGGAATTTAACACTTTAAGTCTATTTTCTAGTGTGTTTTGAATGAACTAGAGTGGTGGACTTAGAAATTTTGACGATGGGTCCTGTCTCGACTTTTTGACTATTTTAGGATAGCCTCTGATTTCTAAGTCCACCATTCTAGTTCATCCAAAACAAACTAGAAAATAGACTCAAAGTGTTAAATACCAGAATTATCCTTTAAGCTTTTCTGTGAGAAAGGAACAACGTACTGTCATTAAGTCATTGTTCTCAAAAGGAAGATGTGTTCAGAGTTTTTCCGAACGGATATGGCAAAAGTTTAATATATCAACTAGCTCCGCTGGTGAGAAAATGCATGAGACTCATTCAGCCACAACCGTTTGTTGCTCTGGGCCGGGTTTCCCGATAACGATGTGTCTTAGCTCTTAAGAGTGCTCTCTACGTGCAAGGTTACGAAAGCTCGCGGCAATTCCAAGCGCGTTTCCCAGAGATGCACTTAACATGAACCCCGCGAGAATGCGCTCTACGTGCTACTTAAGCGTCGCTGTCCATTCGCGAAGTGCTGAAATATAACCTTATATAGAACCGTATTCTGAATGTTTAACCTAAAAATCGTCATTTGTTGTGGATTAGAAATCAAGACAAGTCTAAAGCATCTATACAGGCTGAGGCACTGGCACAATGGCTGAGAGAAAAAAAACAAACAAAAAAAACAAGAGAAGATACCTTTCAAAAAGGTAAAAATTAATGTCCTTTTAGAGTATATAGAGCGAAACAAAGACTTTATTTTTAACAGATTTAAAGGACACCATACACATAAGGAAAAACAAAACATCAGGGAGGACATTGCAAACTAACTGCAACCAGCGGTGTTCAAAGATCAGGGAAGGAGGTCCGCAAAATACATGGCTGGTTTTCGTGCACGTCAGCAAGTCATTGACAGATTTTTTTTAATTCATCCCTATTTTGCCCAGTTTTTAAAACATGATTCCCACATTACTTCATTTCTGAATTTTTTTCATTCATTTAATTTAGATGTGTATTTCTATTTTTTTCTTCCCTTTTTAATTATTTCATTTATAAATTAATTTAAACAAAACACGAGTACAATAATAAAGTGTACATAGCTACAATAAGGTACAATCAAAACCTTATATTATACTCACGTTGCAGTGTAATCTGTTAAATCTAGATAAAAAGTGTAATCTGCCGGTTGTCCTGCAGGTGACCTCATAACTCTGTCTCCTTACGATGCACTTGGGGATTTACGATTACTCCAGAGCACTCGTAGTTCTACGAAGATTTTCAAGTGCTACTTAAGTTACGATGCTTTTGGGAAACAGACCATAATATTAAGATCAGTCGTACGATCGTTTTTACGATCAATTTAGGCTTACGATGCTTTTGGGAAACGCAGCCCTGGTTGGTTGTAGCGCTATCCTATTGCGTGCAGAGGGAATTTGAAAGACAGCCGTTTATCCCGCCCCTCGGATTGAGGTATGCCAATGGTGAGTTCCCAGACCTAACATCTTAATTGTGGGCCAGGCTATCATGCCCTCTCTGAAGCCAAATTTCAGTTGTCTCTCTTCAATCTACCCATTTATTTTATTGGTGGCAGGTTATGAGTGATATTAAAATTGTCTCATTAAATGTTAAAAGGGTCAACCATGTAATTAAGAGACAAAAAAAGAATATCTTACCTTAAAAAGTTACAGGCTCAGATTTAAATTTTGACAGGAAACCCATCTGACTGAAACAGAACATTTGAAGCTCAGATGAAGATAGGTGGGTCAGGTTTTCAGTTCTTCCTTCAATTCTCACAGTAGGGGAGTAGATATTTTAATTCATAAAAAAAATATTTCAGGTTTGAGGATATGCTAAAAGATACAGTAGGACATTGCATTTTTATTTTAGGCCAGCTTTTTGGAGAGAGTCCTTATCGGAAGGTTGTATCCCCCAAACACATTTGGACCTACTGTTTTTTCTAAATTAATTGCCAATATATCATCATTTTCTGTTAATCACATAATTATTGGAGGATACTTTAATGCCAGCTTTGATCTCAACCCTCCTAAACTTACAGCAGCTTCGAGACAGGCCATTAAATTGAACCAGCTTTGTGAAGATTTGGGCATGCTTGATGCTTGGAGAATCATAAACCCTAAAGTTAGAGACTTTACATTTTATTTACACCCGCATGTGTATGTGTCCAGACAGATCATGGATAGAGTAAAAATCTGTGCTATAGATATGTACTGTATCTGATCATAACTCAGTCTCTGCAGTTATCTCTTCACCTTATCTTAACCCTGCATCTCGTCATTGGCGATTACAATTATTGCTTCTTAGTTACCCAACATTTTCTTGAAAAAGAATGGGTGTTCTTTATGAGAAACCAACAAATAGCCTGATATAGATCCATCTCTCCTTTTGGGAAACAGCAAAAGCTTATATTAGCGGGCTAATAATATCTTATTTTGTGTAATTTTAATCGTTTCAAATTATTTAAAAACAAACCTTTCTTCAGTAGAATCACAGATGCACGGGCTTCGCACAGTAATAACACACAAATAAAAGTCCTGTTACACGCTTAAATTATAGAAATAAGCATACAGAAAACACATTTAAATGGGATTTTAAAAAATAAAGGATTAATTTATATGTAAATGTAAGCAACTGTGAAGTGATCAAACTTATAATACCAACTACAGAGCATTTGTGATTTTCTCAATCAAGGATGAAGTCAAGAGGAAAAAAATGCAGGAAAATGTGCCTTTTAGGGATGAGGGAAACACAACATTTTTTAGGCATCTGCCCCATGTGCACCTATTAACACCTCTGATGTTTCGGTCTGGTCACATGCATCACCAACCTCATATCATCACTATCCCACGGCTGAGCTGCAAGCCCTAAAAGTGGACCTGACCTCCACTGCTCTCCACCAAGAAGACCACACCAACTACCACAAGTCTCCGAAGATGGAGCTTCAGGAGGGGGTTCTCCCTCATCTTCAGCAGGAGGCCAGAGCTCCCAGGGGGAAACCAAATTAAAGGCCTGCATTTCAGCCCGAGCCCGAGCCCGACGGGCCCCGACTTATTTATGCTCCTAGGGCCGGGCTTCAGGCCAATTTTCACGTCATAGTTTACACGTGGGCCGGGCCTCGGGCCTGTTTTAGGCTTATCTTTTTTATAGCCTATTTTAGACATTAATTAAAATAAAATATGAGATGACGACGATTGAAAAGCAAACATAGAAAGACGTTTTATAACCTATCACACTGACATATGACCAAGTGTTTGGAATAACGGCGTTAAAAATAACGACGTTATTTTTTCAGTAACGGGGTAATCTAATTAATTACTTTTCCCGTCGTTACAACGCCGTTAACGTTACTGGACGTTAAATGCGATGCGTTACCACGGGCGTCAGTTTGGTTTGCAATGTGCTGGGGACAGAGACGCATTCGGAAGTGCATTTTCAGGAAGTGCATTTTCAAAAGTGCTGGGTACAAACTTGTCAAACTGTGCAGCCTATCTGCTCAACCCGTAAATAAATCCATCGATCCGCAAATGTTGTTTGAATTCTTAAGTGGTCTAGTGGTAGATTGTTTGCCAAGCGTGTCAGAGGTTACGGGTTCTAATCCGCCCTCGCTATAGTTTTTTTTCTCCCTTATCAAAACCGAATATGTTCATCAGTGGTTACAGTCCATATCAAGCAGGGACACGTTTGTGTGCTTTTTATTTTGTGATTTCACCGGAATGAATAGAGAGTCTCCACAACGGCGATAGATTGAAGAGCGCGCTCCACAAGAGAACAAATGCAGCGCGGCAACGAGCGCTCAGCTTGAGTTCAAAACCAAAACAATTTAACGCTAGATCTCTTATTTAATAGCGAGCTAAATTGATGCTCTGCTAGTTAACTGGAGATGTTTTATTTATTTGTTTCAAAAAGTGGTGAGTACAAAATGACTCAAAATCGACGCCTATGTGCGTTACTAGCCTATGCATTGATTGAATAAACTGTGTAATCCGAATGCACCCCTGGCTCACACAGCCAGTGAGGAGCTGGGTTAATAAGTGCAGTGAAGTGAAGTGCAGGATAAACCTCTTGTTGTCTGTCGACGTGCAATAAATATAGAAAGTTATGTACAAACACCTGTCTGTTCTACTCATTTTAACTGACTTGTGAAAACTGCAAAAAAAATCCAAATTCTTAGACATATAGCAACTTTTTTTTATTTAACAGTAACGCAAATAGTTACTTTCCCTGGTAACGCGTTACTTTTATTATAGAGTAATTGAGTTACTAACTCAGTTACTTTTTGGAACAAGTAGTGAGTAACTATAACTAATTACTTTTTTAAAGTAACGTTCCCAACACTGCATATGACTGACACATGACAGTCTGCTCACGCACACGCACACAGGTTTCCTGGCGGCGCGATCTGAGATTCGCGCGACCGGCTCGTTCTGTGTTTAGTGTCCCGGTAGCGAGCGTGACTTCAGCGCAGCTGGAAAAAGTACGACTGGATTAAAACCTTCCACTGTGGATGCTGTGCTTTTTCTTCACGATGCTCTGAGACTGTTCTTAGCCATGTTAGGAGGTTGTTTTTTGTTTGTTTGGACTATTTTCATGAGTCTGTTGGAAACTATTGGAAATAAGAATGGCCATGTTCTGTAGTGAAGACTTTTTGAGGTAAGATAACCTGCATGTTTGTTTTTAATGTAATTTATTTGATTTGTTTAGATTGCATTCTCTGTATTGTATTGTATAAACTTGTTTAGTTTGCGAGCGCTGTTGTGACTGAGCAGCAGAGCAGTTTGCCTCAGCTTTTCAAAAATGACAATAAACGTTTAAACAAACGTTTAAACTAACGTTAACTGTCTGTGTGATATGCTTAAGTTGTTTTATATCTATGGATTTTATTGTAGCCAAGTAAAGTGTTGATTTGAGAGGCTATAAATGGATCAAACATGTCGGCTGCTTGGTCATCATAAAAAAAAACTAAAAATAAACATATGTCCTAATTAACTTTATAAAAAAATGAAAATAAAATTACCGGTAAATACTTTGCCATTGAGAACAAAACATTTCTGTTTTAATGACTGCAACATAGGGCAGGCTGTGGAATTTTTTTATTATTTTTTTACGGGCTCGGGTCGGACTCGGGCTGATCATTCTGATGAGCTGTCGGACACGGGCCGGGCTAGGGCCTGATCGTCTCGGGCCAGGGCCGGGCTAGGGCCTAGATTTGAGGCCTGTGCAGGGCTCTAAACCAAATACAAGTCCTCCATCAGACATACCCCTGTGCAGACAAGATCTCAAGTTCAGAAGACCAAGGGCAGCAACAAAGCAAAGAAGATGTAGAACTTCTAGCTCCAATGATTGACGTTTCGGGACTGGAGTGCCCAACTATGGTTTACAGGCCATGGACAGTGAACAACATGAAGGAAGCGATGGCTCATCTGCCGAGCCCTGAGGACTCAGGAGACAAGTTATCCTCTGAAATGATCGTGTTCTGGCAAAAATTCAGCCCCAACGTGTCAGAACTACGTAGACTGCTGGCAGTGAAGCTGGGGGCAGCTAACTGGCACAAGGTCCCCGGACGCCTGCCACAGGAAGATCGATGGAGAGCACACAGAAACTGGGAGGATGGTTCCAACGACCCATATCGCCAGGCGGTCACTATTCTCAGCCTCAGACGTCCCGCCCACGGAACGTTGGCTAAACGTCTGATGCATATGGTACACTTAACTGGAAACACTTCAGGAATGTCGAAGTCGTCATCTGATTGGTTGAATTTTTATCGGATTTCCGGGGGGCGCGAGTGTCGCGTTTATTTTCGGTCCGCCGGGAAACAAAGCGCAGACCTGTGATTGCGGAAGAAAAACTGTTGTGTGTTTACATGAGTGACAATGAGCATTTATCAAGATCAGCTAAACGTAGGATTCTCAAAAGTATGCGAGGTTCACGGCATAGACTCTTTAAGAGATTTTTTACACTATTGACGTAGTGTGTAGTGTGTGTGTGCGTTGGGTGCGAAAATTCAAAATGGCAGCGCGCCGCTGCTAGAAAAAAGATAAACTTTTTTTTTTCTTTTTTTTTTTTCTCTTCTCTCTCTCGTTTTTTTCCGTAACAACATCACCCACTTTAAACCTAATTTAAAACCTGGATTTCAACTCGGACCTGGACCAACTGGAGGATTACATTGACCATCAATTCAACAGACTTTGTACAATGGGCCGATCACGCAAAGCCAAAAAACCACGCACTTCGGATTCTCCCTTATCAACCGATTCACCGCCGTCACCAACATCACCAGCATCCACTCCTACCAAAACAAACTGCTGTTCCGACATACTTTTTTCAATCAACGAGCGCTTATCTAACTTGGATTCTAGACTCTCACTAATCGAAGTACTGCACAAAGAATTTCAAAACCTCCGCTATAGCCTGGAATACAGTGAACAAGAAGTCGATTCGCTCACAGAAGAAAACAAATCACTGAAAAACTCCGTGGACACACTCACTGCAAAACTTTCCACTGTAAACACTCAACTTACCTCCGTCATCGCTGAGAACAAAGCCATGCAAGAAACCATCCTGGATATACAGTCACGAAGTATGAGAGACAATCTAATCTTCTCCGGCATTCCCGAATCATCCACCGAAGATCCCGAAAAATCTATTAAGGACTTCATAGTTAACCAGCTCAAACTTACACCAGAGACTGTAGAGCACATCACTTTCCATCGCGTTCACCGTTTAGGACAGAAACACATCAACTCCACCCGTTCCCTGGCCCATCATCGCCAAATTTGAACATTTCAAGCAAAAAGTAATGAAGCTAAGCGCTAGTTCTGCCAGGAAGACTCAATCGTTCACGTCATGTATTACCTTCTCACTATCCAATCACATCCTAATAGCCAGTATAAAAGGGTGGTACTTACTCATGTCTGAGTTCTCAGATGCTTGCTACTCTCTTCCCCACCACGGACCTTTCCCTCCTCCTCCATACCGTCCCCAGACTTCTTCACTCCTACCATTCCGGTCCTTCCACAACGACCTTCTCATCTCCCTACCATTCTACGCTGGGTCCTCCCCTCCATCCTTCCCATCACCTCCAGACGGGCTCTCCCCTCTACCCTGAAGATGCCAGGATGTCCTCTCCTCCTTCCACCCCACCACCACCAGATGGCACCCTTCCTTACTTCGCGGGGGTGGGCTGCGCCCCCGCCTTCATCTCAGGCGGGATGCGCAGATTCCGTACCCTCGGAATGCGAATTACGGACGGGGCCTACGCCAAAGAATTTGATTGCTTGCTGAGCTCGTAAATAAATGTTATTGTCTCAGTATTATTCTCCCGAGTCTTTCTGGTAGAACTGGTTCAGCGACAAGGACGGCAGCTCAAAGGGACTCATTACGGACTCAACGACCAATATCCACAAGAGATCATCCGCAGACGTAAGCTACTTTTCCCCATCCGCAAGACAATGATCAATCAAGGTAAAAAAGCAATCATCACAGTGGACAAAATATATAATAGATGAACAATTGTTTAGAGACAAAGACACTACTCCCTGGCTTTACTGATTATTGAAACTAGCAATGTAACATTTCCAATCCGTTTATGCTCAATTTATATTCAATTCATAATCTTCATATTCTTTAATTAAACCACTCGCACCACGCACACACATTGTATTCTAAATGCACCTAAATAGCCTTGCTCACTGTTTATATGTTCTGTTGTTGGTTATAGGTATCTATGTTTTCCCTGTTTTATTTGTCATTTTGTGTTATAGATTTACACACAACACACACACACACACACACACACACACACACACACACACACACACACACACACACACACACACACACACACACACACACACATCCATACACACAGACTTATACTCACAGAAGGTAACTATGAAATGTACATTATAGGTTCATGCAATTAAAATTCTTAACTTGGAATATTCGTGGAGTTGGTTCAAAAACAAAAAAAAATAAAGTTTTAAATTACCTAAAAAATACACAAGCAGATGTATGTTTAATACAGGAAACACACCTCTCACAATATACACAAAACAGCTTAAAAACTACACATTTTAACCACTGTTTTTCATCCCACTACAATTCAAAACAAAGAGGAGTATGCATCTTAATAAACAAAAAAATACAGTTTAACCACCATACAACCATTTCAGACCCTGAAGGCCGTTTTATCATTATTAACATTTCAATCAATAATAATCCAATTACAATTGGCAACATTTATGGACCAAACTCTGATGATTCCTCCTTCTTTGCAATTTTTTTTTCCTCTCTTTCAAACATTTCCAACGGTCCAATAATTATAGGGGGAGACTATAACACTGTAATCAATCCATCATTTGACAGGTCAAAACATACAGGAAAATCTTGGCAGTCCTCTAAAACAATAAAACAGTTCATGAGTGATTTTGGTCTTGGTGATGGTTGGAGGCTACAACACCCACTCGCTAGAGAATACACCTTTTATTCTAACCACCAAACCTACTCCCGCATTGATTTCTTTCTAACCAGTAATTCAATCATACCAAATATCTTAGAAACCAAAATACATCCATCATTATTAGTGACCATCTCCAGTAACTCTGACATGGAATCTATCTGCAATACCAAAGCACCGCACCAGATGGCGTTTTAATACATCACTCTTGAAAGATCCAGAATTTGACAGTTACTTCAAGAGAGAGTGGACATCCTTCCTTGAAATAAATGACTCTCCAAAGTCGTCAGCATCACTGCTCTGGGAAACATGGAAAGTAGTTTTACGGGGAAAAATTATATCATATTCAGTACATTAAAAAAAAGGACAGAGAAAAAGAAGTCCAACTGGAAGAAAGAATAAAAGAATTAGAAATTTTACATGCAAATAATCAATCAGAAAGCATCTATAAAAAAATTAGAGAAAAAACATTTTTGCTTAATGAAATAATAAACAAAAGAAACCAGTTTCTGATTCACAGGCTTCGTCAAGAAACTTTTCACCATAGCAATAAATAAACAATAAACTCGGCAGGGAAGCTAACCAATTCACCAGTTGAGATAAACAAGATATTTCAAGATTACTATACAAAATTATACTCCTCTGATCTGGACCCAAACCAAGAAGACATAACCCAATTCCTCGATAACACCATTCTACCAAAACTCAACATGGAACAAGTAAACACACTAGAATTACCAATCACAGAAAAAGAACTTCACTCCGCATTGAAAAGCATGCAAAATAATAAAGCACCAGGTCCAGATGGCTTCCCTGCGAGTTCTACGAACATTTTTGGTCAACCTTATACCCATTATTTAGCAGAACAGTAACAGAAATAAAACATAACGCAAAGTTCCCTTCCCATATGAATACAGCAACTTATATCACTCATTCCTAAACCTAACAAAGACCACACCTTCACATCTAACTATCGTCCTATCTCACTTATAAATGTCGACATAAAAATTATTAGCAAAGCACTAGCCCATAGAATTGAACAAATTATACCATATATAATCCACCCTGATCAGACCGGCTTTATAAAAGGTAGACACGCATCCAATAATACCCGCAGATTATACAATTTAACTCATCAGTACAACAGAAAGATACTCTCATTGCCACATTAGACGCCGAAAAAGCTTTTGATAGGGTCAACTGGAAATTTTTATTCACCACGTTACAAAAATTCGGCTTTGGAGAGTCATTTATTAACTGGATCAAGATTTTATACACATCACCATCGGCCACAGTCACAACCAATGGACTAACATCACAAAGCTTCACACTGCACAGGGGGACGAGGCAGGGATGTCCACTCTCTCCATCCCTATTCACGATTTTTATTGAACCTTTAGCAGCAGCTATCCGTCAAAACCCAGCAATCAAAGGTATTGAAACACCCAACAAACACATAAAATCTCACTTTATGCAGATGATATCCTACTATATATACAAGAACCCCTAGCATCTACTCAAGAAATAATTAAAACAATCCAATCCTTCTCAAAAATATCAGATTATGCAATAAACTGGAATAAATCTTTCATCCTCCCTTTACATAAAACAAATGGGATGTGGCACCCCATCAATCACCGATACCTATATGTCATGATCACATCACTTACTTAGGCATTAAAATTTCCTCCAGACTGTCAGAGTTGGTAACACTCAACTTCACACCACTGCTAAAAAAAAGAAGAAGATTTGCTCAGGTGGCTCAACCTTCCAATCTCCATAATCGGCAGGATAGCAGCAATAAAAATGACGATTTTACCGAAAATGAATTACCTATTTTCAATGATTCCAACCCACCCCACACTCACCTGGTTTAAATCACTAGACTCATTATAACTCGCTTCTACTGGAAAAATAAAACACCAAAGATAAAACTCACTACACTACAAAAAAGTAAGGTTCAAGGAGGACTAGAAGCACCAAATTTCCAATATTACTAATGGCTAACCAACTGCAATACATATACAAATGGATTCACCACACCCAATCTGATATTATATGGCTAGATATAGAACAATCACTATGCAAAGAATTAAATATAGCTGACATACCGTTCCTCACCAAATCAATTAAACAACACACATGTTTTAATGCAGTAACTATACACCACTCTGACAGCCTGGTGGAAATTTCACCAAATCACTAATTCTGCATTAGCTCCATCTAACCTCACCCCACTGTGGAACAACCGTGACTTTATAAGCAATAAAAAAACATTGAATTTTCACACATGGGCGGAAAAGCACATTAAGCACATTTTCAAATCTAACACATTTAGACCATTTCCGCAACTGGCCCAGGAGCATGGCATCGGGAGCAACGAATTTTTAAAATACCTACAACTCAAATCTTCTGTTCTGACAAAAATAACATCAGAGACACAAATTTAGAACTTCCACCGGCAATATCAGACTTGGTCAACATTTCCTCCCCAAAGAAACTTCTCTCTAAAATATACAAAATGATTTCAAACCAACTTCAGACCATATACCTACCAACAATAAAATGGGAAAACGATCTTTCAATAGCCCCTGATGCCAACTTCTGGACCCAAATCTGTAAAAACATCTATCTCATGTCCAAAAATGCAAATCTTCAGTTAATACAATACAAAATACTTCACAGAACACATTACACGGGCAGCAGATTAGCTAAAATGGGTTTCACGTCAGAAGTTTGCACACACTGCAATCAAAATTCTACAGATACATACATCCATGCAACCTGGCACTGCACTCCAATCAAACACTTTTGGGAAGAGGTCACACAGTCACTATCCACTATAGTCGGCTGCCACATCCCACTGTCGCCTTCTCTTTGCTTGCTGGGGGACCTGACAATAATCACTGATAAAACTTTAAACTCTAAAATACTCCTCATAGCTCTAACCATCGCCAAGAAAACTATCCTCATGAACTGGAAAACTAGAAATAAATTACACATTAACATTTGGAAAAATCTTATTACAGACTTCATTGCAATGGAATACGCATCTCCCCTTCATGATTACGCATCTGAAACTGACCTCTGCCGTCCAACACTTTCTGACCTCTTACAGCTATGAATCCTTTCTCTGTTTTCAACTCCGACTCCTCCCACCTTCTTAACCAACCCACGAATATTAATGCATTTTAGTTATTTGAACTTGTTTATGTCATCATTGTTATTGCTATCTTCACTGTTATTGTTATGATTACTATTTTCACTTTTATCTTTTCATTGTTGTAATTGCTGTTGTTGCTGTCTTTTGCTCTCACCATTGCGATCACCACTGCCACCATCATTATCATTTATTAATAATATTATTATTATCATTATTATTATCATCAATATTGCCATTGTCAATGCTGTATTGGAATTAAATGTCATTATCATCACTACTGCAATAATTCCCCCCTTATCTCTTCATGGGTTTTTAATGCACCACAACATAGAATGAAAAAAAAAAAAAAAAGGAATATGTATATATGGAAAACCTCACAAACACTAGGGCAGGCAAGACAGACGAGAAGTGGTTTCAACGGGACAGCATCTCTGTCCCAATTTGAGACACTCTCGCACTGTACTCCCTCTTTTAATGCACCTTAGACATTGCACATAACACACACAAAAAAACAAAAACAAAAAAAAAAACACATTAGGAAAAGATAGGGACTGATGAGATATGGGGGAAGGTTATCTTATACTATCTTATTATATCATATTTTATTTTATACAGGATTGACAATGGCAATTGTTACATAGGAGGAAGGATGGAAATAAAAATCGACCAACACAATATTGGCAATATGGTGGTAGTGGGGAATGGGGTGGTGATGGTAATGACAATGGTAATAAATAATAAATGGTTACTTTGTTTACGCATACACAACACACATACACATACCCACACTCTCACACCCGCTCACATACACACGTAGATCAAACAATTAAATCACTTTTATGTCACTTCTGGAATTATGGTGTTGTGGCAAAACTTCTGTTAAACACCATCACTGCGTAAGAGACACTCAGAGTCAAATTAATAAAAAGAGAAATATTTATTCTTGCAAGAAGGCCCAGTCGCCATCACAGCTGTTACGTTCTGTGAAGTGAGTGGCGCGCACCAGGAAGACATGAGACAGCTTTTATACTCTTTTCAAGGTTCCTTCTCACCCGCTGTACTTTTCCACCCAGATAAGGCCCCCACTTCTGTTCAGTTTTTCTTAAGGACACAAACTGGTACTGGAATAAACTAGCCAAACCTGACCATTCCTAAGGTCAAGACGTCCTGTCCCATATATTCCTGAAACGTCACGCACAAGCACGTACACACATATACTTTTACACATTGAATAGATTAGGAATAAATGACTATTAAAATTTTCCACAACAATCCCCACTTTTTATCATTCTGATTACCCATAATCACAATAATAAACAAAAAGACAAATTTTAAGTCATATCATCACACTACTCTTCATCTCTGTTTTCACATAACTGATCACTCTTCTTAAACATTTGTGAAAATAGCATTTTGAAAAGAAAAAACTTAGGCTGTTTTTTTAAGGATAGTCCCTTAAGTATTAGCAAGCAAGTAAAGAAACACTGCTGCTGTACCCCAAGCATAGCTTGACCCTCAGTCACCTTAGTTAAATAAGAAATAGTGTACAGACTAGTTAGGAAAACAACAAATCATCAATCCACAGTGGTTACATCAAAATATAAAGTATAAGAAAAGTATAATAAAACCCTTCATTTCAAAACCCTCTCCTTGTACCTTATCACATAGCGGATAAGCACAGCTTTTAACCATCTGTTCATAACAAAAACATTCATAGGAAGAAGAAAAAGAAAAGAAAAACAAACACCAAATGTCTAACACATGTCACTGTAGCTTCCACTACTAGAATCATCTTCATCACATTTCTTGTCATTGTCATCATCATTTGGATAAAACTGTCATTTTACCAATTTAACAATCCTGCTTGACAGTCTCTGTACTGAGCTGAAACACAATATCGACAATCCTACCCCCGAAACCCCAAAGAGTAAATCAAATTTTATCTAATGAATCAGTGACCAATCAAATCTCGTTGGCGTTGTTTAAGGTGAGATGTTTGGACGGTGGTGTTGCATATCCCCATCCTTGCAACCTTGTTTGTGGAGTGGACCATAGCCTCTGTCACCTGTGAATGGAGATCTTAAGTGTTTTGTTAGTGCTGCTGGTCGTCCTTCTGGTGTGACCTGTGGAATTTTCACCATTTGTTTACTGATGATATACATTATGAGTTCCAAATTTATTCTCAACATCTGGCCATTCAGCAACCTGAAACTCATTCAACTATTACATCAACATTCAACCCACTTTGCTCATGTCAACAACACAATATTTATACATTTTGGAACAGAATCATTCTGTTAGCTGCAATCCAATCTGACATTCTGTGAAAGGAAAATTTTAAGTTATGCTCCGCTCCATTCTCTGGAAAGAAAACAAAATGTCGAGGTTATTTTCAGATAGTAAAACTACACGTAGTTTCTTTTGTCTACTGTTCTCCGGGGGCCTTCGATACCCTGGCATTTCCTGTTGAAACAATCCTGCAAATACATTTACAGAAAGCAAATTTTGTTTTGGACGGCCTTTTACCCAATTAGACCCAGTGTCCTCCCAACATATATTGTCCCTCCTTTTGATGCACGACTCAACTCGTGCATCAATTTAACATAACATTTAACATAGTGTTTTGATAAAGTTTGCATCAACACTAACCCAAACGTTGTCCTTCAGACAAATTTCCTCCAGACATATTTTGCTGTCTCTGAAACAAAAATATTACATTCTTCACTTAAAGCCACAATCTCATCTGCTCAACGAAGTATTTGAAGGGCAAAGGCCCTTGGTCTCACAGCGTATCCTGCTTTTCAGGCCTGTTGTTTGGTCTCTTAATTCAGTCATCTACAAACATTTTCAAAGTCATCAATTGTTTCTATCAAGTCAGGTCGTGGTGTACAGACTTGGTCACTTGGTCAATGTCAGTCAAATAACATTCTCATCCTTCTGCCCACAATAATCCTACATTTTTAGGGCTCTCTTGATAATTTCATGTTTGACTTAGCCAATATGTCACTTTGTTGTTGCCATCAAATCTATAACATTTTCATTTATCTCAGGCCATGCCAGATGGTGATCTACAACTCCACAATTCCAATTTACACAAATACTTAAACTGATCCAGAACGTAATTCAAATCAACATCATAAAAGACTAAAGTAATTAATACCAGACAGAGCTTGATGACCAATCAATTTAAAGCTCGTTCTATCTTTTCGTCGGATCCACTCACAATTATCGCCCTCTTTAAAATTTGTCATTTGCCTCAATCCATCTGTAATGATGAAACAATATACTCACTCTTCAGGTGGAATATTAGTACCCCAAACTTATACACAAGACCTAAAGTGCTGTCACCATCACACACACATACTAGACACACATCTCTTAACTACTCATTCTCAATGTTCGCCTTTCTTTATATTATTGCTAAAAAGATTTAAATTTTGAGTAAGATTTTAAACTTCACATTTTCTGTAGCTTTTGCCTAATTTTACATGGTCTCTTAACCAGTTCCAAAGCATTTCTGTTCATTTTTCATTAGATTTTTTAGACAAGTCAGCTGGGTTGCTTTGTTTAATTTTCCTTATCATTATTTTGCTTCAGCTTGCTCTAGCAGGCCGACAACAGAAAGACAGACACAGTTTACCATGCCTTCCTCCACTCGAGAAGTCTCTCTCTCACTATAAACAAATAATATTTTTCAACAGCCTTCTATGAGTATATTTTAGACAGAATGTAATATTAAATTCATCACTAACCTTTTACCATTAAATTTTGTTATCCAGACTTTTCTTAAATCAAAAGCTGTCTTCATCTTTAGCCCTCCACATGTCAAACGACCTCCAGGAGTTAAAACATATTAGTTCAAAATCAACACTTCTATACATTTTCTTATTCTTGCCCATGAGGCAGCCAATACATAAAAAGTTTTGTTCCTGTCTCCACAACAAACAATGGCAATCCCCTCATGTTATCAGCTGCTCTGAAAGCTCCCCCCTTAGCTCTTTATCTATAATTTTCTCTTCAGGGTGTTGTCCCCCTGGCTTAATTGCAGACACTTGTCACAATGAAAAACAAGCGTACGATTATGCGGTTTCTTCTGGCAAGTGGTATAGAGGAACTCACATTCTCTGGGTCAGACTGCCGCAACTCGTCACAGCGCATCTCACCTCTCAATGCTCTGCTGACCCCAGTGGCCTCCAGTAGTCAGCGCTCAACTCTCATACCTTTCTTGCATGTACCACACCCCCGTCCTGAGGTGCCCAATGTCCGTGACCCCCTGCGTTAGGCTGTCCCCTGGCCAGGAAGATCATCCTGTCATTGAGTAGCCACGTACACACTGGTACCGCTCTTTCCCATCACACAATCAGTTTCCTTTAACAGAACTCAGCTGCTTTCTGGAGCTTAGGAAAAGGCACGTTCAAGAGTCACCAGAGCCATTCTGATTGCCTAATAGTGTTACACAGGGAGACAGGTTAATAACAGCAGTATTTAATCACTAAAATCCATTAACCATCTTAAAATCATCAACCTAGCTACTTAGATTATCCTCAGTGAATTTAGTTCACAACCATACATTCAGTGTACTGTTACTGTACATCTGTAGCCGTAGACATCGGGCCTGTTTCAATGGTGGAGACTTAAGATAAGACAGAAAAGTTACTGGTCCTAAAATAAAATAATCAAAAATGTAATTTCTATCATTTAAGGTCTGCATTATTATTTTAAAGACTCCTTTAAAAGTCATTCAGTTTTACATTTAAAACATTCACCAATACTAATTGCCCTCTTTATGGCAATGGTTTCTTTAACATCTCTGTGTCTGATTTTTCAACTGAAACACTGTGCTTTACTATAAATAGCTTATTAATTACTTATGACACAGGGTCAGATAACAGCCTGTTAGCTGAAATTGACTGAGAGAGACTCTGAGGCACTCAGGATTGGTACACTGTTCTCTCATAAATTTCTAATCATCAAACTTTTATCTATAATCTTTTAACTATCCCAGCTTAAGGCATCTTTGCCAGAAATGACATTTGTTTCCAAATAAACATAATTTTATAGTTGTCTTTTGCCCATACAGGGAATTTAGACATTACAGATTTCCACTCAGATCGAGTCTCTGTCGTACTGGCCGTTTACAGCCACAGCAGACATCAGATTCAGATAAGCGAGCTGTTTCATTACAGCTCCTAACAAACTTATCTTTTAAAAGCAAAACATCAGCTTCTAGTTCTCTCATGGTCAACACTTTTCAAGCTGTTTGTTTAATCAGATGCCTTTTACATTTTACATTTTAGGAAAATAACTACTGCCTCTGCTTATTTGATCTTAATTAATTATTCTAGTTCTATATAATCTAAACCCTTTTTAAAATGTTTAATTAAAACACTATCATCCTTTTAGTTACTTTTTCCTTTCTGCAACTCACATTATTACCAGAAATGTGTCACTATCACATTTTCAAACACCTTCTTAGTGGGCATTTACATGTTAAATGGTCCTGCTGACCACAATTTAAACACTCTCCATCTGCTCTAACTTACTGCACACCCTTGAAGCAGTGTGTTCCATTGAGGAATGCAAACAGAGCCACTGATAAGCAGTGCTCCATATTCTTTTACAGTCCACCAATGGCAGATACAACAATAGCCGAATCATCATTATTACTGGCACAACATACATTATTGATTTCCGGAATCTTTGGACATAGCTGTCTTTACATTCTACTAATTTGCTATTATCATCAACAACACTGATTACAGAACAAGTGCATATCTAACATCCAAAAAGCCGGGCTGAATAAGAAGACACTGCTCCTGTACTCTCGACCTTGATCGAACCCTCAGTCACTCCTCAGATATTAAATACAGACATTGTCTGCAATCATAAACACCAGGATATGCATTCATTTTTTTTTATAAAACTATAATTTCCAATTCCTTTCATAATAAGCGAAGATGGATGGTAAATCCATTCCTTTCACTACCCCCATTATAGACCCCTTAGGTTCAAAACACAATGATTGTCAAACTAAAACTAAACCTAATTTCAATCTTTATTTTACCATTAAAAATATAGAATTGTTCCCCATACTGCTTAAAACATTATTCATGTCATGTTAATTCCTGTCAATCATAAAATGCCTTATTTTATTCTAAAACTGTATTTTCATACCAATTAAACAGTTAATTTGACTTCCATAAATTCTGTCTGACATTTTATTTTCATCACATATAGTTTTCTACTATATTTCTTCTCAATCTTCCCCTACATGACACTTCTTTCTGTATCCTCTCCTTTCTTTTCTCAAACATGCCAGTTCCTTCATTATCTAACCAGTACATGATTGTTTGCACAATCCCCACACAAACATATCTCACACACCAACCTTATGTCCCGTGCCCTGTTCAACTGATTCTCGCACACTCTTAGTCTAGTTGTTTTCAGTGCTCCCTCCCTGGGGAAATCACGGTATTTTATCAATAGTTTTTTTTTTTTTTTTTTTTTTTTTACAGATTTTACAGATTTTTTTACAGATTTTGTCAGTTTTTTTCCAATGTCTAACATTTTCCCCCCATACTTTTCCTAATTCTACAGAAAACCGGTGTATCAAATTTGGCATGCTTATACCCTGAGATTTTCCCATAGTGGCTGTTTCTGTTACTCTGTGGATTTTCCGTTCGACGCTGCGTCTAATAATCTGATGGACGTCTCCACCAGATCTGATCCCGTCACCCCAGATCAGAGAGGGCGCACTCAGTGCTCCTTGCAGATCGATTAACTCCCAGTAGCCTGCTACGTGAAGATCCCCTGATTTTGCAAAACTGTCACCTTCTGACTTTTTTGCAAAACGCACCTCACGCAGTTAGCCCCACTGTATTAACCCTGACCCGCCCGTAAGTCTCAATTGACCCCAATACGCTGCTGTACGAAGATCCCCTGATTTTACAAAACCGTCACCTTTTGACTTGTTTTGCAAAACGCACTTCGCACAGTTAGCCCCTATTGCCTCAGTACTCTTGACTTACGCCACAGAAACGAATAGACACAGCCACTATGTTTTTTTTTCCCACAAATTGAAATATATTTTAGCCCATAAGAAAAATATTTTAGCCGTCTCTTACCAGAGATGTCTTGAGTTGCCACGGGTTCGTTTTCATCCGATTCCAGTGGAGCTCCTCCTGGCCCTGATAGCGGTCGGCCCCTCTCTCTGAAACTTACGAGGTAGAGCTGGAACTGCTCAGTCCAGGTGGCCAAACACCGTCCGCTCTCAGGTCCAGAAGGCACTGCCAAGGAATCCCACTTCTCTGACACCAATTGTTGTGTCAAAACTTCTGTTAAACACCATCACTGCGTAAGAGACACTCAGAGTCAAATTAATAAAAAGAGAAATATTTATTCTTGCAAGAAGGCCCAGTCGCCATCACAGCTGTTACGTTCTGTGAAGTGAGTGGCGAGCACCAGGAAGACATGAGACAGCTTTTATACTCTTTTCAAGGTTCCTTCTCACTCGCTGTACTTTTCCACCCAGATAAGGCCCCCACTTCTGTTCAGTTTTTCTTAAGGACACAAACTGGTACTGGAATAAACTAGCCAAACCTGACCATTCTAAGGTCAAGACGTCCTGTCCCATATATTCCTGAACCGTCACGCACAAGCACGTACACACATATACTTTTACACATTGAATAGATTAGGAATAAATGACTATTAAAATTTTCCACAACAATGGATTTACAAGATTGCTCACTACTGTACTATGTTGGTTTGTATGTATGTCTGACTGTTAAATAAAAAAAAAAAAAATGAATGATACCTAATCATACCTGTCAAAAAAAAAAAAAAAAAAAAGCGCTGCGCTGTTACACTATGTCAACAGCTTAGGAGAATGCCACGGAAGAGAAAAAAAAAAAAAAAAGGATTGATTCTATAGTTATGTGCGTTTGAATATATCTGTGCGCTGGTTCGTAATTCGCTACAAACCATGCCTAAACAAACAACTTGTCTTGCCTATAAATTTTGACGCAGAATTTTATTTTATCAATTCGGCGTAGGGACGCGAAACCGTAATTTCATAGCGCTTTATCTGTAGAGTGGTATCAGGATCCTCCATAGGGAGAGGCTAGTTGGCACTTCAGCACTGCGTTGTCATCGAGTCCAGGCGGAAGGCCCTTCGTCAAATCTGGTAACGGCCTGGATCCGGCAGGCTGCAGGAAAACCTCGGGATAAACAAAGACACTAAATTAGCGTAGATGCCATTCTTCTTATGATGTAACAAGTACATCAGGATTTGAGGGAAGTGTTCCCGGTTCCGGCTGGCCTAATCTATGCAGCCTAACAATTAATTATCGAAGTCTATAATGTATTATGTGAATGCTAGGTCAAAGAGATGTGTTTTAGTCTAGTTTTAAACTGACAGACTGTGTCTGCTTCCCGGACAATGGTAGGAAGATTGTTCCAAAGTTTTGGTGCTAAATAGGAAAAGGATCTACCGCCAGCAGTCGATTTAGATATTCTAGGTATTATCAACTGGCCAGAATTTTGAGATCGCAATAGACGTGCAGGACTATAATGCGTTAAGAGCTCGCTCAAGTACTGGGGAGCTAAACCATTTAGTTCTTTGTAAGTAATCAGCAATATTTTAAAATTTATACGATGTTTAATAGGCAGCCAATGCAGTGTTGACAGAACCGGGCTAATATGGTCATATTTCCTGGTTCTGGTAAGAACTCTAGCGGCTGCGTTTTGGACCAGCTGTAGTTTGTTTAATAAGCATGCAGGGCAACCACCCAGTAGAGCATTACAATAATCTAGCCTTGAGGTCATGAATGCATGAACTAATTGTTCCGCATTTGTCCGTGAGAGCATATGACGTAATTTAGATATATTTTTAAGATGGAAAAATGCTGTTTTACAGATACTAGACACGTGACTTTCAAATGAAAGATTGGTATCAAAGAGCACACCCAGGTTCCTAACTGACGACGAAGACTTAACAGAGCAGTTATCAAGTGTTAGACAGTATTCTAGGTTATTAGGTGAGGAAGTTTTTTGTCCAATAATTAGAATCTCTGTTTTTTTCAGAATTTAGTAGTAGGAAATTACTAGTCATCCAATTTTTTATATCAGCTATGCATTCCGTTAATTTTGTGAATTGGTAAGTTTCATTAGGTTTTAAAGAAATATACAGCTGAGTATCATCAGCATAACAGTGAAAGCTAATTCCATGTTTCCTAATGATATCTCCTAATGGTAGCATGTACAGAGTGAACAGCAGCGGTCCTAGTACTGAGCCTTGTGGTACGCCATACTGAACTTCTGATCGATAAGACATCTCTTCATTTACTGCTACAAACTGGTAAAGGTCAGATAAATATGATTTAAACCATGCTAGTGCAATTCCACTAATGCAAACATAGTTTTCTAGTCTATTTAAAAGAATGTTGTGGTCGATAGTATCAAATGCCGCACTAAGATCGAGTAACACTAATAGAGAGATACAACCACGATCGGATGATAGGAGCAAATCATTTGTGACTCTAATGAGAGCAGTCTCAGTACTATGGTACGGTCTAAATCCTGATTGAAAATCCTCGCAGATATTGTTTCTTTCTAAAAAGGAACACAGTTGTGAGGATACTGCTTTTTCTAATATCTTTGACAGAAAAGGTAGATTTGAGATCGGCCTGTAATTGACTAATTCTGTATGATCAAGTTGCGTTTTTTTAACAAGTGGTTTAATCATAGCCAGCTTAAAGGTTTTTGGTACGTATCCTAGAGACAAAGATGAATTAATGATATTTAGAAGAGGATCTATGACCTCTGGAAGCATCTCTTTCAATAGTCTAGTCGGTATAGGGTCTAACATACATGTTGTTAATTTAGATGATTTAACAAGTTTGCAAAATTCTTCCGCTCCTATAGCAACAAATGAATCAAGTTTTTCATCATGAAGACTACAATGCACTGTCTGATGTGATACTGTAGTAGACGTTTGCATAGTTATAATTTTTTTCCCTGATATTATCGATCTTATAAGTGAAGAAGTTCATAAAGTCATAACTGCTGTGTTTCTTGGAAACACTGAGCTTGAAGCTGTCTTTTTTGTTAGTTTAGCCACTGTTTCAAATAAATACCTAGGATTATGTTTATTTTCTTCTAATAGGTTTGAAAAATAATCAGATCTAGCATCTTTTAAAGCCTCTCTGTAAGCAATCGAGCTCTCCTTCCACGCAATCCGAAAAACCTCTAGTTTTGTTTTCTTCCAGTTGCGCTCCATTTTTCTGGCTGCTCTCTTAAGGGCCCGGGTGTGCTCATTGTACCACGGCGTTGGACTATTTTCTTTAATCTTCTTTAAGCGCAGCGGAGCAACTGTGTCTAAAGTGCTGGAGAAGAGAAACGTTTCTGTTGCAATATCAAGTTCTTCTAAGCTATCCGGGATGCTGAGATGATGAAACTGATTAGGAAGATTATTGATAAAGCAATCTTTAGTGGCAGACGTGATAGGTCTAACATTATCTAGTCTTGTGTAAATTACATTTAGCCAAGGCTGCAAAGCCGACTCCATGTTATAAATAATATTTATAACATGGAGTCGGCTTTGCAGCCTTGGCTAAATGTAATTTACACGAGACTAGATAATGATCTGAGATGTCGTCGCTCTGCTGCAGAATTTCAACGGCATCAACATCTATTCCATGTGATAATATTAGATCTAGAGTATGATTACGACAATGAGTAGGTCCTGACACGTGTTGTCTAACTCCAATAAAGTTTACAATGTCTTTAAATGCCAATCCCAATGCATCTTTTTCATTATCTACATGTATGTTAAAATCACCAACAATTAGGACTTTATCTGCAGTCAATATTAATTCTGATAGAAAGTCAGCAAATTCTTTGATAAAATCTTTTTGGTGCCCTGGTGGCCTGTATACAGTAGCCAGCAGAATTCTCAAACGTGATTTATCGTTTACACTATATATATTTACATTAAGCACCAACACTTCAAAAGAAGTATATTAAAACTAGATTTCTTAGTGGTTTTGAAAAAATTACTATAAATTACAGCAACACCTCCCCCTTTGCCTTTCGGACGAGGCTCATGTTTATAACAGTAATGTTGCGGGGTGGACTCATTTAAAGTAATGTAATCGTTTGGTTTTAGCCAGGTTTCTGTCAAACACAGCACATCAAGGTTATAATCTGAAATCATATCATTAACTATGAGCACTTTTGAAGTAAGGGATCGAATATTCAGCAACCCAAGCTTTATCATTTGCTCATCTGTATTATATTTGTTTTTTATTTGTTGAACATCAATTAAATTTTTAACCTTAGAAAGGTTTGGACGTTTTTTGGATTTCCAAATTCGGGGAACAGACACAGTTTCTATATGATGATATGTAGGTGAAAGAGTCTCTATGTGATGAGATTTATCTGACCTTGGTGACGCGAGGCCACTAGCAGACGGTCGTTTAGCCAGTTTGTCTGCTTCCTGGCCTGAGCCCCAGATTGTCATGTTTTATCTCTAAGACTATGATCCAAATTGCTAGAGAGAAGAGCAGCACCATCCCAGAGGGATGAATACCATCTCTTTTCAACAGGTCAGGTCTGCCCCAAAAACTTTTCCAATTGTCTATGAATTCTATATTATTTTGCGGACACCACTTAGACAACCAACCATTGAGTGAACACAATCTACTAACTATCTCATCACTCCTTCGAACAGGAAGAGGGCCAGAGCAAATTACAGTGCCTGACATCGTACTTGCGAGTTCAAACACCTCTTTAATATTAATTTTGGTGATCTCCAACTGGCGAAGTCGAACATCATTAGTGCCGACGTGAATAACAATCTTAGAAAATTTACGATTAGCATTAGCCAGCACTTTTAAATTTGCTTTGATGTCAGGTGCTCTGGCTCCCGGCAAACATGTGACTATGGTGGCTGGTGTCTCTATTTTCACGTTCCGTTTAATAGAATTGCCAATTACCAGGGCACAATCAACAGCATTCTCAGTGGGTGTTTCACTGAGAGGGGCAAATCGATTTGTTATGGTAATCGGAACGGAAGAGTGGTTTTTGATCCGCGACTAGAGCGATCTCTCACAGTCACCCATCTGCCTGGCTGCACAGGCAATAACTCAGCCGGAACTGAATCATGTAAATGGTTCACTATGCAAGGTGCATCTAAAGTAGTATCTAAGGCTCGAGCACACTTACTATCCTCAATTAAAGTTTGGATGCGTGTCTCTAATTCTGAAATCTTCTCCGTCAGCCTGACTGTCTCCTTGCATTTATCACATATAAACCCTATACCGACGGGGAAGGCTGTAGTAAACATATGGCATGAGGTGCAGGTGACCAGGGATGTAGTGGAGGCTAAACGCACGTAAACGCCGTTTACGCACCTCCCAATATTCGGAAATAGCATTTACCCACCTCCAAAGTGCGTTTACCCACCTCCAAAGTGCGTTTATCCACCTCTAAATTGCGTTTAATCCACCTCTAAATAGCCTGTAGTTCCTAAGACATTTTTAATTAAGCTTATGTCGTTTTAGTTTCATATTGTTCATTATTAGTTTCATAGGTTGTTAAACCTAACACACGAACTCTTTCATATTGCGCTGCATTACTGTCAGTGTCTTGTTGACTATTACTGACGGTAAAGACGCTCGCGCTGCCTCTCGAGGAGAAATCTACACACAGAGTGCAGCACACACACACACACACACACACACACACACACACACACACACACACACACACACACACACACTCAGTTAACAACATACTGCCTATAAAAAATCTAAATGTGGAGTTTTTATATTTTTAACATATGTTAAGCAACCTAAATAATTTTCCTGAACACCATCAGGATTGAAAATGTGACATTGATTTCCTACAACAGTTCAATAAACAGTTAAAATTAAGTCACTTACATTTTAGATGCAATATTGGCTGTTTTTGTTCCGTTTCAGCAGCGAAAATAGTTCCAAACAAAAATCACAGCAGAACCACTGCGCATCTCACAGAAACACTCAACCAGTTTTCATAACTGAATGATTCAGCAATTTGAACGAATCGATTGAGTCAAAGATTCAAGGACCCATTCATAAACATCTGTCTCATACTTGAATGAATCTGCCGTTTGAACGAAACGTTTGAATGAATGAATCAATGACTCACTCGTTAAGACGGTCGCCTGCCACCACCTACTGGCGGTTTAGTGTTATGTTTAAAAGTAGTATCATTCTTTCCAATGTAATGTAAATTGAAATCAATTTCATAACATTATTTTATGCAATTGTAATTTTTCAGTGTAAATTATTTAATTTGATCCGCCCTACCTAGGGTAACAGCCCCATAGTGTCTTATTATTTGAAATAATTGAATTTATTGATCAAATTTAGGAATTTAAAATGAAAGATTAAGCATACATTTAATAATATTGGGGGAGGGAATGCCCTTTAAAGGTGCAGATATTACAATATGCCGATTTAAATATCAAAGCTATTGAACACTGATGAGAATATTGTTTCAGAATAAATTAACACACAAAAAAAAAAAATCCGGACGGGCAACTTTTTTACTTGGACAAGTGAATGACAGATTGCTTATGAAAACGCTTATGTCGAGCCCTCCCTATAGCAATGTCATCAGGATACACATACACCGGTAGGCAGTGCCAGTGGCCCACCTTACCGGATGACCACGTCGTGGTCCACCAGAATTGATAGTTTACCCACCTCTTTTTTTACCACTACACCTCTGCAGGTGACAATAACAGGACAAGACATTACTCAGTGTTTGTTGACTGATTCTTACTCACCGGGGGCCTGTACCATGAAGCCGGTTTAGGTGGCTAGCCAGCTATGTTTCAGCTTAGTTTCCGCCAATCCTGGGTTTTAGGTACTATGAAAGTAGCTCGGCTTTAATCGGTGTTCGTTGCCATGGTATCTTACGCTGCACGGCTAACCTGCTCCGGGGCAGGTTAAGTTCTGGATTCGAGATCTCAGACTGAAGTTTGACCAATCAGCTGTGAGCAAAGAAACATATAGGTGACGTAACTAATTACCAGTGTTGGTTGCAATTGCTTTACATTTTCTTTCAAATCCTGTGGACATCTCAGCGCAAATTGTAAGACGAGCACATCGTAGAGAAAGAGTTTTTAGCCGGACAAAATCCCCTTGCCTTTCCTGATAGTTAGGCTACTTGTATCAAAGATACAGATTTTCTGCGGAAGGAATATCTTATCTTTGCGAACTTATTGAGCCGTTCATAAATAATTTAACACATTGAATTCATGCACTTTACCATAAATGGTATTGCGTTGCGGTTTTTTTGCAAGTGCTTGCATACTTGCACGCAATCGCAACACGCAAACATACTTGCGGTGATGCACAGAATCTAGGAGAAAACACGGTTTGTCGAACCATTCGCAAGGTGGTCCTCGCTCTGCAGGAGTACATTAATAGTTTAATAGTGTTCATTTATTGACCATGTCCATAAAGAGGCTTTTTATAAAATTGTCGGTAATATTGATAGGGTGACATCACGTTTTTTTTTTCTTCCAAAAAGCAAATTTCACAAATGTACTATACAATACAGTACTTGTTAAGCATTATTTTAATATTTTTTTATTCGGTTAATCTTATGATAGGATTCCCTATAGAGTCATTGAAGCAATATCCTGCACACATGTTGCAATGTCCACTTCTCTAGGAGAACATGAGGCAGATTATATTAATAGAAAGTCCTTTCACAGCCTTAATGTTCAGGTAGAGATTATGTGAACATGTGAAATTATTATTTTCTGTGAGATGAATCTTTAAATTAATAGTAAAATTAACAGATAACAATCTACTTTCCGTGAGTATGTTGTGTCAGCGCTTTGAGGAAAGCTAGTTAAATTTGGTACAGTACAAAACACTGTTAATTTGAATTGGGACAGCAAAACCTACACAATAACCCCCTATCATGACCCTCATGTGTCAGTAAAACCATAGTCAAAATTAGAGATGATCTTTGGCATCCTAAAGGCACGTTTCAACTGTCTTCGGCGCTTAAGAGTCGCCAGAGTGAGCATCACAGATAGTGTCTGCATGTGCCATTCTGCACAATATAGCCACCATAGAAAGGAGCCAGAACCACCACAGAAAGCTTCTCCCAGATGAAACTGACCCGAACACACTTGACCACCCAGCTGGTGCAAATGTAGTTGCAATCACCATACAATATTACACTTAATAAAAGCACATTGGAACTGCAGATAGGTCTCAAACTGTTTTATTGGTTTTGTGGGATGGGGGAGAGAGAAAGAAAGCAATAGAAAGTTGCATTAATAAATATTCATGCTAAAGTGTTACTTGGTTTAATAAGTTCACTGAGATCAGTTTAATCTAGCTGTTGCATTTATTTTTTAAATGTGGAGCCTCCTCAGCTCACAGTCAGGCTCATTTAGTGTGCAGTCTAGCTCTATAGGCTCCTTTAGTGTGCAGACTAGCTCTATAGGCTCCTTTAGTGTGCAGTCTAGCTCTATAGGCTCCTTTAGTGTGCAGACTAGCTCCATAGGCTCCTTTAGTGTGCAGTCTAGCTCTATAGGCTCCTTTAGTGTGCAGATAGCTCCATAGGCTCCTTTTGTAAAGGGCCCTGACTGAGTCTGTTTCCACCTGAAACATAATTCCACCACAAACATGATCATTACAAGTTTTTGGGAGGCTAATCAACTCACAAAAAGGTCCTTGACAAACACCTGTAATGTATGTCAAGGGTTTTAAATCCTTACCTTGTTCACATTTCTTTTGAAGCCTGTTGAGGTAGGCTTTAGTTTCTGGGACAGGTTGTGAAAAATCCTACAATAAAATAGATGTGTAACTTGGGCCAGTCCCTGTTTTATGCCACACTTTCAAATGTTTGCCTTAATAAAAAGCCCAGTGCATTCACCTCAGCAACTGTCCCAGAACACAGACAGAGTGTCTCTTCATCATTTCCTCCTCCCTGATAAATAAAAGTAGGCCCATATGTTTCTGGTGTTCTGTCTGCTGCATACTGACCTCTGTGTGGGATACTGTGTGTGTGTGCTGGCTTCAACAGGGACACTGCTTTTCCCTCTACTCCAGAACATACAGTCAGCCATATTTAAAACTTAAAATAGTAATGTATCGCGTATCCAGTGTTACTTGCTTAGAGGAGCCAGCACCAGGGTCAGATTGTACAGCACCTGTAATCCCATCCATAATCGGCCGCCCCTTACTCATATCAGAGCCAACTCAGTGTATTCTGGAGGAGTGGCCCTCCACTGGTTTTCTGAATTTCACTCTTTTTTCGGTTTGCCTCAAACAAATAAAAAAATAATCAAAGGTTGTGTGTAAATAAATACTTACTAGGCTACTTTTAATTATATTTTTATATTTTGTCTTTATCAGCTGCCAAAAACGTTTGGAGTTGCATCTAAAAATCAATGAATATTAATCCTTACAGGTATATACATGCAATTTTTTTACTATATTATAAAAATATAGGCTATATTTTACACACACATACATTCATAGCCTATATATACATCATTTCACATGAATAAAGAACGTATTTATTTAGCTTACACATTAACGCAATCAGCAATCTTTCTCCAACAGTCTTCTCTTGCTTTGGCAGCAGAGACCGTATTGTTTCGAGCTTGTAATACATATTTAAATTCATCGTAATTCTGAATGATTATCTCTTGCTCCTCCGCGGAAAGAAAGTATCGCTCTCGCTCTATCCATATCGAACGCGATTGGTTGTTCGGTGCCAACGTCACTTTGGTATGTGCACGCGCTCGTGGAGTAATCATAGCTTAAGATCAAAGCCTGAGTTGACAGAGAAAGTTGATGAGCTGCTTCATGGTACCAATAAAGCCTGATTGCATCGGTTTGGTTTTGTCAACTCAAAACTAATCCTGTAACTCTGAGTTTGTTCAGCTACCTTCATGGTACAGGCCCCTGGGCTCTTAATGAACTCAGATGCGCGGGCGCGCACAAGAAAAATAAATAAATAACTGAGCGCACGGGTGGCGCATTAGCACTAACGGCTAACGAGATACTAGCGTGTTGTGTTAACAATAACGGAAGCTAGCGATGTTAGGTTAATTTGAGATGTTAGGTAAACTGTAATTAGTAGTATAAACAACTAGAAATGATGGTTCAAAACAGAAAGAAATGCGAGGCTTAGACGGAGCTTACAGCCTCGGAGCAAACACACTCACACACAGCAGGCAGCGAGGCAGACAGGAGCAATCGATCAGGGAAAGAAAAAAAAAAAAAAAAAAACGAAAGGCTCACAGTCACACAGTGAGTCAGAAGAATGTTGAGAATGCACGCCCAGAGGGAGGCTCTCTCCCTCTTTATATCTCTGCTACTCATAACATAGATAACATAGGGCCATAGCCCAGGCTCTTAGCCAATTGAACCTTTCTCTGCCTTATTAGGAAAGTACATGATTTATTATAGGGAAAGATCATTAATATAAATGAAATAATGAATAAAAAACTATTTCCATTACAGGGAACAACAGCTGGAGAGTACCAACTCCACATATTCACCGAATATATCTTGAGGGCCATCCCCAGGCACGCCTCTGTCTGCTCTTTGAGGTCAGGGTGATATAAGGCACACAGGGAGTCATCTGGGCAGTGCACCATGGGATCTAGACAGAAATACCCATGGGTGTTATCCTCAAGGGAACAGCCAAACAATAATGAAAATGCAAATCCGTTTTATCAGATTTGAAGATCACATGAAGCATCTTGGTGAACATTACTCAAAATTTGTACCATCAATTACACCATGATGTAACAAATCAGAAGAACATTTGATTAGTAAAAAGTTAATATTTTCTGGACGTTTTGAACTGTTCGTTGCACTAGTGGAGTTTGGTAGCTAAATATACTGTATCTCCCAGAAGAAAGATCTAAGAACATGTTTCCTAAGAGCTGAAATTTTTAATTTGTTTTATATATAATTCTTTTGAAGTGTCAGTGCTGAATGTAACACTATCTAATGTAAATGATAAATCCCACCTGACATTTGTGTTGGCTGCTAGACAACACGTCTGGACCTAATCAATATTGATGCCTTTGAAATTCTACAGCAAGAAAATTGGTACATGTTTGTCTCTTATTCAGTGATGTAAAATTGTTTGCCACCACAATTTGGCGTTGTCAGCAGGATTCCTTGGATGTGCCTCTTGGACCTGAGAGCGGACGGTGACTGATCATCCTGGACTGACAAGTTCCAGCTCTACCTCGTAAGCTTAAAAGAGAGGGGCCGACCGCTATCAGGATCGAGGAGGGGCACCACTGGAATCATCAAAAGAACTAAAGTGGCGCAAACTGAGACTGGTAAGAGACAAAGTCTAAATTGTTGAAAGTACTTTGGGGGGATTGACTCATGATGGTCAAAAGAAACACTGTGGTGGACAAGTACAGATTACTAGTCCAGACTAGTACAGATTATTAGTCTGGTGGATTCATTTAATCCACGGGAGTGTATTGGGGGAAACCCCGAGGGTCCGGTTGATCCAAATATTGTGAGCAAGTTTTGAGTGTTCACCTTTTCAATTGAGGTAAAAATTGATCTCTCTAGAGACGTCTAGAGTTATATGTAGGCACGGCACAGAAAAACCACAGAAAAGAGGGACCGTCATAGGGAAATCTAAGAGTAAAATGCACAAAAAGAATCAATATGATAAACCAGTGTTTTTTTGTCTGTTGTGTGAGATGTGTGTGGATTGTAAGCAAACAATCATGTAATGGTTAGAGGAGGCAGAGCGCAAAAATAAGGCAATGAGTATGATTAACAAGGATTAACATGATATGAAGATAAGGAATGTTTCATTAAGCAGAATGGGAAACAATTCTATATTTTAGTGGTAAAATAATGATTGAAATTATGATTAGTTTTAGTTTGAAAACCACCGTGTTTTGAACCTAAATGATCTATAATGGGGGTAGTGAAAGGAATGGATTGACCATCCATCTTTATTTATTATAAAAGGAATTTGAAGTTATAGTTTTATAATTTGTAATCCGCCACTGGTGGACTGTAAAAGAATACAGAAATGAAGCTAAGCGCTAGTTCTGCCAGGAAGACTCAATCGTTCACGTCATGTATTACCTTCTCACTATCCAATCACATCCTAATAGCCAGTATAAAAGGGTGGTACTTACTCATGTCTGAGTTCTCAGATGCTGTCGCTTCAACCACCTCCATCCTCCCCATCCACCACCAGACGGGACCTTCCTTCATCTCCCAACCATTCTACGCCGGGTCCTCCCCACCAGACAGGACCTTCCTTCATCTCCCTACCATTCTACGCCGGGTCCTCCCCACCAGACAGGACCTTCCTTCATCTCCCTACCATTCTACGCCGGGTCCTCCCCTCCATCCTTCCAATCACCTCCAGACGGGCTCTCCCCTCTACCCTGAAGATGCCAGGATGTCCTCTCCTCTTTCCACCCTACCACCACCAGTTGGCACCCTTCCTTACTTCGCGGGGGTGGGCTGCGCCCCCCGCCTTCATCTCAGGCGGGATGCGCAGATTCCGTACCCTCGGAATGCGAGTTACGGACGGGGCCTACGGCAAAGAAATTGATTGCTTGCTGAGCTCGTAAATAAATGTTATTGTCTCAGTATAATTCTCCCGAGTCTTTCTGGTAGAACTGCTTATCAGTGGCTCTGTTTACATTCCTGTTTGGGACACACTGCTTCAAGGGTGTGCAGTTGGAGCCGTTTGAAAGCTCACAGTTATCAAACCATAGGCAAGGTGTGTGATGCTGTAGTTGAGGCTGTCACACGAACCCAGATGACAGAGAGTGTTTTGATTATGGTCAACAGGGCCATTTAACACGTAACTGTAAATGTCCACCGAGAAGGTGTTTAAAAATGTGATAAAGTGACAAATTTCTGGTATTAATGTGGGTTTCTCATTAGCCGCGTTTTCACTGTCGGCCCAGGGCCGGGCCAGGGCTAACAGCGAGCCGAGCCAGTGACCTCAGGCCTCAAGCACCGGGCGTGCGTTTCCAACGCCAGGCCAGTAGCCCTGCCCTAAACCCCGCCCCTAACACGCCTTTCTGAATCAAACGTCATACAACCCAACCCATTTCAGCGGGTATTATGAATTTATTTATTTTTTAAGTTAGGAAGATAGCATGTATATTAACTCACCGGCCGTGGCTGCAATAGTGTCCCGATTGTCTCGCGAGTCGCCACTAACAGAGGGACGGTGACCCAGCACACGTCCATCAAGTCGAACCATGGAAAGTTCCTTCTCTGAGCTACGCTTTGTCCATTGTGCGTTTTAATCGCCTTGTACAATACTGCGCCTGCAACTTTTTTATTTTTTCCTGAACTTGAATCATTGTTCGCTGAATGCTTAGCTTAGAAAGTTCAGCATCTATGTAACGTCCTCATTTCTTCACACGCCGTCAAATTGACGTTGTACCCTTTCTTCTGCCCAAATGCTCAGAAGAGCTTTGGTATCTTCGACAGACCAGTAACGTTACAGGCAATTCTCCATTTTGAGCAGCGATTATTTTGCGCGATATAAAAAAGTGAAATGTGCATCTTGCTTCCGATCATAACGTTCCCTAACACCGATAAACTCCGCCTTTTACCTCGAGCACGCCTCTAGCCCGAGCTGGCCCGCTTTGGCCCAAGGTATTCGACGGGCCAGAAATCCTGGCCGTTGGCCCCGAGGAAGCCCCGCTCAAGCCCCGGATGTGACAGTGGAAACGCGACTGGCCCTGGCACGCACTAGCGCGGCTCGGCCCTGGCACGCACTAGCACGGCTCGGCCCTGGCCCGGCAGTGGAAACACGGCTATTGTTTAAATGACGATTGAAAAAACTATCATTATTTGTTTGGGGTAGCACATGATTATGGGTGCTGTGGACA
The DNA here is from genome assembly GCA_036326025.1 of Chrosomus eos. NCBI lineage: Eukaryota > Metazoa > Chordata > Actinopteri > Cypriniformes > Leuciscidae > Chrosomus > Chrosomus eos. Next base: position 46,081,333 of record CM070822.1, read on the forward strand.
TTGAAACAATTTTGAAGTCAGATGGTCGACCTATCATTCATGCTGAGTTAGTATAAAATGTGCTGGTAGCTGAAAAGCTGATGCCACAGAAACAATGGAGATTGTGTACCATGTTATCTGAAATTATTACATGGCTTGGTAGAATTTTATTTATTACATGGACAATGTAGAATGCGGGGTGTTATTTCTTGATATAACAGACCGTTGCCATGAAAAACAGAGCGTTGCCATGGACACATGATCAGAGACGGAACGGACTATTTTCTTTAGCGGAAGCAATACAATCGTTTTTAAATCAATAAACTCCTTTTTAAATCAATATTTTGAGTCAAATTATTGATTTATTTGGTAGATAGCCATGTGATAAGCAGGATAATGTATAGTGAGGCGGTCGTTATAGCGATTATCACCCCTTCAGGCTGATGATTTTAGACTCTATTTATAACTATACATTATCCCTTACGTAACCTTGATTTGTCTGACTATACAGAGCATCATTCTTTTGATTAAGACACAGAAAAGTCTGTTTGGAGGAAATTTGGCTGCAGTATTAAAGAAGCCTTAGGTTTATGATGGCAAACCTTGTATACCGAAACATTTCTTTTGACTACTATTATAAATTGATGCATGGGTTGAACCCTGCATTAAAGGGGGGGGATAATACTTTTTGTTTGGGAAGACCCCATTTATTGGAATGGAAGGGGTTAAGCAACAGGTGCCATCAACCGAGTTGTGTGAACATGACATGTTGAAAAGAAATGTCTTCTTTCCTATGACATTTATGTCAAGGAAAAGCAACTGATACACCACTGTACGACATCAGACCGGGAGATTTGTGAAGTTATTAGGGGATTATGAAAAATCTGACAGTTCTTGTTCAAATTATAACAATTTTGGTGTAGTAACAAGGCTAATGAGTATTTTACAAAGTTTAGGTTTATGTTCATTTATGTTTTATTTTATGTTCTATAATTTTATTTTTCATGTGGGCTATAGTCTGTTAACAATAGCAAACAGTACTGAGAGTGCTTTGACAATGATTAATGCTGAAATGAAAATCAGAGATGCTGTTACACAGAATAAATAAATTACTGTTAGACATGTTAACTGCTGAGAAAGGAGTGATATGTAAAATGTTGGGTAAATAATCTTGTTTTTACATTCCAGGCTATAGTGCTGATAGGATACCTGGTGTTGATGTGCCGTAATTCAATGTATTTCAGCTTTGGTACAGAGACTGGTGACAAAAACAATGAGATACAAAATGATTTGAATGTCTAAGTTTGAGGATCAATTTGATGATCTATGTGACAAAACAAAAGCAATTTGATGATGACACAACAAGCGGAAGTTAAAGTGAAATGTATAATTAAGTTAAGATGTGTTTTTTTTCTATTCTGAACATCTATACTATTTCTTGTTTATACTGAGGTGACTGTGGGTCTGATTTTATGTCAGGAGTGCAATAACAGAGTTTATTTCTTTTAGCCTGGCTTTAGATAAAGTCTTTATTTAGTTTCTTGTTGAATCCGGCATTGAATGCGTGGAGATTCTGGAAGCTGTCTTCCGTAAAATGCGCAGCACAGAGAGCCAAATTACGATTGTAATTTTCAGGAACATAATCAAACATAAATTTTAGCCATTGTTGACGAACTCCAGCGTCTGTAGGAAGCCCGAACACAGAAGACCTACAGCTGGTTGAAAATAACACACTTTCGACTAGGGATGCACCGATACCATGTTTTTCAGAATTGATCCGATCCGATACCAAAAATTCTGATTATCGACCGATACCCGATACCGATCCGATACCAGCGCAGTTTTTTAGTAGAATTTCTATAACTCTGTGTGTTGAACTGATATTCACTCTTTTGTGTGTTAAACACAATCTACTTAATACAGACAACTTCATTATAAAGAAAAAAAATATGATCATAATCTATGACAAAAAATGCTACTATAAACTAGATTAGTGGATAATTCAGCAGTAAAATTTAGTCTAGAAAAATCATGAGTGCACAATTATTGTATAAAAACATTTAGTGGGGAACAAATAGAGACAATAAGTGTAACACTAAATCTGGTAAAACGTTACACATTGCTCTTTGTATTGTTGTAAAATACATTAATGAAAAACAAGATAACAAAAATCAAAAAGATAAATTATTTTAGATATAGCCTAGGATAGCCTACTATAAAATTGAGACATGTTTTAAATGTATAGCACAGCTGTTTAATGAGGCAGCAACATATGATATATAGGACAGAACAAGAAAAGCTATTAATATAATAATCTTTTTTAATTGCGTCACTGCATTATGATATGAACGACTCCAATACAGTGCGGCACACAGCGCTTATGCGCATCCCGAGCGCAGAATGACGCGCTTGAAGCAACACTGTCACAGCGCCAGCGCGTCGAGTCCGCATTGAAAGGTTCAAAGCACAAAGAAAATACATATTGATGCGTAGTGTATTATACAGTATCTATTTATGCAATAGTTTATTCAGCTATTTCTTTTAACAGTTTTAAATTTCAGTTACTGTGCGCGTGAAGAACAATGACAGTGCTCTGACTACTCTAGTGTTGTGATCTAACAGACACCCGGGAGAAAGTAACATGATTAAGTTACAGCAATAAAGTCCAGCAATATAAAGTTGTTTTATGCGAAACCATAGAGCTTTATCTACAGATCAAGTATAATAATAGTAACAACATTGAATCATCTTGCAGAGAGTTTCATCATTGTTGATTATCATACCCGAACGCGAAGTGCTGTTTGAATGTTGAATGGAGAATGACTGACAGCCGCAGCGGAGAGAAAAGTTTACGTGATCTTGAATTTAATGACTTAAATATTAATTTATATCTCACATTATACTATATAATGGCTTCAGAACACTTATAATAAGAGTATGGTACACTTATAATGGTACACTTATAATAAGAGTGCATGGAAACTTCATGGTACTTTATAATGTTTTGTGTCTTTTGTGGGGCTTAACAATATCACAGAAAAGTAAACGCACAATATCGGATTTGGATCGGCCTCATCTGATCGATACCCGATCAGGCAAAAATGGCAGTATCAGAGCCGATACCGATGCTGAGTATCGGATCGGTGCATCCCTACTTTCGACGGCATGGCTACAGCTCTCCACAATATATCTTCCTCTTTGACAAAGCCGCAGAAATATGGCCATGCCCCCTTTTTTGCATATTCCAGAGGGAGGGTTGATGTAAATGTGTGGGTTAGTTACTGTGGTGAGACCTGGTATTACCCTCATGTTCCTGAATATATCTGGTATCGCAGTTGCCAAGAGACTTTTTGCTGTCAGGTCAGATTTTTTGGATTAAAAATCCACACTAGCTTGTTTATCTATACCAGTAAATCTAGGTATATGCACACAATAATCATAAATGGAAACTCTAAAGAATTCATGCTTACCCCTTCAGCAGAGTCTTGCAGTTGTGCTTAAGTTTGCAATGTAAAAAAACTATAATGTACTTAAGTTTTAAGATTTAACACAATTGACAAAAACGAATCGGTTACCTAACGTAACCTCGGTTCTCTCTAGATGAGGGAACGAGTATTGCGTAAGCTAGCTTACGCTACGGAAAGATTCCTCTTTTCTGAGAAATTGAAGCCAAAAAATTATCCTATAATTTGTATCTATTGTCAACGCAGTTCAGCTGCAGCAGACCATGAGCGGGCTAGCTAGCAGCTCATTGGTTCGCTCACAGAGAACTGCTTAAGCCTATGAGGAGACGCGAGTAAACTCTCGACCAATGAGAGTCTGACTTGCTCTCATTGCGTCAGAGCCCGCCGAAACGGGCGTGGTCAGAGAGAAAAATACTGGCGTGATAGGCTGTTACTCTGGTTTTTCATGGAATGAAGCGAGAACGCTAGTAGCACAAGCATGGCCAGGTACGCAATACTCGTTCCCTCATCTAGAGAGAACCGAGGTTACGTTAGGTAACCGATTCGTTCTCTTACGAGAGGTTCTCTCGTATTGCGTAAGCTAGCTTACGCTACGGGAACACCTGGTCAACGCCGTGCGTGCTAAGCATCCACTATGAGTCCCAGGGGAGACCCCGGGGAACCCTATGAGTGGGAATGAATCTATGTACATGAGACAAAAGGCCAGCAGAGCGGGCCGGTGATTGTGTAGTACCTAAGCACATGATAGAGAGGGACAGAGCGAAATCGATCTGTGTGAATAACTCCCTAAAGAGCAGCTCAACCAGAAGAGCTGTAACATACTAGACTGCTAGTAGTTTAGCCTGCAAGGCGGGAACTTCCAGATTGTAAAATCTGACAAAGGTGGAGGGGGAAGCCCCTCCCACTGCCACACAAAAGTCATGAATGGAAATTCCGCTGGACCCTGCCCACGATGAGGCCATGCCTCTAGTGGAATGAGCCCTGATGCCCAGAGGGCATGGCAGGTCTTTTGATGCGTATGCGGCTGCAATGGCATCAATATCCATCTGGATAGATTCTGTTTCGAGGCGGCCAACCCTTTGGTGCACCCACCGAACGAAACAAAAAGCTGCTCGGATCGTCTGACCGGAGCAGTGCGAGTAATGTATAATCTCAGGGCCCTGACCGGACAACGGAGATTAGAGTCAGATTCGCTATCGGATGTAGGCAGAGCCGATAGGGAAATAACTTGTGCCCTTAACGGGGTACCGATCGCTTTTGGGACATAACCATGTCTAAGTTTGAGAACTACTAAGGAGTCATTGGGCCCAAACTTGAGACAGGAAGCGCTAGTGGACAGCGCGTGAAGGTCTCCCACACGTTTTACTGACGCGAGCGCGAGCAGAAAAACGGTTTTGAGCGAAAGGTATTTGAGGTCCACAGTGTTTAGCGGTTCGACTGGGGGGGCTTTCATAGCTTCGAGAACTATAGAAAGGTCCCAAATCGCCACCGAAGGGGGGCATGGGGGGTTCATCCTTTTAGCTCCCCTGAGGAACGGATGACCAAGCCATCTTGGCCCAGTGACTGGCTGCGCCGGGGTTCAACGAACGCTGCGACGGCTGCCACGTACACCTTGAGAGTGGACAGGGACCTGCCTTTGTCCAACATCTCTTGGGGAAACACTAGCAAGGCAGGAACCTCGCATGACCGTGGGTCCAAATTTCTGTCGGTGCACCACTTTGAGAACACAGACCATTTAGACGCATAGAGCCTTCTAGTAGAAGCTGCTCTAGCCTGCATGATCGTATTTAATACTCCCTCTGGCAAAGCAACGGGTAGTTGTTGATCACCCACGCATGTAGCGCCCAGCGCTCTGGGTGGGGATGCCAGATCGTGCCGTGAACCTGGGAGAGGAGATCTGCTCTGACTGGAATGGGCCACAGGGCTGTCTGTGACAGCTGAGTGAGCTCCGGAAACCAAGTCTGACCCTCCCAACGCGGGGCTACGAGGAGCACCGAGTGGCGTGTTTCCCTGATTCTCTGAAGCACCTGTGGTAGCAGAGGAACCGGAGGGAATGCATAAAGCGGGCGGCTGGGCCAGGTCTGGGCTAGCGCGTCCTCGCTCTTTGAGAAAAATATTGGGCAGTAGGTGTTCTCTTCTGAAGCACAGAGGTCCACCTCTGCTCTGCCGAAAATTCGCCACAGTTTTGGACTGTAGGGGTGTGCAGGGACCATTCCCCGGGGGGAGTGGGGTTCCTGGACAGACTGTCTGGACCGTCGTTCAGATGGCCCGGCACGTGCGTCGCTTTTGAGCGAGAGCAGGTGACACTGAGATCAGACTAAGATGCGTTCTGTCAGCCGGAAGAGATTCCTGGATCTGACTCCGCCCTGACGGTTTAGATAGGAGACCACAGCTATATTGTCCGAACGGATCAGCACGTGGTGACCGTGAATGCGTGGGAGAAAGCGCGTGAGCGCGTTCTCGACCGCCAACATTTCCAAACAGTTTATGCCACAGACCATGGCTGCAGAGCTGTGATACAGGTCTGCGTTACTTTTATCAGCTGGCTGCCCGTGGTCCACGCCCGGTGAGACACATGGCTCTTCAACCAGAGCTAAAGCGGGCGCATGCGCAGTAACCCCAACTGGAGCACCGCGGAGGCTGAGGCCATGTAACCCAGCGCCCTCTGAAAAGTTTTCAGAGGTGTGAGTCTGTTCATCTGAAAAGATGCGGCAACACGCTGAACACGGCGCGCGCGCTGTGTTGACAGACGAGCCGTCATCGTGACCGAGTCGAGCTCTATACCCAAGAAGGAGATAGTCTGACTGGGTTGTAGTGCGCTCTTTGTCCAGTTGACAGAGGCCCAAAGCTTTCAGATGGTCGAGGAGAACTGTACGATGAGACAGTAGCTCTCTCTGTGATTGTGCCACAATCAGCCAGTCGTCCAAATAGTTCAGTATTCGCAGCCCCTGACTCCGGGGGGGCAAGCGCCGCATCCATGCACTTCGTGAACGTACGGGGTGATAAGGATAGGCCGAACGGTAGGACGGTGTATTGATAAACCTGACCTTCGAAGGCGAAACGTAAGAATGGCCTGTGAAGGGGATTTATCTGGATCTGAAAATAAGCATCTTTCAGATCTAGTGAAATGAACCAGTCCCCCTGGCGCACATGCGCGAGGAGTTTTCTGATAGTGAGCATTTTGAACGGTCTCTTCATGAGAACTTTGTTCAAGATCGAGGTCTAAGATTGGTCTGATGCCGGCGTCTTTCTTGGGAACAAGAAAATAACGCCCGTAAAACCCCGACTCGCTCATAGATAGAGGAACTCTCTCTATAGCCCTTTTGCACAATAGCTTGCTATCTCTGAACGGAGCAGCGTCACTGCTTCTGGGTTCACAGTAGTTTCTAGCCGCGTTCGAAAACGTGGAGGGCGGCGGCGAAACTGTAAGCGATAGCCTAGTCATATTGTGTTTAGCACCCACTGGGAAATTCCCGGAATAGCTTCCCACGCCTTGAAGCGTAACGCTAGGGGGTGAAAGGCTACATGGTCGCCGTCGCTGCACCTCGCGGGCTGCGTGAGCGCGCTCTTAGTGTTTATGACAGCGGGACTTACACTCAAGAGAGGAGTTTATGGGCCGTGTAAACAGAGTGATGCGCAGCAGAAGGTTGGGATTGCGCACACGGGCTCGTGGGATGCGACACACACAGTTTGCGGACGTCGTGGGCCGCGCTTATGTACTCTGAAACTCGAGCGGGTTGGAACCGCTTTATGAGAGTGGACTCTGTGTGAGACATGGAACTGGAGTGCCTTTGTGTATGAGTGAACACAGTGTTGTGGGCACATTTTCTACACAAGAGGCTTTTACGCTCTTTTTGAGGCTTCTCTGGGTCGCAGTAAACACGGCGTTTGTTCTCATGCAAGCGGGAAGGGATACTGGTTTGGTAATGGCGGGGTACACTGCTGTAGTAGCCGCGTGAGCGGGGACTAACAGAGGGCGAAACTTTTGACGGCGGTCCGGCCGCGGCGGGAGAGCGCCGTCTTTTTCTCAACTGTGCTAGGCAGACTTCGAGTGATCAGTTTTCAGCGCGATCCTCTGTCGAGGCCCCCGGGGAGGCGGCGGTCTGTGGCGGCTGTCAGAGCGAGAACGAGGGCGGCCGCCCTGGTGTCGCTAAAAAGTCTGACTGTGTTGAGCTAGGCGCTAGGGTGGGGCTCGTGCAGGAGGCTAGTCACGTGAGCGGCCTGCAGAGGAGCTAGCGCGACGAGGCAGAACAAGATTCGCGGCAAATCCTCAATCCGCGACTGAAGGGGGATTTTTTCCCACTCTCGTCCCATTCACGAAGTAATTCACCCTGTAGTATCTGAAGGACGGACATGGGGTGGAGTGCAGAAGCTGCTTGGCCGGCGGCTGAGTATGCGTGGGCGTGGAAGCTTGAAGTCGCACTGCAGGCTTTAGAGGGAAGCACAGGTGATGAGCACCATCTCGCGGAGGGCGGCATAGATGTGCGGCGACCAGGTCCTCTACAGGGGAAATGGAGAGATAGCCCTTTTTGCGGCTCCGTCCACAACGCGAAGCGGGGTGGAAGAGTCAGAGTGAGTTCTAGCAGAGAGTGGGGCGTTCCAGGACTTCGTGAGTTCTGCGTGCAGTTCAGGCAGAAAGGGCGCAGCCCGTTTAGCGGCGGGAGTCGAGCGCTGGCTGAAGTAGCTGCCGTCCATGCGGTTGATGGTCTGCTCGGGGGGAGGAGACCAATCAAGCCCGAGGCGTTCAATGGCCTGTGAGAGGTGCAGCATTAATGCCTCCTCGATTCCCGCGCGGGTCCCGGCTGATTCTCGGGCCGAGGAGGCGTGAGAACCGGACCAATCGTCACCGTCTGAAGCGAGAAGCGAACATGTCTCCTTGATGTCCGCGGCGTCATCGGAGGCAACAGAGCGGCCACTCGGCGGCAGCTGTATGTCCGGAAGCGGCGGAGAAGGAGAGCGGGAGGCGACAGGCTCCGGCGGGATGAACGCTTCCGTCTGGGGTTCCGGCAGCCTCTGAGAGCGGAGTAACAGCGCATCACGTCAGAGAAAATAATACTGGCCACGCCCGTTTCGGCGGGCTCTGACGCAATGAAAGCAAGTCAGACTCTCACTGGTCGAGAGTTTACTCGCGTCTCCTCATAGGCTTAAGCAGTTCTCTGTGAGCGAACCAATGAGCTGCTAGCTAGCCCGCTCATGATCTGCTGCAGCTGAACTGCGTTGACAATAGATACAAATTATAGGATAATTTTTTGGCTTCAATTTCTCAGAAAAGAGGAATCTTTCCCGTAGCGTAAGCTAGCTTACACAATACGAGAGAACCTCTCGTAAGAGAACAGCTCTCTCATACATTTTCTTTTGCATTTAAATCTTTTTTACAAGAAATATTGCGGTCTCAAACAACTTGTTTTTCCACCTCCACGAAGAGACAAGTGCATCCATTGTCACGTTGTTGAGGTAACGTTACTGTGTAGTTTTCCTCACTTTAATTACCCCGAGCTTAAAGTTAAAAAGAAAATGACTATACTAGGCTACTATTTTTCACAGTTTAATTAAATGCATTTAAGGAGAGATTACTATATTTTCATATCAATCCGCGTTAATTTTTTAATTCATTTTTTAATTTAACTTTAATTCAGCGCGTGCAGCACTGCTCGTCGGACGGCTTAAATCCGAACCAAGTCCAAGTAATGCATGTTGCACCGGCCTTTTTCACCAGCTCCTCCGTTTCGCTTTCAGCCATGTTTACTCAAGATGACAAATACGATGATGCGGTTGCAGCTCGTGGCTTTAAATTTTGCGGGTAGATTGCGTCAACATGCATTATCGCGATGGTGCAATAGAATTAAAGGAGTAGTTCACTTTTAAAATGAAAATTCTGTCATCATATACTCACCCTCATGTTGTTTCAAACCTGTATGAATTTATTTCTTCTGCTGAACAGAAAGGAAGATATTTAGAAGAATGTCAGTAACCAGGCAGTTTCTGGTTCCCATTGACTTCCATAGTAGGAAAAAAATATACTATACAAGTCAATGGGAACCAGAAATTATATTATTATCAGTATTATATGCAGTGGCGATTCTAGGGGGTGGCCTGGGGTGGCCAGGGCCACCCCTGAAAGCTCATTGGCCACCCCTGTGGCCACCCCAGATCTGATAGGTAGTTGGTCAAGTTCGTCAACACAAGAAACAAGAGAAATGATGTCAATCAATGATGACAGCTGATCAACTGATTTAGGGCCAGTTTTACATTTTTAACGAACACCGTAATGGTTGTACTGAGGCTGTGAGAGCTGATTTCTGCTCAGCGGACGTTTGGCCATGCAGGTCACGTGACCCATGAGATGAGCGCGCTGGCTGCTGCTGCTCCGTGAAACAGGAGGACGGTCACAGTTAAATACAACAACGATAAAAACGCTGGAATCTGTAGATTGAGAGGTATGGTAATTTAATGTTTAGTTATATGCAGTTATATCGTAGTTCCCTCTGTGTAGGAAAACTGAAAAAGTCGAACTACACGGTACTAACGTTAGCTAGCTTAGCAGCCTGAAAACCAAGTTAAGAGTGCAGACAGTTGAGGAGGGCGCGCGCAGCTCTTAAAGGGGCCACACCTTATTTCCATTAGTTACACCGACATGAAATATGAAACACTATTTTCTGGACTGAAGACTGAGGGTGTTTTTTTGCAGATGTGTGTGTGTTCAATAGAGCTAATGTTATATTTTTGGCCAACCAGTGTGTGAAATATAGTGTGAAAGTCTAGATTTAAGTTATAACACAAGAACAAGCTGTGACTTATTTGCTATGTGATTTAAGGGCTGTTTAAAAATGATTTTTTTATTGTATCAATTAGCTCATCTTCACACACAGTCCACATATTTTTTAGACGTTTAAATAGGCAGAGTAAATTGCATTCAAATGGCAAGTTAATTTATGAAGAAGCATCTTGACCATTTATGATTCTAAGTCTTAACTGTTTGATTTAAATAATGTATGCTGAATCAAAGCCAACGTTTCAATTTATACCTTCATCAGGGCCTTGGACATGGATACTGTCTGGGTTAAAAAACACTTTCTGCACATTTTCATACACCACAAGGCATCCTAATGACATTATTCAGTCATCAGGCCATCATCTGTGTTACCTCTGTTGTTACCAGTGGTTAAATTGGGCCGGGCTCTCCGGGGCTCAGCCCCGGCACATAAGCCTGCTCGTTTGCAGTCAGTTGCCTACTAGAAATTATGTCACATACAATTTGATGAAAGTGATGCTTTTGAAAACATATTTCTGACAATAAATGAAAGATTTTTGAAATGGCATGTCTATTTTGTCTCGGCGGAGCTGAGATGAGAACAATCGGAACACTGCCGTAATTTTGTTCAGCTGCTCAATCTCGTTGTCAGTCGACCATGATCGCGCACCGCTCGCGCATGCGCATCTGACACGGATAAATGTACGCAGCAATAATGAATGTTCCTGGGAGACCGTGGTTGCGCGGGATGTGGATGTTCCAGAAATGTCAAAAAAAGTGCCCTGGCCTTGAATGACAAGGTAAGGAAAATAAGACTAAATCTAAATTAAATAACCAGGACTAGGTTGACCATGTGATTTTTCTCAGGAGATGTTTTGAGCATTTTACTTCAGATACCGGATTATCAGCAAACTGCCAAGAGAACTGCTAATTTAACGTTAGCTGGCTAACGTTACTTAAAATAAACTAGCAATCTATTCAGTCAGCATATTTGTATTTGATCTGTGTGAATTACAGAAATATAAGACTTGCTAGACCTAAGTTACTTTTAGCTACCAAGCTCTGTGGTTAATGAAAATTAAATCAACCATTTATTCTCCAACTTTCAGAGATAAATTGAAATGAGTGGAGCATATCCACCCAAGAAGAGGAAACTGACTGACTTCTTCAAAAGGTGGGGTGATATTCCAGACATGTTTAGCATGACTAGCTCTGTAACATGTTGGCAGTAGAGATGGGACAGTATGAAAATGATCAAAATTATCACAGTGTTCGGTATTATTGCGGTATTTTTAAAAGTGTGTTCAATATGTTCAGAAAGCACTGACAGCCTGTCAGTGACAGGCCTACACAAGCTGAACTAGTTTCAAAAAGTGTAACAGTGCTTAATATATTACAAAAATATAGGCAATATGCTTGTAAAAACTATTGAAAACGGTCTGAAACACTGTGAAAGAACTTGAACCAGAGATGTCTGGCTGAGATCCAGGAAGATTTATTTACAACTCCAACGTGAAGTCAACTATGAAGTTGTATTTGAGGTTACATGTGAAGTTGGTTGTGGTTCTAAAATATAAACAAATAATAATGCACAATAATAAGCATCTGACTTACTATGAAAATTATTTACCAGTACTAAATATTATAGCCACCAGCATACAAGAAACAATACTAAGAATTACATTAATTTCTCTGTAATAATTAACATAATTTTTACCGTTACACCGGCAATGATCTCATCCCTAGTTGGCAGCAGACTTTACAGTGATGTACTCAGCAGACTTACCAGATGATTTAATTGATATCATATCAACATTCTATTAATGTTAAAGTTACAGAGCACCTGGCGTGTAAGAAAAGGCAGACTAATACTGAGGTGTTTGCATACCAGCCATTGTGGGAAGTAATGAAGTTATAGATGAGTCATGAGTTATAGATGTGTGTTCTCTGTACTGTTTTTAAGAATGTGTATGAAATTAAATGTAAAATCAAAATTAAATTACAAAGGTAAAACACAAATAAATTCAAATGTTGATTGTAAAACTAACCAGTGTTATCATCATTTTTATATCTTAAAGCTGCAGTCCGCAGTTTTCGCCATCTCTGTTCGAAATCTGCAATTGCAGTTATTCGCGGAATTATCAACTTTACGTGGGTTGTGTAATGAGGCAACCACTGGAGCCAGAAATCAAAACTTTGCCTTTTTATGTGTGTGTGTGTGTGTGTGTGTGTGTGTGTGTGTGTGTGTGTTGTCGTAGTAAAGAGAGAGAATGGGAGAAGGAAGTTTGTATGAGGTGGACCTGGTCACCACAGACCCAAATCTTCTCAGCTGTTGCTACTGTCATATGCTGCACTGTCTCTCCATGTGGCACATTATGTTTAGCACATTGTATGGGTCACTATATCATAACAAGGTAATACAACGTGTTATCAAGTGATGACTGATTAACAGTAATGTAAATGCTAAATGTCCTAATACCTGTTGCAAAGTAAATGCTCTTAACCTTGCAGTTTTTCACATATCATGTAATACTCAATTTCTCCATTTCTTTGCACAAAACTCTCCAGAAAGTGCTATTTAATGGTTTATTTAAAAAAAAAAAAAAAAAAAATCCCGGGGGGGCATGCCCCCGGACCCCCGTAGGGAGAGCACCCCCACTTAATAAATCCCAATTTAACCCCTGGTTGTTACCCATGTTTGCTTTTCTAGTTTAAGTCCCCTCTTGTGGTTAAAATAAAAAACACACCTGTCAAAGAACAAACTAAGCAATTCAAATTCCAGTATCTCTAACAAATTATATCTAAGCTAAATAATAACAAACTAAGCATGTAAAGAACAACAAATATTTATGTTTTTTCCTTACAAGCTTAGTTTTTATTTTGCTTTTACAGATACACTTTTTAATAAGGTCCTATCTTTAAGCATTTTGGTTTATCCTGTTGGATTACTGTGTTTTTATGTAACCACAAGATGGTGCCTCAATTAGTAAAGCAAACACAGGTAACAGTAGAGGTGACACAGATGATGAGCTGATGACTGATACATGTTATTCTATAGGATGAGTTAAGAGCCGTTTAATTTTGCTACTCTAGTCTAATCTAACTTTAACCAATCTAACGAGACAAGGACTTTAATCCACTACAAGAAAATAGCTCTTAGAAAATGTTTACCCTATCCTGACCATAATTATTGATTAAAAATAACCAGAGATACTTGAGGACTGTGATAGGTGGTTAGGACTGTTTTTAACAGGATAGACACTTTTATTTGACAGTTATGAGACAGGAAATCATGGAAGAGAGAGGATGTGACATGCAGCAAAGGACCGGGATTCGAACCATGGTCGGCTGCGTACATATACGCATTAAACTTTGCTATGCAAAGATGGCGCTCCTCTGTGTGCGACGTTGCGGAGCTCTTCGAGTCAAATGTTTGTTGTTTTTGTTATTATCGTTTGTATTCGTGCGTCACGTTAGGGCAGCTGTACACACAAATATAAAATATGATCGAGAGGCCCTGAAAGAGCTAAGAGAAAGAAGTCAAAATGGACTGTTTGACATTAGTTTGCTGAATTCCTTCCCGGAACTTTTTCGGGATGTCGGTGTAACAACAGGCCAGGCCCGAGTGGGAGTGTCTCCTGACAACCAAAGCCGAAAAAGGAAACGCGGCAGGCGGGGAGGATACGAGCGGAGGATTCGTCGTATGGTTAGCAGAGGAAGGCTAACGTTACCAGTCATACTGTTTGCAAACGTTCAGTCACTAGGAAACAAAATGGACGAATTACATGCACGGATATGTACGCAGCGTTACGTTCAGGATTGTTCAATGCTGTGTTTTTGTGAAACGTGGCTAGGAGATAAAACCCCCGACGAGTCCATAACACCAGAGGGCTACACTGTCTACAGAGCCGATCGTAACACCGTGGACTGCGGCAAAACCCGCGGGGGAGGAACAGCGATCTTTGTCAATCAATCCTGGTGCACAGACAGTAAGGTGATTTCACAGTATTGTTCTGAGGAGGTGGAATTTTTAACTTTGATGTGTAGACCTTTTTATTTACCCAGAGAACTGCAATGCATTGTTGTGAGTGTTGTGTACGTCCCCCCCTCTGCCAAGGAGGAGGAAGCATTAAAAGAACTGCATAACATGATCAGTGAGCATGAGAATATGTATCCTGACGCTGCTTTTATTATCCTGGGAGATTTTAACCAATGTAACCTCAACAGCTCCACCCGAGAATTGTACCCGAAGTTGATTTCGGCGGATTGGCGCATGATTTTTCGCCGCGATTCAGATGAGCTATGAATTTTAATATTGAAAAAAAAATTCGGGTAAAGCCTGATTATGCAACGTATGTGATGCATATTTCAGAACGGCAAATCAAAAACCGCACGCCCGAGGGCGTTGAATCCGGCGGCCAGTCGTGACTAAGGGCCAGCCGAGCGCGGGGTGCAAAGATCCAACGGCCGTCGTCACCGTCCACTGCCGTACGTCCAGTCCAATATCGCCTCAACGCTGTACAAGGCTAATATTTCGGCGTTGGACTGCGTTCGATTGGCGAATCGAACGCTGGGCGTGGTGCCCCCAGCCCCCCCGGTCACCTGAACGCCTTCGCTTCGTTCGCAGGACCTCCTTTTGATTTTTAATAATTATTTTAACGTTTTAGGGTTGGGCGCAGCACATGCGCAGCGCCAAAACACCCCAACGGGTTTTTGCCGGTTTCTCGGCTTCCGTTCGCGTTAGAAAGCCGGTTCAGGCACCGTTGTTCTCGTCTTCCCAAGCCGGTTCCGACGATGCCAGAATATCATGAAAATCTCAAAGTGCCAATTATGGCATTTCCATAATTCTGCACAATAGACACACAAGCGAACGAGCTTGGCCTCGTTCCGTTCGTTCTACCGCGTTGATTTTGGTGTCTACGGAAAGGACTGAATCTCCACTGCACACTTGTGTATCGTCCAACCTAAAATAGGGGTTTCCTAGCCTGTACAGCCTCGTTCATTTTTGGACTAAATGTCGGAGCGCTCGGAAAACCACCTTGTTTTGCTGTACTGTAACGATTGTTATTGGCTGTCCCTTTTGGCTATATCAATGTGTTTGGGCTTGATGGAAAGTGGAGATTCAGGGCTACAATTTGATGTAGCACAACTGCAGATCTGAGTCTCCTGGACAGAACAGCCCAGTTAATATTTGGACTAAATATGCGCATGCTCAGAAAACCACCTTGTTTGGCTGTACTGTAACGATTGTTGTAAGCTGTATGAACGAGATACCCTAAAGTCATTCATATATTTGGAAAGTGCAGATGATGCACTTTCATTTGACACCAAACACATGAAAAAAGCTTCATTTATGGCTGAAATACAAAGGTTTTTGTACGAATCGATCACAGCAGAGATTTGGACGGCCACGACAAGGGTGACCTGACCCCTGTTCCCTCGGGCCGGGAACAACATGAAACAGCGAGCTTAGGCTCATGTGAAATGGCAAAACACAAGCTTTACAATGCCGCAAGGCTCATTTTGATAGGACATTGCCTTCAGAAACAATAAACAAATTCGTACAGCCATTTTTAGTGCAGTCTCTGTACAGCTCAGAGGCCTAATTCGACGCCTGTTTGTCCTTTCCGTAGACACCAAAATCAACGCGGTAGAACGAACGGAACGAGGCCAAGCTCGTTCGCTTGTGTGTCTATTGTGCAGAATTATGGAAATGCCATAATTGGCCTCAACGCTGTACAAGGCTAATATTTCGGCGTTGGACTGCGTTCGATTGGCGAATCGAACGCTGGGCGTGGTGCCCCCAGCCCCCCCGGTCACCTGAACGCCTTCGCTTCGTTCGCAGGACCTCCTTTTGATTTTTAATAATTATTTTAACGTTTTAGGGTTGGGCGCAGCACATGCGCAGCGCCAAAACACCCCAACGGGTTTTTGCCGGTTTCTCGGCTTCCGTTCGCGTTAGAAAGCCGGTTCAGGCACCGTTGTTCTCGTCTTCCCAAGCCGGTTCCGACGATGCCAGAATATCATGAAAATCTCAAAGTGCCAATTATGGCATTTCCATAATTCTGCACAATAGACACACAAGCGAACGAGCTTGGCCTCGTTCCGTTCGTTCTACCGCGTTGATTTTGGTGTCTACGGAAAGGACTGAATCTCCACTGCACACTTGTGTATCGTCCAACCTAAAATAGGGGTTTCCTAGCCTGTACAGCCTCGTTCATTTTTGGACTAAATGTCGGAGCGCTCGGAAAACCACCTTGTTTTGCTGTACTGTAACGATTGTTATTGGCTGTCCCTTTTGGCTATATCAATGTGTTTGGGCTTGATGGAAAGTGGAGATTCAGGGCTACAATTTGATGTAGCACAACTGCAGATCTGAGTCTCCTGGACAGAACAGCCCAGTTAATATTTGGACTAAATATGCGCATGCTCAGAAAACCACCTTGTTTGGCTGTACTGTAACGATTGTTGTAAGCTGTATGAACGAGATACCCTAAAGTCATTCATATATTTGGAAAGTGCAGATGATGCACTTTCATTTGACACCAAACACATGAAAAAAGCTTCATTTTTGGCTGAAATACAAAGGTTTTTGTACGAATCGATCACAGCAGAGATTTGGACGGCCACGACAAGGGTGACCTGACCCCTGTTCCCTCAGGCCGGGAACAACATGAAACAGCGAGCTTAGGCTCATGTGAAATGGCAAAACACAAGCTTTACAATGCCGCAAGGCTCATTTTGATAGGACATTGCCTTCAGAAACAATAAACAAATTCGTACAGCCATTTTTAGTGCAGTCTCTGTACAGCTCAGAGGCCTAATTCGACGCCTGTTTGACCCCTGTTCCCTCGGGCCGGGAAAAACATGAAACAGCGAGCTTAGGCTCATCTAAAAGGGCAAAACACAAGCTTTACAATGCTGCAAGGCTCATTTTGATAGGACATTGCCTTCAGAAACAATAAACAAATTCGTACAGCCATTTTTAGTGCAGTCACTGTACAGCTCAGAGGCCTAAAACAGGCTCAACTGCACCTCTTCTCTTTCGCTTGATGAACGAGATACCCTAAAGTCAGTCATATATTTGGAAAGTGCAGATGATGCACTTTAATTTGACACCAAACACATGAAAAAAGCTCCATTTTTGGCTGAAATACAAAGGTTTTTGTACGAATGCGTTCACAGCAGAGATTTGGACGGCCACGACAAGGGTGACCTGACCCCTGTTCCCTCGGGCCAGGAACAACATGAAACAGCGAGCTTAGGCTCATATGAAAGGGCAAAACACGAGCTTTACAATGCTGCAAGGCTCATTTTGATAGGACATTGCTTCAGAAACAATAAACAAATTCGTACAGCCATTTTTAGTGCAGTCTCTGTACAGCTCAGAGGCCTAATTTGATGCCTGTTTGACCCCTGTTCCCTCGGGCCAGGAACAACATGAAACAGCGAGCTTAGGCTCATCTGAAAGGGCAAAACACAAGCTTTACAATGCTGCAAGGCTCATTTTGATAGGACATTGCCTTCAGAAACAATAAACAAATTCGTACAGCCATTTTTAGTGCAGTCACTGTACAGCTCAGAGGCCTAAAACAGGCTCAACTGCACCTCTTCTCTTTCGCTTGATGAACGATATACCCTAAAGTCATTCATATATTTGGAAAGCAAACACATGAAAAAAGCTCCATTTTTGGCTGAAATACAAAGGTTTTTGTACGAATGCGTTCACAGCAGAGATTTGGACGGCCACGACAAGGGTGACCTGACCCCTGGGCGCCAACCTGAACTTTAGTCAGTATTATCAACTCCCTGAACAAGATACAGAAAATTGAATACAAACACATTAAAGTGGAGGTCTCAATCTTTCAATAGATGTGCAAAACTTGTCTGTAGCATACACACTGACTGAGATGCATTCATTTTAATAGGAGAATCAAAGTGGAACAAAACTGGAAAAATACTCCCAGATTTTCACCACGACAAGAGGTCAGCTAACCTGATGACCTCTCTTTCACTCTATGAACATGATACAGCCAAATAAGTGTTGGGTTATGAAAGGACACCTACTCAGCTTTATTTTGAAGCAAAACACATGACACTGTCTCAAGAATTGGCTGAATAAAAGACATTTTGGTGTGAAATTACAGGCGGAAGATGACATTCACAGCACAGTTGGAGCCGGTGTCTTGCCCTCTCTGACCAGACACAGATTAATCAGTCTTACCACTAATAAGTGCAGGACTCACTGGTTAATTTGATGCAAAAAGCAGAAAGAAAGCTTGAGATTTGAGTTAAATACAGACATTTTAGCACAGCAGACACAGTTTGGACACAGGCCTCTGGTGAGCTCAACGGCGCCAACCTGAACTTTAGTCTGTATTATCAACTCCCTGAACAAGATACAGAAAATTGAATACAAACACATTAAAGTGGAGGTCTCAATCTGTCAATAGATGTGCAAAACTTGTCTGTAGCATACACACTGACTGAGATGCATTCATTTTAATAGGAGAATCAAAGTTGAAAAGTACTCCCAGATTTTCACCACGACAAGAGGTCAGCTAACCTGATGACCTCTCTTTCACTCTATGAACATGATACAGTCAAATAAGTGTTGGCTTATGAAAGGACACATACTCAGCTTTATTTTGAAGCAAAACACATGACACTGTCTCAAGAATTGGCTGAATAAAAGACATTTTGGTGTGAAATTACAGGCGGAAGATGACATTCACAGCACAGTTGGAGCCGGTGTCTTGCCCTCTCTGACCAGACACAGATTAATCAGTCTTACCACTGTAATTTGTGCAGGACTCAACTGGTTAATTGATGCAGAAAAGCAGAAAGAAAGGCTTGAGATTTGAGTTAAATACAGACATTTTGAAGCACAGCAGTTTACACAGCCTGGGTGAGCCAACGGTGCACAAAACTGAAAAAACCTGTTAGTCTGTATTTCAACCTCGAAAAGATAGAAAAATTTGATACATAACACATTAAGTGCTAGTCTCTACTTTCAATATATTCTAAAACATGTCTGTAGCAACACACTGACTGAGATGCATCATTTAAAGGAGAATCAAAGTTAACGGAGATTCCCACTCCCAGATTTCCCAGATTTTCACCACGACAAGAGGTCAGCTAACCTGATGACATCTCTTTCACTCTATGAACATGATACAGTCAAATAAGTATTGGGTTATGAAAGGACACATACTCAGCTTTACAAGATTTAATCATTTTAATTGTAGTTTAATATTAAAAAAAATGTTTTTGCAAATTCAAAACAGGAGCCAGGATGATGGGTTTGACTTGGACTTGACATGCATTTACCCCATGCGACGGGGCAAAATCCAAATCAGTTATCGCTCCCTTGGCGGACCGTAATATCCCTGTATTGGGATATTATCCACAATACAGGGAATACACCAGGCCACCTCCAGCTGGCAGTTGTGGACTTCCAGGGTGTGTATAGCTGGTGTGTGTCTGTTCTTCTCACTGCATCATCTCACACGTCTCTGTTTCTTTCTGGTGTCTTTACCAGCATTACTGTAAGTAACCTTTTTTATGCTAGTATGTTTGATGCATAGCTGTATGATTTTTTATTTTATTTTTTTAGTAAGTTTGCATCACCTGTTTGAACACCTAGTGAGCTCTCAGTCAGAAGCTCCATCTCAGGTGGAGGACAGCTGGAGTACTGTGGCTCGCACGTCCTCCTCTGAGCTTCCCTGCACACAGACAGGCCCAGTCAACAAAGAACGGATGCAGATGTATGGTGGCTATTTATTTTATTTTTCCCTCTATTTTTCTAACCTCCCTACAAAGCTGATTGTTTTGATCAATGTAATGATTTATCCCACATCATGATCCCATATTGATAGAAAACTTAGAAAGATTTAGACAACAAGTGGATTTAGACAACAGGGGCATATCTGCGTTGGCGTCAAACATGCATCTTTAAAATGCAATGGTACAAAGGCTTTGACCTGCAGTGACCCTGTGACTGTAACTCAGCTCTCATTCAAACTGGCCAATCACAGCTCACCTGCATGGCAGCCCCCTGGGGGAGGGAGAGAGGCTCCTGTGGAAAGGTGTGAAAGCTGCCAGCTAGAACAATAGACAGCAGCACAGCAGATGTCAAAGGTCAGACCTACAACATGTTGTAAAGATTTGTATTGCTGGGAAAGACTTTCTTTTAGAAAAAAAAATGCAGGATTGTGTTCATTTGATCAGAAACACAGGACAGGTTGATTATTAAAGGTGAAAAAAGATTTGGCACCACACACATTTGCACTCCCAAACATCCAATTTTACAGAAAACAGCTACTAAACACCAAAATAAACAGCTCCCAAAAAATGCACGCTCTCAAAGCAGAGAATCACAGTAACCGTACCCTGTTTTTCCTTTTCATGCCAAGCAAAAAAATGCAGCATTTTAAATATTTTCATTTTGAATAAATGCAGGATTTTTTTTATTTGAGTTCATTTGGTCAAAAACACAGGACAGGTAACATTATACACTGATCAAGTAAATACAGGCGTATCGATTATAAGAGTCTTAAAAAAATAATAGTGTATGCAGCATTTGTGTTTAATGATAGAAATAATAGACTATATATATGTTTCAGCTTAAAAATGTCTGACAGCGGCTGGCCGTCGGATTATGGTTATACAACGGTACGTTTCTATATTAAATTCTTGTTCGTTTGGCCAAATCGTAATCCTCATTAACTGATGATTAATAACAAATTAAAGCTTGTGGCAATAATTCACATTGCATTTATTTCTTCAATGCTTTTTTTTTTCTTCCCCAAGGCAAGCACTTCGTTGATCAGTCGGACTGTGGGTACACTTTAAACAGTGCATCTGTTATAGACAGAGATTAGTGTGTGTTGTGCATTTGGACAGATGTTGTATTCTGTTATTTTGCAGGACAGCGAGCATACCTCTTCGGCAGAGGACATCAGAGGAGCAGGAAATAATCCTCGTCCTCGTCCTCCTCGT
This sequence comes from Chrosomus eos, assembly GCA_036326025.1. Lineage (NCBI taxonomy): Eukaryota > Metazoa > Chordata > Actinopteri > Cypriniformes > Leuciscidae > Chrosomus > Chrosomus eos. The sequence continues at coordinate 46,102,528 of CM070822.1, forward strand.
CCTCCTCCTCCTCCTCCACCTCCACCACCACCACCAAACAGCCCAAACATGGCCCGCCATCTGCCCCGCAATCCACCCCCGGCCCCTCCACAACAGGAGGATGGAGAAGAGGTAATGGGCATGCAGGTATTCAGTGTAAGCGGTCAAACTCTGTTGCAATTGTGTTAACTTTTCATTTGATTTTTATTTCTCTACAGTATTTTGCCGACGACGAGGAGGACCTATAATTTATTGTAAATAAATATTTGTTAATATCACTACGGTCTTCTCTCATTTTTTGAAATATATTTCCAAATCTGTCAAAGTTTTGCAGAGATATGTGTGTGTTATTGTGGTCTTGTAACATTGAGGGTGCAGCCATGTTTGTTTTGATGCAAAGCCCTGTGGGATATGACGTCTTAACTTGTGTTGTGATCAAATCAAACAATTGTTGAAATGAAATTGTATTTTATTAAAATAAAGTTACATTACAATAAAGCAAAGTAAAAACAACTATATACACAATTAAAACAGAAATAACAAAGAAATATATAAACAAGATAAGAACCACACACACACACACACACACACACACACAATAAAAAGCAGGAAGACACCCTCCAGTCGTCTGGCACAGGAGCCTCTGAACGCAAGTGCCTGTTGAAACATACAGAATGATAATGAAAAGTACGGTTAAAATAAAAGCTGTCCTCCACCTGAGATGGAGCTTCTGACCGAGAGCTCACTAGGTGTGATCTCGTTGTGCTGAGCTCGAAGGCCACCCTGGCGTCACCATCTTCGAGAACAACAGGGTGGCCTGGTGTATTCCCTGTATCGGGATCCCAATACAGGGATATTACGATCAGCCAAGGGTGCGATTACAGACTTGGGGTCAACCATACGTTAAATCCAAGTCGAACCCATCCAAAACACTTAAGTTACATTACAATAAAGCAAAGTAAAAACAACTATATACACAATTAAAACAGAAATAACAACGAAATATATACATGAACTCAATTCAAGCTAAGAACTACAAGACAAGAACTATATACATACACACACACAATTAAAAAGCAGAACAGGAGCCTCTGAACGCAAGTGCCAGAAAACAAAGTAAAAACAACTATATACACAATTAAAACAGAAATAACAAAGAAATATATACATGAACTCAATTCAAGCTAATGCCCCGTTTCCACTGAGCGGTACGGTACGGTACAGTTCGGTACGCAATTATTTGCGTTTCCACTGTCAAAAGTTGTGAATGGTACCAAAAAGCCGAACCGTACCGTACCACTTTTTGGGTACCCTTCCGTTGGGGTACCTAGCACAGTGGTACGGTACTAAAGGGTGGAGCTAGACTCACTGCAGAACGTTGATTGGTTGACAGAGTATCGTCACTTGCGCGTGCTACGAGGGGAATGACAACATAAGAAGCGCCATTTTTTAATATACAGTTGGAATAAAATACTACGGTTATTCTTTCACGAAATCTACTTTTAAGAGTTTTTCAGGCGAGAATGTAGTTGTTTAAAGCTCAAATCTGTGGTTTATTTATAATGATTTATGATAATTTGATCCATTCCCCGCGATCACCGGGTGCTCGGCGCTCATGTTCCCCGCCCGGAACAGCCTTTCCTCGGCTGGTCGTTCTGAGGTATGCCGCTGGCTCTGTAGCAGCTAGTGGTAATTCGTCTTGTGTATATCTAACGGGCGATCTTTGGTCTCGTGAATCGATAATTCGTTCCCTGGCCAATCGTTTTGGCTGAGGACTAAGTTAAGTTTCATATAATTTAGGCTATTTAACTTTTCCGTTGTAACGTTAACGTTAGACTAGCGCTGAATTTGTATTTTGACTGAATTGTTTGCTTTATATCTTATTGTACAGCTTCTTGTAACGTTACCTTCTACTTATACTTTTATAATGGCTATTATTAATAAAACTGAAATTTAACACAAAGAGATAGGTTTGAATTTTGTCATTATTTATTTTATTTCAAGATTATCACTGTAATGTTGTTTATTGCAGCATTGGTACGAATGCATATTGTCTGGAATATGTTTAATATTTTTTTAAATTTAAACGAAAAGATGCAGGGTTGTGTTTTATATTTCGTTTTGTTATAAATAAATAGGCTAACGTTATACATGCAGTGAATAATATAATCAGGTCTAACGTTATACATTGCCGAACCACACTTGTGTGCCTATAATGTTTAAAATGTATTTAAATGAAAACGAAAAGAGGCAGAGTGGTGTTTTATAACATATTTCGTTTTATTGTTGCCTAAAATAACATGCAGAGCGAGCTGAGTGACGCTTTCAGAACGCGCTGTTCAATTTAGAGAATTACAGCACTCGCGTCCTCGGGACTCCTTCTGCTGAGAACTTTGCGTACGTGGTATTGAGAAATGCCTAATGTCGTCAACTTCTTATGATAAACATGCCGAGAAGCAGGGACAAGTTCTGCTGTATGCCATCCATTTGTGTTTACTTTCTTGGTGTCGCTTTCTTCGCGCGAAAATGACGTTGATCGCTTATTTCCAGCAAACGCCACGCCTATCAAGTAGGGTACTGTTGGCAGTGGAAACGCTAGCCGGATCATGGTTTACTGACCCGACCCGACCCGAACCGTACTGTACCGTACTGCTCAGTGGAAACGAGCCATAAGCTAAGAACTACAAGACAAGAACTATATACACACACACACACAATAAAAAACAGAACAGGAGCCTCTGAACGCAAGTGCCTGTTGAAACAAAAAAGATAAATAAAAGTATGGTTAAAATAAAATTTTGGAACAAACAATAGAAATCGGTATCCAAATATTAAGAATATTCTCAACACTACCTCCAAAGCCCTTTCTGTGCACCACAAGCTTGTAAGCCTTGTTAGGGTTGATGGTAACTGTCATTGTAGTCTTCAGTTCTACAATAAGAATATTAATTAAGAATATATATATATATATATATATATATATATATATATATATATATATATATATATATATATTACGCATTAAGAATGCTCTCAACACTACCTCCAAAGCCCTTTTTGTGCACCACAAGCTTGTAAGCCTTGTAAGCCTTAATGGTGACTGTGCTGGCCGCCCTGCTCAATCATGTCTTCCTCAGTTTTGGCAGCGGGTTCCAGACACACACCCAGCGGTAACTGAAAACAGGGGACACAGAAGATGAGGATTAACACAGGTGACACAGATGCTGATGATGATGATTGTGGAGAGCATACTTACAGAGATATTATGGTCTGCCAATGGAGCGATGACTGATTGCAGGGCTTGATGGAAGCTCAGGCTGCATCTAGAATAAATAAACATTACATTCAGTGTTGCTACATGTTTCTGAAACTGTGAGCAGTGGAGAGACTGACCGAATCCCGAACTTGCCTTGGATGTGCACGGAAGTTGTCAGACTTCCTCACTGTGGCCCAGCTCGCCCTGCATCTCTGACACCTCCCTGACACAGATGATGATGATGACGGTTGACATTATAATACAGAGATATTATGGTCTGCCAATGGAGCGATGACTGATTTGGTCACGTCGCAGCGGACACACTCAGATATTCACACTCCGGCATCTCTTTAAAGCCATCTTCATGCTTTCATGCACATTTGTGTACTTTAGATTGAGTGTAAACAAATAAAATAAAAATCCTACAGCTATGCATAAATAGTACTAGCATCCTTGGTCTCAGTGGACTTTATCACCAAGCTCGGCTGTGTGCACCTCAGCATCCTGGAGACGTTGTCTACCTGTGATGAAAACAAAAGAGAAGTGTCAGATGATCCAGTGAGAAGAAAAGCCACACACCAGCTATACACTTTAAGGACTAAAGCAGAGGTAAGATGCATCCCATTTGTGTTTCTCTTTAGTCTGTTCCGTATTGCTCTTTGTAACCGGGAAATGTTTTAATATATATATAGCAGCACAGCACATGTAGAGCAGCTATTAAGTTCCATGAAAGAAGTGAACTCAGATAAAACACAGCTTTATTAGGGGGTGTCTGTGTGTGGCTGGTGTAGCTTACCTCAATATTCTATCAAATGTGTGTTTTGACTGTTTTTCTTTTCTTTGCTTGTTACAGAAGATGGACAGGAAGGGCTTGAGTGCATGAAGTCTCTACAATCATCATAGAGGCCTTCCTTGATGTGCCTTGGTCATGAACCTTAAAGAGAGAGAGAGACAGACAGACAGATTAAAATCCAGAATGAGAACCAAACCACGTTTCCTTTGAATGTTCTGTTAAAATGACTCCCTTTCATTCATTAACCTGCAACAGCTTACATGTAAAGCACTTTTCATTACTATCGTGTATGAAATGCGCTATAAATAAACTGAATGTGCTATAAATAACCTTACCTTGCCTTGCCTTTCCATCATGAGGTCACCGCGCGCTGACTGATCTCCGCGAAAACACCACTCAGAATGACGAACCGTAGGTCGTTCTTTTCAGTTCGTCTAGACCAGGGGTCTCCAACCTTTTTTCATTTGAGAGCTACTTTTTAAAAACGAAAGTGGCCGAGAGCTACTCATGTAATACAATACTTAAATCTCTTAAATAATGTCTCATATAACTCTCAGATTGGCAACTACCGGTAAAAGAGTTTTTGTACGCCTGTAGGCCTATGTCACCCTTAAATGTCGAGAGAAGAACTGATTTTTTTTTTTATAGAAAATTGTACTTTGCATAATATACTGTAAAAACACACAATTATAGTTGATTTTATAGTGCATCATAACTAGAACTGAAATGGCATGAAAATTTCATTTCATGATTATATATCATAATGATCACGGTTATCTCAGAATCCTGTTCAAAAAGTAATAATACTACACAATAAAATCAATTCACCAAGTTTTATGTCGAAAACCAGCAAATAAAATTAGCATCAATATGCAATTTGTTTACATAAACATTAAAATAATAACATTAAAAATGATGGCCAGATTTTAAAGCAGTGTCTTGCAACATGCAATACTAACATGTACAAGTTCAAATAAAGTTGACAAAAAAGGTTTTATAAAAAGATAAACCTCACATATTTCAGCCTTTAAATCATTTTTATAAAAGAATGAGTCAAAGATAAATTACTGACATTTACATTAATGCACATTAGCTTATCTTTTATCATTAAGAGTTAGGGTTGCCACCTGTTGTCCTTCTTTTTAATAACCTGTCCCGGGAAATTTATGCACTCTCCCGGGACACTGAATGTCCCGGTTTTCGAAAGCTACGTGAATATGTATGTTCAAACCGTGTTGCGCGCCGCGCGCACGGCAAATGAGAAACCTTGCGTGTGTGTGCTAGTGTGCGTGTGTGTCTCAAGAAGCGCGAGCCCCTAAAAGACTTGCATGCGCATGTAAGAAGCGTTGAGCTTTAATCTCGCTGCTCCTAGAAAAAAATGAGCGCGTCGGTTCAATTTTGAATGTGCTTGCCGCGCGCCTACATTTGAAATAACGAACTTGAGCACACAAAAGATGCGATATGTCAACGGCCCCTTGGCGAGCTACCAACAATCAGGCCACGAGCTACCGGTAGCTCGCGAGCGACGTGTTGGAGACCCTGGTCTAGACGATTCCAACGATCTCGAAGTGAGAGAAATCCGTCGAGTTTTCGCCGAGATATTTGTGTTTTTTTCCGTTTGAAACGGGCGCCGCCATGTTTGCCGTGACGTCACCGCGCGCTCACCGATCTCCTCGAAAACACAACTTTGAATCATGCAACTTGTATCATTCTTTTCAGTTCGTCTAGACGATTCCAACAATCTCGGAGTGAGAGAAATCCGTCGAGTTTTCGCTGAGATATTTGTGTCGTAGCAGTGCATGTATACAGGGCGCAGCCATGTTTGTTTAATGCAAAGCACGCTGGGATATGAAGTGTTAGCTTGAACAGTGCTAGTGTTCATATTGAAAGAAAAAACTACAGTTCCCATAATGCATAGCTTAGTACGTTGAACTACTGTAAATACTGGTGGTGTTGCAAATATATTTAAAATATGAGAGGGGGTAACCGTAAGAACAAAATCAAACAATTGTTTAAGGGAAATTGTTATTGTACATAGAAGGCTTTACTTTGGGTTAGGGTTAGGAACGAAACAAAAAATGCACGCTCTCAAAGCAGAGAATCACAGTAACCGTACCCTGTTTTTCCTTTTCATGCCAAGGAAAAAAATGCAGCATTTTAAATATGCAAAACATTCTGTGAAATAACAGAAATAGTACTACATAGAACGGCAGCTGAAGGGCCTTCCCAACTATCAAAATTGGCATTTAGTTTGGATTTAGAACGAAGGAAAGAAATATATGGATGAAATAGAGAAAGAAAGAAAGAATGAACGAACGAAAGAACGAAAGAAAGTTTTAAAAGCTTGTAGTTTAAATTAGTTTATAGATCTACAGATTAGAAATATTAGATAGAATGGCCGCCCGTTTGGCGGCCGCCATTTTGAGCCGCGCACTCGCGGCCGCCATTATGAAGCGCGCCCGGTGGTTTTTGTCGAATTTCTCCGCGAAAACACATCTGATTCTGCGAGCACTTAGCTCGTACCCATCGTCTTGACCTACTGAAAAGAATGATACATGTGTCATGAAGAAAAGTGGTGTTTTCGCCGAGATCAGTACGCGCGCGCTGACGTCACAATCGACGATTAAAATGAAACGCGCCCGGTGGTTTTCGGCTAATATCTCCGTGAAAACCCCATCTAAAATTCTGAAACTTATATCGTTATTTTCAGTCCGGCTATACGGTTCTAATGAGCTAAGTACTCGCAGAATCCGTCGGGTTTACGCAGAGATAACTGCGTTTTTCCCACGCCAAATCTTAAGATATTTTCATTTGTTTAGTTCAAAACCAAATAAAAGCTTTTGCTTAGTGAAATGCATCTGTTCTCATTGTCAATATGTACCCGTGAATATCAACATTGGTCACAAATGTAATGAGTTGTGCTTCTTCATTTCCATGCACACTGCCACTTTTTCTTCACATATTTAATCCATGTTTGGCATTGCTGTTAATAAAAAAATATATATTTTAGCAGGCTGCACTGACATTTCCAGTGCAGCATTCCAGAAATGCTGCTTTTATTACATTTGGCCTAGGCCTACACACTTTTCCTGTGTTTTCTGCACAAATAGTTCATACATTTATTTAACTGTATTTAGCCCTTGGACTGTAACCTCCCCCACCAACTCAACCCCTCTCTATTTCACATACACACACACACACACACAGACAGACAGAGAGAGACAATGGAAATGCTAATTCAAAACATCCCCCCACTCCCTTCATGGTGTTTTTGGATTGTAGACCCACATCGCCATCCTGTGGACATTCATATGTTTGCAGGCCCTGGTTGTTTCCACACACAAATACATGTGATTTTACACTTTGGTCAGGATCAGTATGCTGAAAATTAAGAAAATGCTAATCTGGACATTCTGATAAAGCAGAGGCCTTTGTGACTTCAACTTTCCCTTACTGAACTTTTCCCTTTATTTTGAACTCCCTGAAAAAGACACAGCAAATTGAGTAGGCACACTTTAAACTACAAATTATAAGCTTTAAAGAGACATGCAAAACATGTCTGTTGCAAATATTGAGTGAAAGAAAATGATTTTAACAGGAGATTGAAAGTTGAAATGTGGTAAAGTGTTCCCAAATGACTCACATCACCACCCGGTGGACATTCATATTTTTGCAGGGCCTGGTTGTTTATCCACTTATTCTCAGTGCTCTCTCTCAATTCAATGCAATATCTAGAGAGAGAGAGAGCACTGAGAATATTATACTGGCATTACACACACACACAGAGAGAGAGAGAGAGAGAGAGAGAGAGAGAGAGAGAGAGAGAGAGAGAGAGAGCACTGAGAATATTATTCTGGCATTACACACAGAGAGAGAGAGAGAGAGAGAGAGAGAGAGAGAGAGAGAGAGAGAGAGAGAGAGAGAGAGAGAGAGAGAGAGAGAGAGAGAGAGAGAGAGAGAATTTTGAAAAAATACTTTATTTCACAATTATCTACATACACACAAATTAACAAGTTAGCAACAGAAAACTATTTACGGGAAAAAAATTAAGTCATCTTCAAAAATGGTACAAACAACTCCCTTACAACACCAAATCTTCTCAAAAGTAAACAAATCATTCATAGTTTTATAAAACTTGTACTCAATCAGTACTCTTGATTTCACCAATGTTAAAAAAATCTCAATGATGTTTTGACCAGGTTTCTGTTCAATTTTATCCCTTCTACTAATATATATTGCCATTTTTGCTTCACCAATCATAAAATTCATTAACTGACAAATGTATTTATTTTTTTGAGTATATTTAAAACCCAAAATAAAAACAGTTTCCGTAAAAGATTCGTTAAAACCACAAAAACATTTTCCTAAAAAATCAAACAACGATGTCAACCTAGCACATTGTACGAATGCATGAAAAATTGTTTCTTTTTGTGAACAAAAGGGACACTCATCCTTAACTTCCACATTTAAAACAGAAACAAAAGAATTAACGGCTAAAATACCATGTAGAATTCTCCATTGCAAATCCCCAACCTTTTTTGCTAATGGCGGTTTATATAGAACTCTCCATTCTGGTTTTACATTTTCTTTTAAGCGAAAAAAATTCCTCCACGGTGTATCAGATTTTCTTGCCAAATTATTCTTATTAAAAACCATGACACAGGCTCCATACAACATCTTCCCTTTAGTAGATAAAACATCCAACCACTGCGAGTCCCAAGTTTTAAAAGGAAAACCTTTAAAACCATCCAACTTTGGAGAAATCATCAAACAAGGGAAAAAATAATTTTCATCAGGAATAGACACTCCAGAAAAATAATCTTTTAACATTAGACTCTCCTCTGTTGTGAGGGTAGACTTTAACTTAGCTAAAAAAAGAGCAACTAATCGTATTGATCTAGTGCCTAAAAAATTAGCTACGTTTACAGTATTGTCTAAATTCTCTCCAGCTATCTCCAGCAATTGTCTTAACACAAACACTTTTGATTCTTTAAGCTTAAAACCACAATTAAAAAAACTGTTATTATCATTTACATCCAAACGGGCCCCAAGAATTAAAGGTTCCTCCAGAAGCCAGTAAAGTGAATACGGGTTTTCAGATTTCTGAATGTAAAACAGACTCCAAACTTTAAAAAGACTCTTATAGAAAGATGGAAAAACAGACAAGTCCATTTTTAAAGGGTTTAGTAGAAACAGATGTTTGTTTAGTCCGAAACCTCCAAAGTTTTGCAGAACAATATGGGCCATTGCCCTCCAGCTGACATCTGACGCACCGTCCAGAAGTCTCTGCAGAAAACGCAAACGAAAAGCGGCAGTTCTGCTCTGTAAATGTACCAGCCCTTGTCCTCCTCCTTCCTTCGGTAGTGTAGAGACTCGGGAGCTTTCATTAATTCTCTTTTATTGAGTCACGAACTCGCAACCAATTTAAATCCAGAACAAAGGGACCTAACTTTAACAGACATTCCTAAAAGGCCATGTGGTCAGCCCTCGGAACCTCTATCTCCCGAACTGGCGTCTTCAAGTCTAGAGAGTACACCCTAAAGGTGTCATCTACGCTGAAAAATTGTCTTAAGTGTTCCCCAAACAGCGGTTTCTCACTTGAGACAACAAACAGGCCTTCTTCTCCCCACCCCGGACGGAAACGAGGGGGGGGGGGGGGGGGGGGGGGGGAGCGCAGAACATACGTTGCTTTGTCTGTTTCCCGCCGAGAGCAATACACATTCACGCACATACACCTACGCACATACTTACACACGCAGGAAACTCTAAACGTAGGACTTTTACATCCTAAGTCATTACTAAAAATCTTCAGTGTGTTAAAGTACATGTAGACGAACTGTAAATGTGCAAACTTGTATTACGAATGTTTTCATGAATGTAAAATACTTATAAGTGCCTGAAAATACGCTTTGAGATGTAATTCTGCACGTGTATGTTTTTAAAGTATGATGCTTGATACGGTTGTGACCCTTTTAATCTGATCTATCCATTAAGCTGTATATCAATATCGTGAAATGTATAATCACATGTATAATCCCATTTCCCAAAGCAAGCTTAATTTCTTCTTGATCATAAAGTTGCAAATTGACTCCGAACAACACCCACTCAGGGGGCGTACGCGCTCCTCGAGATGGGCCATTATCATTGGCCGGCGCGCCTTACCCAGGCGTGCCCAGCTCATCTTTAAATTCTCCAACACAGAGACAATCGCTCTCTCTGTCCGTGTGTATCCTGTTCCTGTGTATTCTTTGTAATCTTCGTATTTTATTTTAATGTTCCTGTTTTACTTTAACTTCGTTTCATTTTGTGCATAGCTAGTCTGTTCTTAGTGTTCTCGTCTCCGACTGAGACCTCCACGTGCGTTTCGTAAGTCTTCCAGCACTCCGGTGAAAAGACTCTCTTCACGCATACAGAACTAAGCCAGAACGTTTGAATCTCCCGCGAATCAACCACGCTTGGAGTCAAAGAAACCCCCTCCATCTCTCTGGACGCCGCCCGCACACCAAGAACTTACAGGTCTGAATGCAAAACTTGTTCAAACCAAATTTTAGACGTTGTAAAGTATATCTCCTGTGGCTGTCTCTAAAGGGTTTACTCTAAACTGTGCTAGCAATTGTATTTTCCTTGTGTTTTCTTTTCTTATTGTTTTATTTCATTTTGTTTAATCTATATCCTGTTACATGTAGTCTAGTTCATTCATTAAACCTCATTTTATGCTTTATTGACTCTGTGGTTGTTGCTCGTATAACAAAGCCTCTTTAATATAAAAGATCCTAGCTACAATCTGATAATCGTTTAAGTGCACAAAACATTGTCAGTTAATTTAAGCTAAAATAGACCATAAGTCAATTGTACCCTTTTAGCCTGACTACACGGCGGACGTGTGAATGAGCGAGGAGGGGTCAAATGCTTTGGTATTGTTGAAGATCAGCCATTCCTCTGTGTAGGATGTATATTAATAATTAACCATAATTCGTTGTGTTTAATTATTATATACTTACCCTGAACAGACGGGTACGCTGTACACCCCTTTGTGGGTAATTTATTAACGTAAGGACCCGGTTCAAACTGTATTCAATAATTTGTTGATTATAGATTAATAGTTATTGAATATCTATCCCCAAACTTAAAATTGATAAAGAGCTTATGGACCGAAAACCCTACAGTAGAAAAAGAACACTCTGTCGAATCCAGTGTAATCTGTCCCAAAAAAAGTCTACAAGAATGGCTTGTATTTTCACCAGTAGTTGAGGAGGAGGATCAATACACGCCAGCTTATGCCCCAGTGAAGACGCGACCAGGTTGTTGATAACAAGAATGCGTCCTCTATAAGACATTTTTGGGAGCAGCCACTTCCATTTCTCCAAACGTCCTTTAATCTTTTCAACAGCTCCTTCCCAGTTCTTTTGTTGAGTCGTGTCATCACCTTAAAACACTCCCAAATATTTTAAACCACCTTTCCCCCAGATCAACCCTTCAGGAATATTTGGTTTGCCATTTTTCCATTTACCAACCAAAAGTGTTTCACATTTCTTCCAGTTTACTTTTGCCGAAGATACAAGAGTAAAATCATTAATTAAATTAAATAAAATTTGCACATCTTTTTGTCCACTTACAAACACCATTACATCGTCAGCATAGGCAGATAAACATATTTTTTTTGTACAGTTAGGAAAATGTAATCCATAAATACTTTCCCTTATTTTTTGTAATAAAGGCTCAATGGCCAAGGCATACAACATTCCAGAAAGAGAGCACCCTTGTCTTACACCTCTTTTAACCTGAAATGGAGCACATAAACCGCCATTAATCTTTAATACACTTTCAATATCACTATAGAGTACCTGGACCATCATAATAAAATCTTTTTTAAAACCAAATGCTGCTAAAGTTTTCCACAAATAGGGGTGCTCGACCCTATCAAAAGCTTTCTCCTGGTCCAATGAAATCAATCCAAAATCCAAGTCAAGCAATTTTGACACCTCTAAAGCATCCCGAACTAAAGAGATGTTGTCAACAATGGATCTGCGCGGAATACAGTAGGACTGGTCTGGATGTATAACTTGCCTTATTTCTTCAGCCAATCTGTTTGCCAAAACTTTAGAGAGCAGTTTGTAATCACAACAAAGAAGTGATACAGGGCGCCAGTTCTTTATGTCTGTCAAATCTCCTTTCTTTGGTATTAGCGTGATCACTGCCCTCCTGCAGCTCAACGGCAACATACCTTTTGACAGACTATCACTCAGGACTTGTAACAAGTCCGCTCCCAACTCTGCCCAGAAAGACTTGTAAAAGTCAACTGGAAGGCCGTCAATTCCAGGAGCTTTTCCCGATTCCATGTCATGAAGGGCCTTATATAGCTCTCCCAGACTTAGCCTGCCTGAAAGAGCCACATTACCCTCTTCTGACATCTTTGGAAGGGAGTTTAAAAAAGCCTTGTCTTCATCGCCCTCCATTGCATACTCACTTCTATACAGATTTTTGTAAAAACCAACTGCTCGCTTTCGAATGTCACTGGGGTTCAGCAAAACCTGGCCCTCTTCCGACCGCAAAGCTTTAATCAACCTCTTCTGCCCATTTTTTTTCTCTAAACAGAAAAAAAATTTTGACGGTGCATCCATATGATTTATATTTTGGAATCTTGATCTGACCAATGCGCCCTGTGTTCTGTATTCTAGCAGATCCGCTAATTGAGCTTTCCTTTTGAAAAAAAGTTCAGAATGATTACTTGTCCCAGTTGATTCAGCCATTCTTTGACACTCACTTAATTCTTTCTCCAAAATTTCCAGAGACTTTTTAAACTCTATAGTGACATTGCGAGTGTATTGTTGACAAAACTGTCTAATTTTAACTTTACCAATGTCCCACCACTGCTGTATTGAGCTAAAATTAGTCTTTGATTTTCTATAATTCTGCCAAAAATACTTAAAAGAATCTCTAAAAAAACTATCACTCAATAAAGAAATATTAAAATGCCAATAGGCACTGCTAGGTTTAATTGAATTTAAAATAAAATTACATTGCACCATACTATGATCAGAAAATCCTATTGGGATTATAGAGCAATCTTTGAAAATATTAAGATGATGTGTAAAGCCATACAATCTGTCTAATCTGGCAAGGGAAACCCTGTTTTCTCTCATAGAAACCCATGTATATTGTCTCGTATCTCCATTTAATTGTCTCCAAATATCACATAGTTCAAACTTCTTGATGAAATGAATGAGACGTTTCTGAGATAACAAATGGGGTTCAACGTGGTTTCTATCAATCATATTTTCTGTACAATTAAAATCTCCCCCCAAAAACAAATATTCCTCTTCTGCGCAATTTTGTAGAGTAGTACACAATAAATCTAAGAAAAGCAATCTTTCCACAGGGAATGTTGGAGCATAAATACAGATAAAAACCAAAACATAGCTTTCATAAACAGCTCTAATTTTTAATAATCTTCCTTTCACAACTTCATCAACAACGTAAGAAATTGGACTACAACTTTTAGAAAATAATACTGCAACTCCTGCACTTATTGAAGTGTTGTGGCTTAAAATAGTTAAACCTTCAAATTCCCTTTCCCAATCTGCTGCATTCCCCCTGTCACTATGTGTTTCTTGTAACAATAAAATATCAATATTCTTCTGTTTCATTAATTCATTTAACATTCCTCTTTTCTTAATATCTCTAGCCCCATTTACATTCAGGGTTGCTAGACGAACTTCACTCATGAAAAAGAAGAGAAAAAACAACCAATAAAAATCCACACTCATTAATGTGGAAAATGGGCTTAAATTATTCAACATCATTCTTAAGGTTTTTCCACATTCCTCACTAATTTCTTTAGACGATAAACCTCCTTATTTGTGAAGCATCCTTCAGCCATTAACTTCCTTGTTTTCTCAACAAACTGTGTTACATTAGGGAAATACTCTTGTACACACACCCCTCTCTTGTTCTTCGTTGACTTAAGGAATAACTTTATCTCTTCAGCATCATAGCTGCGAACAGAGAAATCACTCAAAGACAAAGCCACGCTGGAATCTTATGATTACTTTCACTTTCAGTTTCAATTTCATCGCTACCATATAAATCAGCTATCTTTACAGCTTTTTTATTTTGAGACTTATCACTCATTTTTCTTTTTTGAGGTGTTTTGATCATTTCTGCTTCTGTCTCCATTTCTAGTTCCACACAATCAAATCCACTCTTTTCCTGTACAACCTGTTTTACAACAATTCCAGTAATAGCATCTTCTCTTTCTTTTTCATTAAGTTTTGAGTGTTTTTCATCAGATACCATATCAACTTTGTCTTTCTTTTTTAAAATTATATCTGTCACACCAACAGATTTTATTGCAGACAACTCCTTGCAATTAACCACTTTAGTCCCACTGTTATGGTCACCCTGCAACTCTGAGCTCAGTGAAACTATACCAGCTTCTCTACTCGTGCTTGGAATGGAAACCATATCCCCTTTCTCAGTGACTTTATTTTCTGGGCAGTTGCGAATCAGATGCCCTATTTTACCACAACCAAAGCACTTCGTTTTAGCAGTTGTTACAAAAATGATGTAATCAAAATCATCAGCCCTAAAACTAAGTGAAAGATCCAATTCCTCATCATCCTGAACTATCATGTATGCAAATCTCCTGAAAGACATAATATGTTTCAAGAGGGGAGAACCCGTGCTGATCGGGATTTTTTTTATTGGGGACACCAATTTTCCATAGCGTGATAACGCTTCTGTTATTATCACGTCACTGAGAAAGGGTGGAACGTTAGACAATGTGACTCTCTTAGAAGGTAGTGAGAGGGGAAGAACAGAAACAAACTCGCCACCAATCACAATCCCACGCTCAACTACTTCATTTTCCTTTTCAATGTTACTAAGAAAGATCACAGTAGCGTGATTCATCCTCGATGCGGATAGAATACATCCATGTCCTACAACTTCGCCGATCGCTAAACAAATGTCCTCTATACTCGCCGCAAACGCCACTTTGACCGCATGGCGCCGCGTGAGTGTAGACAAACCCTGTGTAGCTGGGGTCGTCATGCTTCTCCCGGCAAAACCCGGTAGCACGCGGCCCAAACCACACCAAAAACTACCACAAACAAAACAAACAACAACAAAAAGGCGGAAAAGACAAAGATATATAGACACAGAAATCAACTTCACTCACCGCACTCGCAATACACCACGCACTCACGCACTCAAACCCCACACCGGAAGTGAGAGAGAGAGAGAGAGAGAGAGAGAGAGAGAGAGAGAGAGAGAGAGAGGAGAGAGAGAGAGAGGAGAGAGAGAGAGCACTGAGAATATTATACTGGCATTACACACAGAGAGAGAGAGAGAGAGAGAGAGAGAGAGAGAGAGAGAGAGAGAGAGAGAGAGAGAGAGAGAGAGAGAGAGAGAGGGGGCACTGAGAATATTATACTGGCATTACACACAGAGAGAGAGAGAGAGAGAGAGAGAGAGAGAGAGAGAGAGAGAGAGAGAGAGAGAGAGAGAGAGAGAGAGAGAGAGTGAGAGAGAGAGTGAGAGAGAGAGAGAGAGAGCACTGAGAATATTATACTGGCATTACACACACACAGAGAGAGAGAGAGAGAGAGAGAGAGAGAGAGAGAGAGAGAGAGAGAGAGAGAGAGAGAGAGAGAGAGAGAGAGAGCACTGAGAATATTTTGAGTGCATTCACTCAGAATGCACCCACAAGTACACACAGGAGAGTGACTTGATAAAACGGAGGGAATATCCACATGGAACATATCAGAGAGCAGTGGCGTGCACAGACCTCTTCAGGGGCAGGGGCGGAGGGACCAAAAAGGGCACTAATTTTTTTTTTTTTTTTTTTTAACAGTACCTGCATTTTTATTATCTTTTCAGCCAATTTGTGAGAGGGATGCTTCCTTTGGCTGCATCAGAGAGTTCCCTGATTTTTTTTTTCTTTTTTTCTTGACATTCTAAGAAAATATGTTGATACAATTATTAGAATGCATAACACATCAAATGAAAATAGGGAAATTATGATAATATTACTAAATATTATTTACTTTACCAAACAAAACAGAGAATCAAGAAGGTAATTATGGAAAATTATTTTTTAGTTTTGTTGATGTTGTAAATTTTATGTATGTATTATATGTATGAAAGACACTGTTAGCTATCAAGAATCAGTATCACTTTACAATAAGGTTTCATTAGTTAAATTAGTTAGCATTAGCTAATAATGAACTGCACTTCTACAGCATTTATTAATCTTAGTTAATATTAATTTCAGCATTTACTAAAACATAATTAATAATTAAAAGTTGTTTTTGTTATCATTAGTTAATACACGGACTGTGACATAATACCAATTAACAGTTGTATTATTAAAGGGATACTCCACTTTTTTTGGAAATAGGCTCATTTTACAACTCCCCCATAGTTAAACAGTTGAGTTTTACCGTTTTGGAATCCATTGAGCTGATTTTCTGATATTTAGAAGAATATCAGTAAGCAGACATTCTTCTAAATATCAGAAAATCAGCTGAATGGATTCGAAAACGGTAAAACTCAACTGTTTAACTATGGGGGAGTTGTAAAATGAGCCTATATCCAAAAAAAGTGGAGTGTCCCTTTAACTAAAATATAGGCCTATACAGTAACAAATGTGTTGCTCATGGTTAGTTCATTAGTTCATAAATGAGTAATGAACAAATGAACCGTATTGTAAAGCGTTACTATGAAATCAAAGATATAAGTTCCTTACACGTTGGACATGGACTTAAGATTTCATTTAACTAAGATGCATTTCCCCTTGCACTTTTATTCCGTGGATAAAACGGAATCACTCAGAAATCTTGTCTGATATCGAGTTATACTTTTATTATAGTTAAGACTCGCGTGCTACTCGCGTGCTGACTCGCGTGCTGCTGGAAAAAGCCTCACGATGGCTGTGGATCAGGAGGGACAAACTGTGGGCGAACGCTTCTTGGACACAGGCCGGGAACTGATCACTCCTACTCCCGGTCGGGTCGCCTGGGTGAGGAGGTCTGAAGTTGAAAGACCCGAAACCCCCTATGACCCCAGGTGCTATCACTGAGGATGTGTCCAAGAGTGCATCACAAGGTGTATGTAACAATCAAGACTCGTGTGCTGCCGCAACTTTTAGAGTAGCATGGTGATGGTAAGATAAATGTAATTATCTGTTACCTGCTGCTCGTGTAGTTTGAAGACTCGCGCGAGCTCTGCTGCGTAGCGCCTACCAGAAACCGTTAAATGCGTATGAGGCGCTGCAAAGGAAACTCCGCCTACCACTTCTCCGCCAAAACTTTTTTTATATATATAATATTTGTTTGTATTATTATTTTGAGTGGCAATTGTGCGTAATTGTATTGTTATTTATTATAATATTTATAAAAATATTAATAATTTTTATTATTTACAATTATCAGAAAAGGGCACAATACATTTTGAGACAAAAGGGGCAGGGGCTTGAGCCCCCCCGGCCCCCCCCCCTGTGCACGCCACTGTCAGAGAGAAATGTCTGACTGCGAGTGATTTGAGACTTTAGTGAGGATATTTCTGCAGAAAACGGAGGGGAAAAAAACCCACAGAGGGAGGTCAAAGGGCACAAACAGGAGTCCGGGTACATACAGGAGAGGTGAAATGTCACAAAAAGGGTGAGAGGTGTTAGTTTTTCCAAACATCCACATGACACACGCAACACGTGATAGAGGAACGTCTGTGTGGGAGTGATTGGAGACTTTGGCTTTAAATAGTAGTGCAAAACCTTGACGAGTTGAGAGGGACAACGAGAGGGCGCCCACACTTTAATCCGAAAACGTCGCCCTGGCAAAGGGGCCCGCGGCGTATGCGCTGCGCTGCGTTGGGGCGATACGAGAAAAAATGAAAAAACGTCCACTCAACTTGCACACGTCGGAGACTAACGGCAAAACAGACGACGTGACGGCACGCGCGGGTCTTAGTCTCCCAGGAAACGGGGGCGGCGGGCAGGCCAGCACCGCTGCTGCTGCCTACGGTTTTCTTCAAATTTGGAAGTTCGGCAAAAAACGGCAAAAGCGCACAAAACGGGAGACTGAGCGGTTGACGGACGCGGGCCGGCGGGGATCTGGCCGGAAAAAATGGCAAAGATGGGGCCGGGGGCCCGGAATCACCTGCGCTACGGGCCTGCATCACATGCGCTGCAGGCCCGCTGCGCCCGCGCCGTTTCCAACCCCCGGGTCAAGCTCCGGAAGAGTATGCCCAAATTTTACCAGTTTGTGAATTTTCCCACTAGAGGAAATAATACTTTGGACCACTGTTATAGTAATATTAAAAATGCCTATACAGCAGAGCCCAAACCTCATTTTGGGAAAGCTGACCATAAAGCAATTCTGCTAAAGCCAACCTATATAAGAAGACTCGAGGATAATCCACCCACAACTAAAGTTGTTAACATCTGGTCTGAAAGTGCATTGATGAACTTGCAGGGCTGCCTAGAGACTACAGACATGAATATCTTCAAGGATGCTTCGAATGATATTCATGACTACACAGAGACTGTTAGTTACTATATCAATTGGTGTACATCTATCTGTATCCCTTCTAGAACCATCCGTGTTTTTCCAAACCAAAAGCGGTGGTTTAATGGAGATATACGCTTGAAGATCAAGCAAAGAAGGATAGCTTTCAATACAGGGGACAGGGAAGAATACAAGAAGGCCCGTTATGATTTGAGGAAGTCCATCAGAGCTGCAAAGAAGGTATATTCCCAAAAGCTTGAAAGCCACTATATGGAAAACAACACACGCAGTATGTGGCAGGGAATTCGGTCGGTCACTAATTATAAGAGAAGTACAAACAGGACTGAGACTAGAGATGCCACCTTACCAGACTGCCTTAATGGTTTTTATGCTAGATTTGATAGACTGAACTGGGACACTCCCTCAAAACTTTGTTTGAACACTGAGGATTGTGCGCTTCAGGTCACACAAGAGCAGGTTCGGAAGGTTTTTGAAAAGCTAAACCCCCGTAAGTCAGTGGGACCTGATGGGGTATCGCCCAAAGTTTTGAAGGTCTGCGCCGAACAACTGGCAGGTGTGCACACAGATATCTTCAATATGTCTCTTACACAGGGAGTGGTACCACGCTTATTTAAGTCATCGATTATTATACCAATCCCCAAGAAAGTATATACATCTACCCTGAATGATTTCAGGCCAGTCGCATTGACATCAGTCCCCATGAAGTGTCTAGAGAAACTTGTACTAAGACACATTAACTCTGTGGTTCCGGACAATGTTGACCCCTCACAGTTTGCCTATTGCCCTAATAGGTCAGTGGATGACGCAGTGGCCATGGCTCTGCATCTCACTCTTCAACATCTGGATCGGAGTGGAACATACGTAAGAATGCTTTTCTTGGATTATAGCTCCGCTTTTAACACGATCCGACCTGGAAAGCTAATTGAGAAGCTGGTCTACCTCGGGGTCCCAAGCACCACCTGTAACTGGGTTTTGGATTTTCTTACGAACAGACAACAAAAAGTCAAGATGGGAAGTAATATCTCGAATGAGCTCACTTTAAGCACAGGAACACCACAGGGCTGCTGTCTTAGCCCAAAACTTTTTACTCTCTACACACATGATTGTGGCACTAACCAGAACAACACTGCTATTATTAAATACGCTGACGACACAACTGTCTTGGGCCTGATTAAAGGTGGGGATGAGACTGGTTACAGGGAGCTGATTGACAATATTCTGGCTTATGGGGACGACAATGATCTCATTCTGAATATAGATAAAACAAAAGAAATAATCATGGACTTCAGGAAGAAATCCATTCTACAGCCACTGATCATCAAGGGGATTGAGGTGGAAAAAGTTGAGAGTCACAAGTTCCTAGGCCTGCATGTGTCATCAAATTTGAGTTGGACCATAAACACTGCTGTCACAGTGAAGAAGGCCCAACAGCCCAAAAGCGGCTTTATTTTATCAGGATGCTAAGGAAGGCAGGACTCAGCCGCAACCCACTCATCCAGGCCTATAGAGGACTTGTGGAAAGCATCCTAACAAATGGTATCACTGTCTGGTTTGGAAGCACCACCCAGGCAGAAAGGAGAGCTCTCCAGAGGGTAATAACGACGGCGGAGAAGATCATTGGATCGGACCTTCCTTCGATGGATACTTTATTCACACAACGCTGCAGGAAGAGAGCTAAGAACATTCTAAGAGACACACACCACCCTGCACACTCCATGTTCAAACCTAAACACTCAATTTATAACCTGAGATATAGCAGACCGGACAGTATTATTTCACACAGGGTGCGGTTCTATAACAGTTTCTTTCCAGCCACGGTGAGACTGATAGCGAAGGACATGGCAGAAGGAACAAATGTGTCTGCCTCATTTTTTGTAAAATGACAGGTGTTATCTCTTTTTATAGAGAGGTGGTACAGGAAGGCTATCATGTGGCGGTCTCTGTTAGACCAACATGACATCATGACTTTTGCGTAAACATACACGCCACTTTCAAGTCAAGTGGCGTGTTATTTATACGCATTTTGAGCTATCCGCGTGTATGCGTGTATATCTACGCCGTTATGTCCGAGTGATTCCGCGTGTATGTACACGCCGTTAAAAATACGACCGAAATAAAGCCAAATTTTGATATACATTCTGGGGAGCGATATTTTTCTTACTGGGATGGTAGGGAAAGACTCATAAATGGTATTAACCAGTGACGGGTAGGTTTAGGGACGGGGTTGGGGTAGGTCATATACAGTAATGTAACGTTAAGTCAACGGCGTTCGTAAACACGCTGAAAAGCGATTATGCGTGTTGATAGCACGCCAAAAATGGAAATGCGAATTGGCGTGTCATACATACGCTATTTCATGAGATCAGTCTGGTTAGACAGAAAATGTTTATTATAGAAATTTTTTAAATATTTATATCATGTAGTATCTTGGGACAGTGCAATATTTTTTCAACGTGGAGCAATCCTAAATTTAATCGTAATTTTAAAGTAACAATTGTAAGTGTGTGGGGATGCTTGACATAGGTTTAAGCTGCCCTTCGTTGAATGTATTTTTTAAGGGCCTTGACTGTTTTTCCTAAAGTCTATTTATTGTGTGTAGTGTGTTTTCTGTAGCTTGTTACCTGGTTTTACTGTTTATTTTTATGCTGACTCAACGAGCTTTGCTACAAAAATTTCTATGTACCTGTATAGCTGTACTGGTACAAATGGCAAATAAAACTTTAACTACTAACTACTATGCCATGGCCACCCCAAACTAGCTTTGTGTCCCATCTTGGCCACCCCCCAAAAAATGTCCTGGATACGCCACTTATTGGCGTTATATGGAAATCTATAATGAGACGGTCACAGAGCGACAGCTGGAAGAGAAGGCCTCTGGAGATCCGTGAAAGGAACCACGTGAGTGTTTGGTTGGACTCGTACAGCAGATGCAAGTGTAGTTTCAAATTTAAAGGGGTCCAAACCAAAAATGAGAATTAGCCCATGATTTACTCTCCCTCAAGTCAACCTAGGTGTATATGACATTCTTCTTTCAGACGAACTCAATGAAACCATCATTTGGTCTCATATAGTGGACGACAACGGACTCGCTTCACAATGTCCCGACAAAGACTTTTTTTTTAGGGGCCAAGCACCGAAGGTGCGGAGGCACCTATTGTATCTGTTCCGGTTCCTATTATTATTATACTTCTTCCGTTTCTTCTTCCGACTGGGTGTCTATGGCAGCCCATAGAACCGTTTCCGGGAAAGTTGTGACGGTTTGACATTCTGATAGAGGACTGTCCCAACAGTAATTGCACCAATTTTGGTGTCTCTAACTCATTCCCTCTAGCGCCACCACCTGACCAAAATGTCACTATTATTATGCTAATAACTTTTGAACCGTAAGGCCTATCAACAAAAGTTTTTCCTCTGATTCCAGAGCTCATGACGATTTGATTGCACCCTATGACGTCATTTTCCGTCATGGAAATGTGTTCGCCATTTTGAATTTTCAGAAAAACCTACTTTTTCAAACTCCTCCTAGGCCGATGCTCCGATTTTCACCAAAATTGCACCAGATCATCTTCAGGCAGTGGGGACAAAAATTTATGGAATTCAAGTTGATTCACTTAACAGTTTTTGAATAACGTAGGGCTGGGCGATAAAACGATAACGATATGTATCGCGATAGACACATGATCGATATCAATAAAAAATGTGTTCGATATATTTTTTCTTTGTCGGAATAAACCACAGGTTGTGAAGCAAGTTTGGTTGCATTAACAAAGGCACTCACTATCTGGTAACCTACCTAGCAACGTAGGGAGTGACAGGCTAACAGGCAATCATGTAACGGTATCAGTTTGGTTGTGGCGCGCCATAATGTTGTGTTGTGCTGCTGGATTCCTCTTCAGTAACTGGCGATTGAGAAGCAGAAAATGAGTTCCCTTCATCTGCATGCCATGCAGGCTAGAATTGCGAAACATTATTGGATAATTTGCTATATTCGCGTTTGATGTGAACACAGCATAATGAACAGGCTTGCGATGTCAAGATTCCAATGCTGGAGTGTGTGTGTGTGTGTGTGTGTGTGTGTGTGTTGTGTGTGTGTGTGTGTGTGTGTGTGTGTGTGTGTGTGTGTGTGTCGAGAGAGAGAGAGAGAGAGAGAGAGAGAGAGAGAGAGGAGAGAGAGAGAGAGAGAGAGAGAGGCACGAGAGAGTGAGACACGCGGGCGCGATCTAACAGTGGAGACATAAAAATATACTCCGTCATTTTGTTAATACAGAACATCATTCAGTCTGCCGTGCAAAGTGTTTACTTATATTTGTCGGCCCATACCCGCAATAAAACACAACATTTTGCTTTTTTCACACTGTATTTCTTGTCAAACTGTAACCTACAACTGTCACACACACCATTTTAAAAGCAAAACATATTTATCCAACCTCTTTTTAAAACAGTCTGTGTGTTCCATCTTTTTTTTACTATTAAATGATAATTTAATAAACTAATTAATATAAAACTATTATCAGTGCACTATAAATAAACTGGTTCTATGCCTTTAATAAAACTTATTTAAAAATACAAGGCTTAACACCATATAAAAAATGCCTTCTATATTTCTGTTTTGCTTTTCACTCCATTGTACCGAAATCGTACCGAACCGTGATGTCTGAACCGAACCGTGACTTACCGTTCCACCCCTAGTATTGTCTTATACTATGGTCGAACAATACCATAGAGAACAATATATAGCCAACACCGCACTTTATAAATAAAATATACATTACAAATATAGTTACAAAAGTTATTCAGTCAGAAACTGGTGAATTTCCTCGTATTTTGTTGTTTGATTAGTGTTATATAGACGGCAGCAGGAATATTAGTTGTCTCACTTTAAGAGCTGCCCAATATAGTTACACACCTGCAGCATTAAAACAGCGAGTCATCTGGCGCTTAAAGTCATATCGAAGTGCTCACAAAGTATTTTATAACAAGTATCAGATTCCTGACCTCAAGTATTTTTTTAAATTCCCAACCCTGATCGTAACTCCTCAGTAGTGAATCCGTGGTCTGATTGTTGCATTTAAATGCACAGGTTCCCAAGAGGAGGTACACCTGGTTTGGGAGAATGCTGAGCGAACCTAAGCATCTGATGGAAGAACTCAGCGGAGCTCATGTCAGTCGAGCTGAGCCGCACATCAAGAGACCAGTCTGCTCTGTGCCTGAAGAGGGAGAGGGTACGGGTTCTGTCTTAACATTTCAGGAATGATTCTGCAGTCGCTGTGAACCACGTAAATGTCGTTTTCAGAATGAAGGCTAGGCAGAAAAAGCTTAATATGGTCAGTGCTACACCAGGGACTGAAGACAACCATTGTTCTTCAGACACAACTCCAAATTACTTAATGTTTGATTAGTGTTATA
Organism: Chrosomus eos; assembly: GCA_036326025.1. Classification (NCBI taxonomy): domain Eukaryota; kingdom Metazoa; phylum Chordata; class Actinopteri; order Cypriniformes; family Leuciscidae; genus Chrosomus; species Chrosomus eos. The sequence goes on from CM070822.1 coordinate 46,126,487, forward strand.
TAGACGGCAGCAGGAATATTAGTTCTGTCACTTTAAGAGCTGCCCAATATAGTTACACACCTGCAGCATTAAAACAGAGTCATCTGGCGCTTAAAGTCATATTGAAGTGCTCACAAAGTATTTTGTAACAAGACCTCAAGTATTTTTTTTCAATTCCCAACCCTGATCGTAACTCCTCAGTAGTGAATCCGTGGGTCTGATTGTTGCATTTAAATGCACAGGTTCCCAAGAGGAGGGTAACCTGGTTTGGGAGAATGCTGAGCGAACCTAAGCATCTGATGGAAGATTCAGCTTGAGCTGCTGAGCTACGACTATGCTTCTCATAAGACACCACGTCGTTCTTGACTGGAGATGGAGTGGTTAGGGAGGAAACGAGAGAAGGAGTTTTCTTCAATACCAAGGCCCAGGGAATCTGATCCTACCTGACGTAGCATGCAGCTTGCATCAACGATACCGCTTATCGGTTTCCGTCGTTGCAACGCCTCGTTGTTTGGTTCAGAACCAGCTAAACTGGCGATTGAGAAGCAGAGCCTAGCTGTTCCTAAATTTGGTTAAATTCACATAGGAAAGCAACATTGAGGCCCTAGAGCTATAAAAGTGTCTGCGTGTAGACTTGAATCAAACTTCATTCACGGACTATTATGAATCGATTGCTATGTATCTGTGGTCAAGTACTATTGTTCTGTGGAATTGCGAAAAAAATGAGAAAGACACACAAAGTCGCTCACGGAAAAGGAAGCAAACTACACACACGAGATGGCGGACTCCAGGCACATGCCTGTCGAGACGCGCGACATAAACAAACCTCCATTTACGAACATCATTGAGTCGGCGGCAATACATCAAACTTCCCACAGAGTCCACGACACAACTATTTGCGTTCACGCGTCTTTCGCAAACAAACCTACCAACGGTCACCACGACATTATTAAAGAAACTTTTACGCAGCCATTAAAAACTCCACGCAATTTTTTACTATAAATGAAACGCTAAACAACTAAATACAAACTATCAGTACTAATAGACGGCTGCGAGCATAACAAACTCAGAATACTCATAAAGACAAGCCAACACCACACACACTCCTATGAGAGTATGACGCCTCATTACAATACGGTCACTTGTAACAGTGTAAATTTCCATATGTCACAACGTGAGTGAACCACCCTAATAGGTATGCCAGATTTGTGACACAGCAACGAATAAACTAGAATGAAATGAGAAACTGCTTTTAAATGAAATATTTTAAAACAAATAGAGATATTACATTTTTTAAATGGCAGAAACAGATAGTTTCCCATGATAATTTAATGAATGTCACGTTTTAGTCACGCGCGGAATTTACGACAGTTAAACACCTCGAGTAGTGACACAGCCTGCACTTCACTATTCGATGAGACATCGTATCTTTAAATCATCTGAAGCTCCAAGTGGATATGACAAGTTCAATCCTCCGCTCAAGTATTTTTTTAACTTCAACTCAGATATTAAACGAGTCAATAACAAACCATATTTGTACTATTTACCTCACATCCCAAGAGATCGATAAGAGGATTCGATAAGGAATCGACGAACTAAGCATATGTAAGGAATCGGAACGTTAAATTCTTATCAGTTCCCATCCAAAGAGCAGGTACGTCTGTCTGTTAACATTTCAGGAATGTAGTTCTGCAAGTCGCTTGGAACAGTAAATGTCAGTTTATGAATGAAGCTAGCCGAAATGCTTAATATGGCAGTCAACGCAGAGTAAGACAGCCATGTTCTTCAGGACACAACCCAAATTTCTTAATGATCGTAAAATCCAAATAACATGTTTAATTTTTTCTATAAATGTGGATTTTAGTTTTCGGACGCTCACGGCGTAACCAGAATACAGTACGAGCTGGCCGAAGTTAACTTCCGGTCTGTATTTTTGAATGTGGGCGCCGCCGACTAAATCTGCAGATCAAGATTCATCGCAATGATCAGCCGCAGTGAATGCCATCAACCCGTCGATTTCCCCATCAGATTGTAGAGGTTTTTTTACTTTCCTTATCGTAAGGCACCAAGTGAGATTTGCCTACGCGCCTGTCCTGTCACTCATTGTTTAACAGACAGAATTAAGTAGGTAAGAACTGCTGATTTTAAAGTACAATATTGCTGCTAGCCGGGTGTTTAAACGTGTAAATGAAAACAGATTACAAACAATTATAAAATAAAACAATTGTTAATTGGGAACACGCGCGAGTTTTTATTCGTGCCGTTTCAGAACAAGACAAGCTCATCTTTCAGTCATTTTGGACGTTGGCTCAGTTGGTGTACAAAAGGTAACATAAAATATACAATTGTTACAAAAAATTTTCTACTAAATAGAACCTTCATTAGTCTTAGTCTATTCTTTGTCTATTGTATCATTACAATTCATTAAATATGGTAAATTAGACTCCTGTGTCATGCTTTTAAGGGTGTTCCCTAATTCCTTGCTTTAATGACTGACAAGACAAGAACGGTTGACTAAAATATCAAAATTGAAATCTGCGGCACAAAGACACTACATCTGGATGGTTTGAGTAAGCTATACACTATCATAAAATTTTTTCAACAAAGTGAACTATCCTTTAACTTGACAGCAGAACAGTTAACGTTAGTTTAAGTTGTTTAAACGGATTTTTAGTCATTTTTGCAAAAGTCTAGACCCTGCTCTGCTCTCAGGCAACTAAGCGTCGCAAATATTGCAGTTTTACAATACTACAATTACAGAGAACGCAATCTAAAAAAAACATAAAAAAAACACACCATGACAAGGTTTTATTGTACCTGCAAAAATCAAGTATTCACCAGCATATGCCTTGTGCATTTCTATTTCTCACCTTAGATCCGTTTTTTCCAACAGGGAAATCTGAAAATTGATAATACAAACAAAAACAAGCTTAAACTGGACTGGTAAACAAGAAGACAAGCCAAATAATTCATGATCTGAGATAAGAAATAGGAAAGCACGCACATAACCACCAAATGAAAGTTTTTATCCATATGAAACTTAATTCCACATGCGCTGTAAGTACACTGCTACGGACACCATAAGAGCACCTGTAGAACACGGTGATCGCAATCTCAGAACCGCGGTAAACCCGGTGTGTGTGGGTGCGTGGGATGACTCGATTAAGTGCTAAGCTAAACTTATTCTGTCTATTATTGTGTTAGAGTTTAAAACGTCTTTCTAGTTCGATTCAATCGTCATTTCATATTATTTTAGATTAATGTCTAAATAGCTATAAAAAAGATAAGCCTAACCGCCCGCCGCGTGTGAACATGGAAATTGGCCCGTAACCCTTTGGCCCAGTACTAAGTAATGTAAGTCGGGGGGGCCGGTCTAGAACATGTAGCCTCTATTAATAGGCTGGTACTTTGGTGTGATAAACCCAATGCACCAGGACCAATAGAGACACCAGACTAAAAATATTCGATTTCTGAACATAAATGAATTTATTTAGGACGTATGCTGCACGCTGTCACTGACTAGACACTGACAGCAAAGACTTTTTTTTCATAAGAAAACTCAAAAAAACAAAAGTGCCAATCCAGCTCTTAGTAAATTTTTACAGGAACACAATAGAGAGCATCCTCTGTTACTGCATCACAGTGTGGTATTCCAGCTGCACTACAGAAAACCGACGCGCTTTGACCCGGATCGTCAAAACTGCTCAGAGGATCATAGGAATCAAACTACTCGATTTAAGTGCTAAGTGCTAAAAACTATAATGCTCTTGATATTACTTATTGTTAGAACTATTAATTCTCCTTCAGCATACAATCTAAGAGTCTATGTACATTGGAGACTCGATGGGCCAACATAATAGCCACGTATGCACATTTTTTGGTATGTATGTAAGTTAAACATCTGGTATCCATTAGTAGAGGAGTGAGCATCTCAGCCCTCCCTTCTTTTCTTCTGTTCATCTGTCTCTATAGAATGTGTGTTAGGAAAGTTGCCTGGACCACAAGGCGAAGCTGGTCCTAGCAGGATGTTTCTACCATATAAGGACGATGTTATATAACGTCCATACGATATCCATGATGTAATGTTTGGTTCTATTGGTCAAACTTGTATTACTCCCCTCAATACTTTTCCTATATAATGTATAAGCTAGACAAAGGAGAATGAGAATCCTATCTCCCTCTAGTGCTGGAGTTGTGACTTGTTTATTCATCATCTACATAATAAAAGACCATACTTTTGGGTACTTCTGTTTCGGGACCATTTCATTCGTAACCTTACACTTATAGAACTGTCTTTATTAGCTGAAGTAAAAATAAGCAAATACTTGTACGTAAGAAATCAAAATTTATTTGAACAAGATAAAAAACACTGGTTACACAATGATTAAGATTTGTAGCAAAATATCAAAAAGTTACAGGTTATAATACTTAAGCATTTCCAACTTCAACAGGGCAGTCCTGTGAGTGGAGGATTACAAAGGTTGTTTTACCTTATTTGCAGTTCAAGCAGTGTATATACACTACCGTTCAAAAGTTTGGGGTCAGTACGATTTATTTTTTATTTTTAAGAAAGTAATACTTTTCTTCTGAAAGGATGCATTAAATCGATCAAAAGTGACAGTAAAGACATTTATAATAATGTAAAATATTTATTTTTTAATTAAATGCTTTTCTCTTGAACTTTCAAAGAATCCTGAAAAAAATGAATCACGGTTTGCACAAAAATATGAAGCAGCAAAACTGTTTTCAACTGTGATAATAATCATAAAAGTTTCTTGAGCATCAAATCATCATATTATAGTGATTTCTGAAGGATCATGTGACACTGAAGACTGGAGTAATGATGCTGAAAATTCAGCTTTGATCACAGGAATAAATTACACTTTACTATATATTCACATAGAAAACAGCTGATTTACATTGAAATAATATTTCACAATAATCCTGCTATGAAATAACAGATACATACTGAAAAGTAACAAATTCTTCTTCTGTAAGGATTAGATAGACATTATTATATGGTCTGCCTTTGATATTATTGGTAATGTCTAATTCAGGGATGGCTTCGGTCCTGGGGGGGCACTGTCCGGCAGACTTTAGCTCCAACCCTGAAAAAACTCACCTGCCTGTAACTTCTAGTAATCTTGAAGACATCGATTAGCTTGTTCAGGTGTGTTTGTTTAGAGTTGAAGCTAAACTCTTGCCTTGTCCAAATACCCATATTTGCTCTAGACCACTTGTCTACTTGCATGACGTATTTCCTCTATTTGGCCCAAGTGTTCGAGTAGGTGTAAAGACTGCAACTGTGTGTAGAACTTTTCATCACTCGATGGGACACACTTATAGTCTTGCAAAATTTTGTAGTGTTTACAGTGCTTTTATTTATTGTATTTTCAATACTTTGCATTTTAAAATAAACTTCTACGTCTGTTCAGTAGTCGCTCTGTAACTAACAGAAGACACAAATTTAAAATTGTGGTGCTTCTAATTAAGTGATAAAAACAGTTGCAATTTAATGTTGTACAAAATACATACCATACTCATTCTTTTCACCAATAAAATGGGCAACACTTTGTTTTTACTACCAAATTATATTTATCTAATTTATTTAAATTACAGTGGAATGTTTTCCACAAAATCTCACAATTTCTGGGCACATGAGTTCCAGAACATAAGGCATGATGGGATACGCTTAGCCTCAAATACCGCTCCAAAGTGGTATTCAAGATAAGGGGGGTTTAGTGTGCATTAAATTCACTGCATTTTTAAGACATGGGACAGTCTTGCGCACTTCCTGTTGCTGGTACGCGCTCTCAAATGGCCATGACCGCAAGTGTGGGTATTTGGACAAGGCATCTGTAGGACAGTGGCCCTCCAGGACCGAAGTTACCCATCCCTGGTCTAATTTATTTGTTAAAACTTAGAAGCCATGTAAAGAACATATTTTTATTTTCCATTAAACAACATTCAATATAATACAATATTTAGCTTTACAGTCTATTCAGATTCATTAACACAGTTCCACTGATCCATAATAAGCCCCAAAGCCAGGATAGAGTGGTTGAGTGAATGTGGTTTGGACTGTGTGGATGAGACTCAGTGTGTTTCTGTCAGAAATGCTGTAGAAGGACAGAGTTCCTGCACTGTGATCCACATACACTCCTATTCTCCTGCTGATGGGCTCTACAGTGATTTCAGTCTTTATTTTGTGTCTGAATGAGTATTTGGAGGGAGAGCAGATCAAACTCCAGGACTGATCATTACATCCTAACACACACTCATTACCTTCTCCCTTTCTGCTGATGCTCTTATATGACACTGATATATACACATGTTCACCACCCCACTCAATCTCCCAGTAACAGCGTCCACACACACTCTCTCTACACAATACCTGCCACACATCAAATCTGTCTGGATGATCAGGATACGGCTGGACTGTGTTAGCGAATCTAATCCCTCTGTTCCTCTCAGACAGACTGAGGAATTTATTCACTGTGTTCAGATCCAGAGTGAACTGATGGGAATCTGATGGAGATAAAACACATCAGAATCAGGAATTATGGACTGTCTGATCTTTTAATATATCTGAACTCCTCAAGTTCAATATATCAGCAGTGTCTCAATACAGTTAACCAGATATCCTGTGGAAATCATCATTTACATGATCAACTCTAAAACCTTTCTGTCATTTTTTCTTTCATCTTCTACAGGAAGAACATGAACACACTCAATGAGTTTTATGCTTGTTTTCTTAGTGACTTACATTGTAGGAAGTCATTCCTGGTTCTGGGAACAATGTTGGTGAAAGTGACTGTGGAAATCAACAGACATGAAGAGTGTGATTATCATGTCAAGAGAAAATGGTCCCTGCATCTGTTCCTAAGACATTTCTAATATGATATTCTACATGATATAGATGATGGAGGATCATTTCTGAGAGCAGAATCTCCAAGACTTTACCTCTGTCAGGGATCTTCTTGAGCTCCGCTTTGCAGAAATCCTCCAGTTTGTCTCTCAGCTGACGGACAGATTCTCTCACGCCATCAAAAGAGGAGAGAGGACTGAAGGGATTGTTATGTACATCTGTAGATTCAGGAGGAGCTGAGAGAGACTGGAAACTCTACAGAAAACAGAAATCAAAGCTCATCACCTCCACACTTCAGCCAATAACCTGCACTACTGTCAGATTTGTGCGGAAGTCTCAACAGAAAGAAAACTGGACAATCAATTTAATAAATGAGTTTAGATTTGGATACTGAGCACTTGTAACTATATACGGTTGCAATCGAAATTATTCAACCCCCATTGCAAATCAGGTTTATTGGCAAAATTGTAAGATTTTCAGCTGTTTGCAATAAACAAATCAAACAAAAGTAATTTAAATATCTCAACAACAATTGGTTTCAAGTGGTTTCCCCAAATTCAACTGAAAATGCAACTTTTAATGACTTCTGCAGTCTCAAAATAATTCAACCCCTTCATGGCAAGTATCTTTATTACTTAGTAGAACACCCTTTTTCTCCTTAGACCTACTACAAATAAGATGTATAACCAGACATCAGCTTCTGGTAGCGTTTCTGAAGAATCTTTGCCCATTCCTCATGAGCAATGGCCTTCAGTTCAGTTATATTCTTGGGTTTGTGTGCTGCAACCGCCTTCTTCAAATCCCACCAGAAATTTTCTATGGGGTTCAAGCCAGGTGACTGTAATGGCCACTGTAGAATCTTCCAGGACTTCTTCTGAAACCAAGCCTTGGTGGAATTAGAGTTATGCTTGGGATCATTGTCCTGTTGGAAGGTCCAATGACACCTTAGCTTCAGCTTCCTCACTGACGGCATGAAGTTTTCTCCTAGGATTTTCTGATACTTCAATAAATCCATCTTGCCTTCCACAGGCAGCAGGTTTCCAGTGCCAGAGGATGCAAAGCAGCCCCAGAGCATCACTGAGCCCCATCATGTTTAACTGTAGGCAGAGTGTTCTTTTCAGCACATGCTTCTTCTTCCTCCAGACATACCGCTGATCCATAGGGCTGAAAATTAGTTTATAATGACGTGGACAATCCCTTTTGATAAAAAAGAGCAGCTTTAGCCTCTACGGCTAATTTCCTGCTGTAGTCCCCGGCCAGTTGTCAATAGGCATACATCAAATAAAATACATTACAATTATATTTATATCAGGACTAACAAGTAGGAGTAGATATACTAAACGTGTGGCACACAATTGAGACAAGCACAAAGAGACAAGCACAGATTGCAAGGGTATAAAAACAGTTCATGCAATAAAACAGTACAAATCGACAAAGAATAACCACACAGAGGTAGGGTTGGGTACCGAAACGCGGTGCCAATAGGGAACCGGTTCCAAAGTAAATGGTAGTAACCAGACCGAATAAGAACGAAAATTTCGGTGCCTGATTTCGTTGCCTGAGTCTCTATGTCATGAGGCGCACACACGCAAAGTCTCTCGTTCTCTCCCTCTCCGCCGTGCGCGCACTATACGGTTTGGAGCACAGTCTCTTCTGTCTCGCATGCCACTCTTGCTCGCTCGCTCTAGATTCCGGGAGATTTTAACTAATTTACGGGCATCAGGGAGCCATTATCAATATGCGGGAGACTCCCGGAACGTCTGCTGATAGCGAGGGGATTAATGAAGATGCCGAAGACAAAACGCTCCAAGGTTTGGCTGCATTTCACGTGTAAAATTACGCATCAGAACGCCCTCTAGGTGTGCCGATTGCCCCTGACTGCATTACTTCGCTTGTGTTGATCCCGGTCAGCCGCAGTGTTTATAAATGCTTGCATTAAAATATGCTTTCTGTGTCCGAAATGCTTTACTAATGTAGTTTCTCGGTAGACTTGTTATATTTTGGGAAACTCGCTTTATGTTTACAAAGGTTCCGAATCTGTCAAGTTTGAAATAACTCCAAAAACTAAAAGCGCCAGGAGAGCTCCTGACACACCTGTCCCATTGGCTGCCGCTATTTTTTCACCGCCATAAAATATGATGAGTGTATGACATCATAGGTTGTGTCAATTTCCAGTTTTGTTTCATCGCTCCACAGAACAGAATCCAATCGCAATCCCATCCTATCGCATAGCTTCGTTATGATGTCATATCGATCACAAGTTCTGTATGGAGTACCACAAGGCTCAGTACTAGGACCATTGCTGTTCACTCTGAGCATGCTACCCTTGGGAGAAAACATTAGGAAGCATGGGATTAGTTTTCACTGTTATGCTGATGATACTCAGCTGTATATTTCTTCGTGCCCTGACGAATCTTACCAATTCAGCTGATATAAAAAACTGAATGATTAGTAATTTCCTACTACTTAATTCTGAAAAAAGACTGATTCTGATTATTGGACCAAAAATCTAATAACCTAGAATACTAATAACCTAGAATACTGTCTAACACTTGATGGCGGCTCTGTCAAGTCTTCGTCATCAATTAGGAAATTGGGTGTATATCTAAATTACGACATATGCTCTCTATGATAAATAAGGAACAGTTAGTTCATGCATTCATGACATCAGCTAGATAATTGTGAGGCTCTAAAGCCTGGTTCACACGGCAGGATAATTAGGCCGATTTTATCCCCCATTTACCCCTTCCGACAATCTTAAGGATTCCTCGATTATTGTAAAATAATCTGATCAGATATTCCTGCCGTGTGTGGTGTGTTAAGACTGCGCGGAAGGACGTCGGGACCGCTTCAATCTCAAATCGGGGATATCCAACATTTTGAATTTTTTTGGCCCAATTTCTCCTCGTATGTGGTGGACTGTGGCGTGTAGCCAATCAGAAAGCGAGGTGACGAGGTGCAGAGGAAGCACAGGGAAACAAAATCAAAACAGCTTCTTTGACCATCGCCTTTTCTTTTGATAAATTTTTTTCGGTTGAAAAACAAACTACAAACTATCGCCACTCCATCCTTTTCTTCCGCCATGATTGTTTACTCTGAAGTCATGTTTGATCTCAAGGGATTTTGCGAGATTTTCCGCCTGACCTGGGAATGCTCGGGAGTCAAATCGGTTCGTGTGTGATGTGTTGATTTTGGCGTGTGGCTGCGTACCACACACTGTACGACCAAAACTGTTAGACCCGTGATTTTTTAATCGCCGTGTGTGGGGTCTCTCAGGTTTGGAAAATTTTGTCTTTAAATCTAGACTAAAAACACATCTCTTTAACCTAGCATACACATAACACATTATCAACTATAAAATTCAACATAAGCTGCATAAACTAGATCAGCCGGAACTGGGAACACTTCCCATAATATCCTAATATCATACATCGTACTCCTTATATCATTAAAAGAATGCCGTCTACACTAATATTAGTCTCTCTGTTCATCCCGAGGTTTACAGTGGTTCGCCGTATCCAGATCTGATGAAGGACCTGCGCCTGGACATGACGACAACGCAGTCCTGAAGTGTCAACTAGTCTCTCTCCTCTCTGAAAGCCTCCTTCCCTTCCCTTTAACTCTGTACAGATAAAACGTTATCAAAGTGATTCCAGTTCGCATGGATACGGGAAGCGACAAAACATTCTGTATTATGCAGGCCAGACAAGTAATTTGGTGAGGTCAATTTGTAAAGAAATAAATGCGCACATATATATTAAAATGTACATACCTATACTAAACACATAATATGTATGTGCACGCCGTCACCGTTTTCACAGATTCACGTTTTTGAATTTTACACTTAGATGAACGTTTTTCAAAAAAAAATTAAATTTGCACATTGGAACCTATTTCAAAGTTTGCGTTCTCAAGCCACCAAACACTTTGTTCATGCAAATGAACGGCCAGAACACATTAAAAGTTTTCTGTTTTCAATTAAAACGGTGTCATGTAAGCGGCCCCTAAGTTAATAACTGATGATCTTTGCAATGGAAGTGAATCATTCAAAAACTAACTTTAGCTGGACAACAACTTTATTCTAGAGCTGCTGTAAAGTCAAAACAATCTCTGTTACTTGTTTGTGAAGGGTTTTGATATCTTCTATTAACTTTTTGGACCATTCTTTTGCCATATTTCTAACTTTCAGTCAAATGTGACACTCAACAAACCTAGCCAGTTCAGATATTTTGTGTGTTCTAGCTCAAGCACACCTGGTGCAACTAATGAAGCCCTTGATTTGTGCTGTTGTAAGAGATTCTATTCAGGGGGTTAAATCCTTTTGATGCCCCGTTTACACGAAGGGAAGGCGCAGATATTTCTCTGCGGTTTGCCCTCTCATTTACACGAAAACCCCGTTTTTATCACAGAAAAAGATTATTTCTAAAAACTCGGGCCAAAGTGGAGATTTCTGATAACACCGGTTATGTGTTGTCGTGTCAACTTGGAGAAACAAGGTTTTAGGTTCTCAAACGTCACATTATGCGCCAGAAAGTGCTTAACGTCATGTGAGCGAAGTTATTAAAAGTTGCATTTTCAGTTGAATTTGGGGAAAACCACTTGATAGGTTTGTTGTGTTGAGCTATTTCAATTACTTTTCTTTGATTTGTTCATTGCAAACAGCTGAAATCTTATATATATCTTCCAGAAAAAATAGCTTAGAATATGTTTTCCTAAGAAATTTCCAGAGTTGAACTGCATTTGTAAATGCATCTCTTTCAAAAGATGATCAGATGAGAGTCTGACTGATGATTATATAATAACTGAACACACAGACCAACACTTCAGCTAACGTCTCATTCTGCTCACATGAAATGTTTCTCTGTGAGTCTCTTGCTCAAGTCCACTATGATCCTGTTCTTCTAGATCTCTGTTACCTGCAGGAAATGGATGTGATCCTGTGTGTGTGAAAGCTGCTCCAGCTCAGCGTCTCTCCTCCTCAGATCATTGATCTCCTGCTCCAGTCGCTCCAGTCGTCCTTCAGCTCGACTCACTGCAGTCTTTTCCTGATCTCTGATCCGCTGTGTCGCCTCAGAGCGGCTTCTCTCAATGGAGCGGATGAGCTCAGTGAAGATCCTCTCACTGTCCTCCACTGCTGTCTGTGCAGAGCGCTGTTACACACACACATCACAATCACACAGTGAGCTTCAGTGAGTCCTGACTGAGACGTCTCAAACTTCTCTTCTCCAGACTCACCTTATGAGACGCCGCAGCCTCTCTCAGCTGCTGAAAATCTTTCTCTCTCTGCTGAATCCTCTGCTGTAACGACCTTTGCGTCTCCTTCAGCTGTTTCTGCAGCACAAACAAATAAGATGTCAGTTTATACTACTTTCACTATATCATCATGTGATATCATCTTATTTTTAAAGGTCCCCTGACATGGGGTTAACTTATTTAATTATTTTATAATGTTTCTTGGGTTGCCCTTATAATTTTAGTATGTTTTTTTAGATCAAAAATAGTCATAATTTAGACATAATAGCCTGATTTTAGCCTCTGATTTAAACACTCTGTTTGAAGGGGCGTGTCTGCTGTGGGATTCAGTGTAACCGGACACTGCTGTGATTGGCTGACATGCTTGCATACGAAATAGCGTATTACATGTGAAACTCTCTCAAATACCTTCACTACTGCTATTATACATTTTTACTATTACAGCTATCGAGATTAACAATCATGAGAAGTTTTTAAAGTATTAAGATGTATTCCTATCACATAAAATGTTGCCGTGATCAGCATTGAACAGATGACAGTCTGTTGATCGCGAGACTGAAGATCTAATCATTGCAAAGCAGTTTCTGCACTCTCTCTAATGCTTTCACCAATGCAAACACGATGTTACACACAGTAAGAGCTTTGTTGTTCAGTAACATGCATCATTGATTTCATAACGAGTTGTCCAGATAAACTTGCGCTGTGTGGAAAGATTGTTCTTTGATCGCTTTCTGTATATAATTTGTTCACAATTTAAATAAGATTATTTTCATCCTACTAAAAGAAACAATGTGAAGTTGATATTTTAGTCACTGGCTTGACTTACTGATGCATAAACAGTATTGAACGATTTTGAGAGAAAGATTAACTTACCTGTCTGAACTTAAACTTGAATTGTTGCTTGGTAGCTCGATGATTTATTTTAAGACGTTCATCGAGGCCAGCTCTGTATTGGCCCAAGTTGAGGAAACAGTCGTCGGTGAAATGTTTGGACCAAACAAAACTTTGGGAAGTTGTGTCGGCGGATTTCCAGGGAAAATAAAATTAACCCATTGTTTCTTCAGAGGCTCAGATGAAGGAACTAAAAAATACTTTTGTGTTCATTTGTACATCCGAACACTGATCAACTGCCATGCTTCGCTCGTTTGCAAGCCATTATATCTCTCGAGGAAAAACTCAAATCGTGCTCGCGCGTTCATACTTCCTAGCTCATTTTCTCATGGACGAGCCAAATTCTCTGCGGGCAAAGCAGAGAAAGGGGAGGTAACCTTTCCCCCGTATGACATCATAAGGAGGAGATTCAAGATCAGCGCGTCTGAGATCTCATTTTCTCACAGGCAGAGAAAGATAGCCAAAACTCGGTTTACACCGATTGAAAATTCTAGACACGAGGGGACCAAATACAGGCTAGGGGAACTAATGTTAAAAAACCTCAGGAAGTGACAATTTCATGTCAGGGGACCTTTCATGAAAAGGGTTGTGTGTTGATAAACATATTTACGGTGCATTTTCACCATATTTTCTGTTAAAGGGATACTCTACTTGTTTTTCATATTAAACTATGTTATTCCCTAAGACGAGTTGATGCGTTCCTCTCTCGTCTCAGTGAGTGCACTAAATCGCTGTCTTGTGGCGAAACTTTGTTAGATCTTATCTCAGCCCTGTTCATTCAATACGTGCCAAGTCTCGTGAAAAGCTTGCTCCCGTTGAAATGAGAGGGAGGAGAGAGGGAGCGGGGGGAGCAGACTTTTCACGAGAGATGATATTACTGCGCTGAGTCGAAGTGCTCCCAAGCACTTGCTATGGTATTCTGCCATACAATATAGTTATCCATTTTACACACTTAGAAAAGCGCAACGTTTTATTTTGTGTCACCGTTCTTGGTCGAGTTACACTACTCTAGTAACTGTATTTAAATAGGGATAATGTGGAGGTGTTTGGTCGCTTCTCTGCTTGGCCCGTATTGAATGAACAGGGCTGAGATAAGATCTAACAAAGTTTCTCCGCAAGACAGCGTTTTAGTGCACGCACTGAGACAGGGGGGGAACGTATTAGGGCTGGGCGATAAAATGATAATTATTGCGATATAATTTTTCTCGATAAAACGATATCAAGAGGTCAATAAATGTTCGATAATGTGTTTGCGCCAAAAGCGGAACGAAACTCATTTGAACCGCGCGCCACACGGACCATTTTGATGCGGAGCACAAGTCTTAAAGGGATGTTACCTGATCATATGGGTGCCAATATAAATAGTGGCAACATTATTTAATCAATATCTAGTTTAAAATTCATACCTGTTTCTCTGTCCTCTGAGCTGCAGCTGATACAGAGTCGTGGTTTTTATGTTCATCCATCACACACAGCAGACATATACACTTCTGATCAGTGCGGCAGAAAACCTCGAGGATCTTGTCGTGTTTCTGGCAGATCATCTCCTGCAGTCGTCCAGTGGCATCAGTCAGATTGTGTTTCTTTCTTTTAAAGAAACTCTCATGTTGTTCAAGGTGATTCTGACAATAAGAGTTCAGACAACCCAGACACGACTTGACGGCTTTGCGTTTTCTTCCATCACAGACGTCACACTGCACATCTCCAGCTCCAGCGTAACGGTCAGCAGGAAGTTTAGTCTTCTTCAGTTTCTCCACCACTTCAGCCAGCATGGTGTTCTTAGCTAAAGCCGGTCTTGGACTGAAGATCTGTCTGCACTGAGGACAGCTGTAGACTCTCTTCTCATCCTCCTGATCCCAGCAGTCTGAAATACAGATCTTACAGTAACTGTGTCCACAGGGAATGGTCACTGGATCCTTCAGGAGATCCAGACACAATGGACATAGGAATTCATCTTGAAAAATCATTGCTTCTGCCATTTTACTGCATGTATACAGAGACACAAACACACAACAGCTCAACTACAGTTCAGTTTCTCTTTCCCTGAACTCGTGTGACTCCTGTTTCCTGCTTCCTGCTTCTGTGTTTGAGTGCCGTGTGCAAATGTCTGCAAGTCTGTAAAGACACAGATCATAAAACGTCCACTAGATGTCAGTCTTAGACTGACACTCAAAGAATATAAGTTACAGAGAATCAGGAAACACCAAACTGCAGCTTAATTATCACATCTATGCAGTGATGTAAGTGGTGTAAACTATATGAGAAAAGCTATTTACTTTGTTTTTAAACAGTTGTCATTGTATGTAATAGTATGTCATTGATTGACTGTGCTCAGATGAACATTACCTCTACACAGAAGACAGTTATAGCATTTTCCTTAATTCATAGGATCCAGACAAATTATGTGGCATTTACATTGTTTTATTTAGACATTTTAGTCGTTCCCACCCTCACATTTACTTGTAGGTAACAAAATGAATGGACTGAAATAACCTACAGCTACACTAATTATATGTGTATATCTATACATATTATAATTCTGATCAATAAACCCATATTTTCCACTCAGAATAAAATAACACACTGTTGTGTAATGAGCATTAATGTCTTTTTTAAAAGTCATAAAAAGCTGAAGACTGCGCATGTGTGGACAAAGTTTATCCCATGCGCTTTTCGGTGTGGAAGAAACCTGCCTCAGCAGGAAAACTAAGCTACACAGCTAATCTATTTGATTATCATTAGCATGAGTGGTCAGCTAAATCTATGTTTGATTTTATTATGTTCAATAATGTCTGAGAACATAAAGCGGATTTGTGATTCTTTAAATCTAACGCAGCTTATAAATTGTCCTACCAGGATAAATCCTTTACGGTCAGGTAAAGATGCACTCATTGATGTTATTTTAACAAATGCACCACATAAATATGTTGCCGTAGGTGTTTTTCCTAACGATATGAGTGATCATTGTACTATTGCATGTGTTAGAAGTACAAAATTACCCAAATCCGAAGGACGGACTGTTCTCAGACGTTGTTTCAGGGTTTTCTCTGAGCAGGCTTTCCTTCAAGATTTGTTCAGAGTGAATTGGTTCCAAATAGAATTGATTCCTACTATTGATGATGCTGTTGCTTTTTTTCAGCAACACTTCTTAAATCTTGCAAATAAACATGCCCCAATTAGGAAGTTTAGGATAAAAAACAGAGACAATCCATGGTTTTCTAAAAACATAGCTGACCTAATCCATGCCAGAAATACTCAATGGTCTATAGCTAGAAAAACAAAATCTGCGAACGATTGGCGTCTTTTAGAACTCTTAGAAATCAGTGTACAGCTTTTATTAGAAAATCTAAAGCTGAATACTATTTAACACAAACGTCAATTAGTTTGCATGACCATTCGAAATTCTGGAAGACTATTAGAGCATTACAGAATAAAAAAGCTAACAGCTTCCCTCACCAGTTGAAAATAGGAAATGCTGTTTATACAGAGCAGATGGATATGCTAAATGCTTTTAATTATCATTTTGAAAAGGCAGGACATATATTTGAGGATACATTGGGGGAAACCTCGCTTGTTCAACATAGTTCCCAGGTAGTAATAGGTGAAATTCCCCATTGCGTATCCAACTCGCAGGAAGCTTGGAATAATTTATTCCTGGCTGAACCTAAATCCCAGTCACTACAAGGGAAGGTCGTTTCTAATTCTGTTTCTGCTTTGACATTTGAGCTTGCACCACTTGTTGAGTCAGATGTTTTGCATGTTTTGCGGAGCATTGATTCGAGGAAGGCTGCGGGGCCAGATGGACTTGA
The DNA here is from genome assembly GCA_036326025.1 of Chrosomus eos. Taxonomy (NCBI): domain Eukaryota; kingdom Metazoa; phylum Chordata; class Actinopteri; order Cypriniformes; family Leuciscidae; genus Chrosomus; species Chrosomus eos. The sequence continues at coordinate 46,143,287 of CM070822.1, forward strand.
TCCTGTTTTGTTAAAAATGGCAGCAGAAATTATAGCGACTTACATTTTTAATCTGTCTATTTACACAGACACAGTGCCTTTTTCGTGGAAGCAGGCTTACGTCACGCCATTACTGAAAGGTGGAGAACCATCTGATACAAATAATTATAGACCTATCTCAAATCTTTCGGTTTTAGCAAAGGTTTTGGAGATTTTGGTGTCTGATCAATTAAAACATTTTCTGGTTTCACAAAATATTCTTAACGACATGCAATCTGGTTTTAGATCTGGCCACAGTACAGTCTCTGCTTCTTTAAAAGTTATTGATGATATAAAAGCAGCGATTGATAAAAAGTTATTCTGTATGGCTGTGTTTATTGACCTTACTAAAGCATTTGATACAGTAGATCACTTCATGTTAATCAAAACTCTGTTGAATGTCGGTGTTGGGCAAGATCTGTAAAATGGTTTCACAGCTATCTCTCTGAAAGGATGCAAATAGTAAGGCATGGGAATGTAACATCTGACCCTGTTGTCCTAAAAAAGGGTGTCCCACAAGGATCAGTTCTAGGTCCCTTGCTTTTTAACATTTATATAAACAATGTTTGCAGTGAGTTTAAACACTCACAGTATCATTTGTATGCCGATGATACAATTATGTATTCTTGTGCCCCTACACCTGAGGCTGCATGTGCAAATTTGCAGTTAGATTTTGCTTCATTACAATCTGCCCTGTTTGATTTGAAACTACTTTTAAATGCAAAAAAGACTAAGGCGATGAAATTTGCACCTATAAATACTAAAGTCCCAGCTCTTGCTATCAATACACTGCATAATGAAGCGATTGAATTTGTTGATACTTATAAATACCTGGGTATCTGGCTGGACAAAGGTTTCACCTTTAAAAAACATATTGAAGCTCTTGCTATAAAACTTAAATTCACTCTGGCATTTTTCTACAGATTGAAATCATGTTTTTTTAATGCTACACGAAAAAAACTGGTTGCAGGACTATTTTTGTCTCAGATAGATTATGGTGATATCATCTATCAATTTGCATGTCCATCTACTCTGTCAATGCTTGATCCTCTTTATCATGCGGCTCTCAGGTTTATTACAAACGCTGGCTATCAGACACATCACTGCATTTTTACAGGATGGTAAATTGGCCATCACTCAAAGTACGCAGGTTGCTACATTGGCACATTTTTAGTTATAAAGCTATTTTAGGTCTTTTGCCTTCTTATATCTGTTCTAAATTTGTTTTTATGCAAAGTACATATCATTTAAGATCGAGTGACGAACTACTCTGTAAGGTACCAAGAATGAGGACAGAAACCGGAAAGAGGAGTCTGACTTACTATGGCCCTTCGTCATGGAACAAACTCCAGTCTAGACTTAAGATTGGTGCGCTAATTTCCTTAGGTGCTTTTAGGAAAAAATGTCTGACATGTTGACGGACATATGCACTTGTTTTTAATTAATGGTAGGTAGATCTTGACTTTTTCCATATTTGGTTTTGTTATATTTTAAACTCATTGTATTCTGTCTAGATGTAGATATTTTGTAAATTTTGTGTAAATCTAAATTGTATTTTCATTGACGTAATGTATTTAGCTCATGGTTTAAAACTGTGCTATACAGGACTCCCTTGTAAAAGAGACTGTATCTCAATGGGACATTTCCTGTTTAAATAAAGGTTATATATATATTAGTGTAGTAAGGAATGTTATGGGAAGAAGGAGGCGGGAACCAGCAAACATTTAAAGACTTAATTTTTTTTTAAATAAACACAAAAGCCAATCACGGAGACTGCTGCGCACACAAACAAAACATTATGTGGCAATGGAAGTGTTATAAAGGATTAAAGAAAGGTTGTACTCCATTATTATACTGATTCCAAAGGGAACGAATACTCCACCCTGGATTAACTACCCGGGAAAGGCCCACAGGTTCGATTTTTCACAAGATGACCCAGAGACGTGGAAACTTGGTATCAAAAGAATATATCTTTATTAAACAGCTAATTCTTTAAAATGTCTCATTCAATAGAGCAATCATAAAAGGTTTTACATTTTTAGTTGAAAATATGGTTGTGTAAACAGACCCTAAGTCAGGGGTGTCCAATCCTGCTCCTGCCGGTCAACTGTCCTGCACAGTTGATCTCCAACCCTAATCATCTCCAAACCATTAATAATCATAATTGATTAGGGTTGGAGATGAACTGTGCAGGACAGTCAATCAGCATGAGCAGGATTGGGCACCCCTGATCTAAGTGTAATAGGAGAAACAAAGTTTTTTTTTATTCTAAATCAACTTAACTAATTGCTTTATTAGATAAGTCACTCTTTGAAAGTGCTCAAAAAATTCCCCAGCAACATTTGTGCAACAGTCCACTGAAGGCGAGTTGAACTAAACCCATGTGCAGTTTATTGAAAAAGTGAACAGATACAAAATAAACAAAAGACTTGACAAAGCTTGGCTTGACTAGAAATATCATGAACTAAACTTGAAAAAATACAACATAACTCACCAACAATGGTTATAAGGACAATAGGCTAGGTGCACGTCGCCGCCATTTTGGATTTCTGATCAGCGAGTGTACGGTTGGACACTTCCGGTTTCGCTTTACGCCGGTGCAGGGAGCCGGTGAAAGTTATCTCTTATAGTTGTTTATAGAATCAACCATATCATTTAAAATACTACTAAGATATATATTACTATCACACGAGCAAATGGCAATTAAATGCATGGATGCAAAGTCATATTAAAGGTGCCCTAGAATGTGAAATTGAATTTATGTTGGCATAGTTAAATAACAAGAGTTAAGTACATGGACATGACATACAGTGAGTTTCAAACACCATTGTTTTCTCCTTCTTATTTAAATCTCGTTTTTAAAAAACACCCCTGAAAAACAGGCGAATCTCCACATAATACCGACTGTGACGCAACTGTCGGGGATCACGCCTCCAAAGATTTGCATATGCCAGCCCTCAATGACAAGCACTGCACAGCCGAACCATCGGAGCAAGCGAGGATCAGAGAAAATGGCAGATCATGGAAATAAATGCTATGTTCCAGGCTGTGCAGGGGATGTGAGGACTTTTCATACCCTTCCCACAGAAAAGAAATGTCAACAGGCGTGGATGATGTAATCGGATACCGCAACAGTTTAATTCGTTGTTGTTAGTTGTTAGTTTGCTCTGCCCATTTCACCACGGACTTATTTTCGAACCACGGACAATATCAAGCTTCTCTCAGCGTCTCAAACTGAAGAAGGGGGTAATTCCAACTATATTCCCGCAACCGGCAAGTAGTGATTTTATTAAAGATAATTTACACTGTGTTAGATCCAGCGCAAGATCCTAGTACAGTAACAAATAGCAAACTCCAAGTAACGAGCATACCATAACTAACGTTAAATAATTCTCAGTGAATAAACTATACAGAAAGCGGTCAAAGAACAATCCACACAGCGCGAGTTTATCTCTCTTGCCAAACTCGTTATGAAATCAATGACGCTGTTACACTGCACAACGAAGCTCTTACTGTATGTGCGTTTGCATTGGTGAAAGCATGAGAGAGAGAAACTGCGTTGTCTCGCGATCAACAAACTGTCATTGCTTGCTCAATGTACATCACAGCAACATTTTATGTGATGGAAATAGATTTGAATACTTTAAAAACATCTCACGATTCGTTAATCTCGATAGCTGTAATAGTTAAAACGTATATAAAAGCTGTAGTGAAAGTATTCGAGAGAGTTTCACATGTCATTCATATGCAAGCATGTCAGCCAATCACAGCAGTGGCCGGTTCTCACAGCAGACACGCCCCTTCAAACAGAGTGTTCAAATCAGAGACTAAAATCAGGCTAGGAAAAATGCCTTTTATTTCTAAATTATGACTATTTTTGATCTAAAAAACATACTAACATTATAAGGGCAACCCAGGAAACATTATAAAATAATTAAAAAAAACATTCTAGGGCACCTTTAATGAATGAAACTGTTCACCAACAGAAGATTGTATGGCCTCATGCTGCATACACGATGAGAATGCCTTCTGTATAGAGTTACAACTACGATTTTATTTGACTATATCAGCAGACCTGATTTTGCGGGACACGAGGGAGAGAACTTGCTATTATTATAGGCTACTAGGTGAATATTTATTTTATCTTTTTTGCAGTGATGCTTTAATTTGCTAATAGGCTTTATAAAAATGTTAATGACGGCGCTGACCGGCGTCACTAATAATATAAAACTAATTTTAACAGCACGGGTCTATTCAATCTAAACAATTAAGTGAAAATAATAATCCAATCGCTAAAAAGCTAATTTCCAAATAAATTCCATTAGGAAAGACTAAGATTAAATGCGTTCTTACCGGATTCAGTGATCTTGAATTTATATATTTTTTTGTCTGATCTGGCAGCTTCGAGTAGGGCTTCTCATTCATTATGTGTCTGTACATCTCCTTTTTTAGGGTCACCTGTAACTGTATTTATGTTTTTATGTATATTTTTTCTCCCATTCCTTATACGAACAAGACTTTTCTTCTCGGGAGCTCGGATAGATCCATTTTTCTGTTGCAATTTTTCTCAGTTTTCCCGATCTGACTAGAACCATTAATAACGGCTGCGTATGTTCAGTGTTTTATTATTAACATTTTTTATTGTAGAATTGTAATTTAAAGGGCGATGAAATAAAATGATGCAGACAAAATTAAAATGCGGGACACTGCTTGACTTGCGGGACGCGGGACAAGCTTCAAATCTCGGGACTGGTCACAATCAACGGGGATTCGTGGAAGGCATGAAAGCTGACTTCTTTAACGTGACGAAACGGTTCATAACGACACACAACAGTGAAGTGCTGATCTGTCACCCCCTCTGAAAGGCAAGTCGCTTCCCTTGAATTTTAAAAATACTCATTGTGCATCAACAGCATCTGTCATCAGAGGGTGACAAAAACAACTGTTGTCGGCATTGCTTTATTTGGTAACATTATTAATGCTAACTGTTTGTATTTTAATAATTTAAATGCATATAAGTATTTCATCTGTGCGTTTCTGTGCTTTTAGGCTACTGCATTTATTTGTGCAAGTGAGAGGAGTAAAGAGCATCTTCATAAATATTTCATAAATCATTATCTGTCTGTTTTTATTAGCAGCACATACAGTATTTAGCCCACTGTAAAATATCACAATTAGCTATATTAAATTGTTTAATTAATTATAGTTAAAAATGTAAATTACTCACAATTATTACGATTTTTTTTCCGCCGTCGTTTTTATCTATAAAGTATAATTGATGCAAAGAAAGCATGTAACATGTGTTGATATTGATCGAGCAACTGATGTAGCCTAAGTATCAGAATTGAGAAAATAGTAGGCCTATTTATGGAGATTTAAACAAGACAGGGCAAACATGTGAATGTTCAGGCGGTATTGTATGCAAACAAATAAAATCGTAGTTGTAACTCTATACAGAAGGCATAATTCTCATCGTGTATGCAGCATGAGACATACAATCTTCTGTTCGTGAACAGAACAGTTGTATATTAATCTGACTTTGCATCCATTCTTTTAATTGCCATTTGCTCGGGTGTGATTATAATTGATTCAATAAACAACTATAAGAGATCATTTTCGGCTTTCACCGGCTCCCTGCACCGGCGTAAAGCGAAACCGGAAGTGTCCAACCGTACACCTCAGAAATCCAAAATGGCGGCCACGTGCACCTAGCCTATACTAAGGCCCAGTCCCAAATGGCGCACTTCATGCGGACTTTCGGTCTCGTGGACTTAAATTGCGCGTGCTCGCCGAGTCTACGAGTCCGTAGGCCGTCCCAATAGCATTTTAACGCTCTGAAGTGTGCTCAGCAGCGCCCCCTTTGTACCCTTGAAGCGGTCTTCCGCGAAGCCCGCATAGAAGCAGGCTCCACGCACTTTAACTACCCAGGAATCCTTGCGAAAGGCCAATCAGACAACAGATGGGAGGATATTTCACTCACGGACAATTGTTAACATGGCTCTGAGAAGAAAATATTTAAGTGTAATTATCATTACGGTTTTTATGACAAGACACAAGTTTATACAAACATTATGATCATCAACCAGTGGTTGATGTCTATAACATAGGCTAATAATAGCGAGCTGAATAATATAATAATATAATATTATGATTCATAAAATAAATAGAACAGAATGTCAGGGCTTTACTGAGTCATAAACACAACAACAATAGTCAGCATATTTCCCCGAACCTGTAGCTCCTGTCCATAACAACAACCAGACTGTCTTCCGATTTTTCAAAAAACTTTACAGACTCAAAATACATGTTAAAGGCTGCTTTGAAATGAGCAAAGTTGGGTTTTGAGTTACTCCACTTAGTTTGATGAATATGAAATTTTCCTAATAATAGAAACAAATCAATAACATACATTTTTTTTTTATACAAAAGTCAAATTCATTTGTATGAAGTAAGACAGATGACAAATTTAAGACAAGGGATCTGTATCTCTGCTAAAGGAATTAAATATATGTCCGTGATGCCCTTTATCCTTTTTTTCCCCCTTTTTTTTCTGTATGTTGTTCTTTTTTTTTTCTTTCTTCAAATTATTGTTGTCTCATGTTTTACTTGTCAAAGGTGATACTTATCAGAAAATATGTAAAAGAAATGTCAACTTGATATCAAACTCTGTGATTTTGAAAATTCAATAAAAAAAATAAAATAAATAAATAAATAAAAAAAACAGACTGTCTTCCTGTTTCCGGCGTGATGATCGAGTCTGTCCCAAAAATACCTCTCAATGCGCCCTCGCGGACTCGCGCTAAGGGCCCTATAGGTCTGCACTTATGACGTCACTGAAGTGTGGACTCTGAGGAAGTCCACAAGTCCGGAGTGTGCCATTTGGGACAGGGCCTTACTAGATAAAGTAACATCTTTTTCTTCTTTCTTTTTTATTGGCGGTTGGCATACCAATTTAGTGCATTACCGCCACCGACTGTTTGGGGTGTGGAGCTTCAATGCGGATTTCTACCAAAAAAAAAAAAAAAACATATATATTATATATATATATATTTCTTAAATTCGATCAAATAGGTCTGTTTCTTTAAGGTATCTTATGATTGCTGGCCATGCTGATGGTTTTGATGTAGAAAAAGATAGTAAACCCTCTACTGATAAATGTGTGTAACCTAGTTCTTTAACTTGATCTAACAGTACGATTCGTTCTGTTCTGTATGCTTCACACTCTATTAATATATGCTCTACCGTTTCTCTCCTGTCACAATTAATGCATAATCCTGTTGCGTGTTTCCCTAAACGACTGAGATTATGATTAAGACCTGTATGTCCAATTCTTAGCCTTGTGATTACAGATTCCTCCCTTCGCTTCCAACGAAACTGCCTCCTTGTTTTCACTTGTTTCTGTATTTTATATAAAAAACGACCTTTTGTCTCCTTTTCCCATTTGTCTTGCCATAACCCATTGATTCTTGTTTTAATAATACATTTAACTTCCATTTTACTCAATGGAACTGTCCATTGTATGTCTGACTTAAGAGTCTTTTTAGCCAAACGATCAGCTTCTTCATTACCCTCTATTTCAACGTGAGATGGGACCCACATAAAACACACTGTAATATTAAGATTTTTAATCTGTATAAACTATTAAAGATTTCATAAATCAAGTCAGGCCTACAAACAGATTTGCAATACTTATTATTGATGCCATTGAGTCTGAACATATAATATATTGATTTGGTCCAACCTCCTCTATCCACGTGAGTGCTAGTAAAATAGCTAAAAGCTCCACAGTGTACACTGCTAAATGATCTGAAGTTCTTTTTAAAATTGATTTCTGAAATGTGGTATATATACTGCTGCTCCCATCTTTCCTGTACTTGGGTCTTTTGATCCATCTGTGAATATTTGGATACTATTATTATAGTTGATATCTAATATTGTTTTATCAGTTCATTAATCACACCATACTCCTTGTATCGTTTTAACATCTTTGCAATTTCTAGGTCCACAACTGGTAATGGAAATATCCAAGGAGGAATAACAGGTAATGCCACTGTACAGCTATGATTTAATTCAACAAGTCCCAGTTTCTCAGCTTGACTATTTCCCACCCATCCAAAACTGTTAAATTGTTTCCTTCCATGTTCCCAGCATGCATTCAACACTGGTTTGGTTGGATGACCCTGCTATGTCCCTGCAAATTTACCCAATATACCATGGCAAGCTGAAGACGTCTAAGAGATAAAGGCATCTCCCCTACCTCCACCTGGAGAGCTGGAATTGACGAAGTCTTAAATGCACCAATACATAGTCGGAGAGCTTGTGTTTGGACCAGGTCGAGCTTTTGCAAATGAGATTTTGCAGCTGAGCTAAATGTAATGCATGCATAATCAAATGTTGATCTAATTAAGGCAATGTAAATATGTTTAAGAGAGTTCATACTAGCACCCCAGCCACTTCCTACCAGGCATCTCAAAACATTAACTGCCTTTTTACATTTGGTAATATTTGCTCTGTATATGATCTCCCAAATGTCAGCTTATGATCCATCCATACACCTAAAAACCTTATATTTTGTACCTGCTTAACTGGCTGCCCATAAAGAGTAACTTGTATTTCAGGAGTATTACGTTTCTTAGAGAAACAAATAACCTGTGTTTTGTCTACAGAAAATCGAAAACCCACTTGTTTCCCCAGTGTTCAACATTACTGACTGCTGCTTGTAGTTTAGAAAAAAGTAACATAGCAAACATGTGGGCTTAAATACACAAGGATTGATGGCTAAACAAGATGCACCTGTGAACAAATCAAGACAATACTCCAATAGGGGTTATGCAACTCCAATTACAACATAGGACAAATGACAAGGGGAACACATGGCAGGAGCACATTACAATACCAGGAACATGACAATGGGAAAACTTCAAAATAAAGGACATGAACATGAAACAAAACTCAAAATCAAACGTGACAATCTGCAGACCAAATCAGTGTAAATGTTACAGAAACACATCTGCAACATGACATTTTCAGCCGACTGCAAAAGTTTTAATTAAAATCTATTAAATGTAATCCACAAATCATTAAATACCATTATATATGTTTTTAATAAATAATTTGTGTTCCTTTATTAAGGAGGGGAGAAAAGTATGATCCGATACCTGCTTGAATATTAGCATTTCTCTTGCTGCGACATCCAGTTAAGCGGCGCAGCCTGCAGATTTGGCGGGTTTGCAATCTATTTTGTGGGCAAAAATGGGTTTGGGCGGGTGGATAAAAAATCTCTGGCTGACGCGTGCCCCCTAAACACCCTCCCACTACCTTCGGTGTACTATAAACACGGTTTTGCAGTCCGTCTCCTCAGTTTATAAACTGTAGACAATATTTTGAGGCATATCCAAGCAAGGGTTTGTGCAGACTCTATCATTTCTGGTCATACAGAAAATAACTTATTTATATATAACTTATGTCAATATTATTATTTTTTTGCACAGCTTTTGGTGTGCATACAGTTCCAATTCAAATTTTGGTGTTTCTGAAGTAGCCTACCTGTATTATTTTTTTTTTTTTAGTGTTTGAATAAAGAGTGGCAGTCTTTCATAATCAACTGTTGTTGTGGACTAGCCTATACTGGAGAAGTATTTGTTCTCCATTTGAGTGAGATGTTTTTAGGTTGCTAATTGAGCAAAGTGCTTCCATATATTTTATTAGTATTCGTATTAGTTCGAGAATAAAATAAAAATATCGGATTGATATCGTTATCGGCAAATAGCCAAAGCTGCGGAATCGATATCGGTATCAGAAGTGAAAAAGTGGTTTCGGGACATCCCTAATAAACATACATACGCATGATATTATACACAATTTTGGACCGTTTCCTAAAGAACAAACCACCAAACCTGCTTCACATAATGGGCTCTATGCACGGCGGTATTTCCGGTGAAGGGTTAAGGATGCTCGATAACTTCCGCCGATCGTAGAGTCCAATGCAATACCAAGAATTAATATTGAATTTTATACTCCATGGTTGTACTAAAGAAACGTTAGTCACAAAAACATACAAAACAGACACCCCTCGTTGTGTTTATGCTTCTTTTTAAAATTATATGAAATAAACATAACTATATATAAAATTACATCTAAACATATCAAAGTTTCGTTTCAAAGACGGGAGGACAGTACATTTTGAAGACTCTGCCATAATCCGTTTCTCGTTCTCGCTTTAATCTCCCCAACCGGAAACGGAAGAGCATCCTTGCGTCAAATGCGGAACTTATGCGTGCATATAGCCTATTACAGTCACTGAGAGTAAATAGACAAAAACACTTAGACATAAAGCATGCTGGGTAACCGACAAACAATAGTATATAAAATGAGTGTTTTTTATCAGTTAAGTGTGTGTGATGTCTCTGTTGTTGCTTACAGGCTTTTCAATCTCACACAGCAACATGACATCATGACTTTTGGCGTAAACATACACGCCACTTTCAAGTCAAGTGGCGTGTTATCTATACGCATTTTGAGCTATCCGCGTGTATGTCTACGCCGTTAAATGTCCGAGTGATTTCGCGTGTATGTACATGCCGTTAAATGTCTGAGCGAAACGAAGCAAAATGTATATCTACATCTGGCGAGCAATATTTTTTTTCCTAGGATGGTAGGTGAAGACTCATAAATGGTATTAACCCCAGTGACGGGTAGGTTTAGGGACGGGGTTGGGGTAGGTCATATATTTATATTAGGACCAGGACTTTAATTATAGATTAATTAATAGGTGGTTTGCAGTCACGTGATTGTGTTGACGCGCGAAATTCAGATGGAGGGCAGGAAGTGAAGAGCGCAATGGACGAGATGGAGGAAAGTCCGTACTGTACTACTTTAGACGCTATTACAAGAGAAATATATAAACAAAAAATCGAAACATATGTTGGACGTGATCCTTACGTTATGAAGAGGACCGATTTTCAACTGAATTGAGAGATTTGCCTGCCATCGAGGCGGTAGATATCAGCAACTACCTCGTCTTACAGACATACTTTGACTTTACAAAGTTCTGTAACTGGTACGTTACACAAACAGCCACATAAGTGTATTTAAACACCTGAATAATGTAATTATAAGCCACATAAATAATCTATTAACTCACATTTGACGAAGTGATCACTGCACACATGGGCATTTTCCCATTCGGCTCGTCTCGACCGCAGACGTAGGTTTGCAAGGCATTTTCCCGGTGTTTTTCTGTCAATTTCTGTATTTCCCCCCTTATGAAACAACTTTTGGCACACGATAAAAACTCCTCGTGGTTTGATCGATTTAAGCAACCATAAACGACGATAAACATAGGCATTTTAAGTTTGTTATAGTGCTTCCTAAATATAGAAAATCACTTCCTGCCCTCCATCTGCATTTCGCCCCATGGCAACGCAGTGGCGTGACGTCATATGAAAACAAGCTATTACAGACTTTAACGCGTTAATTAATTACACAAAAAATTGAATCGCACTTATTTTTGCACCACGGAACGTTTCTCACTGGATGAGTTTCGGCGGACCGATTATACTGGCGCACGCACCAACGCACTTCGTTCATGACGAGATCGCTTTGGTTCATTATTCAAAGTCTTTCTCAAGGAATTTCACCAATATATCCAAACGCTTTCTATTTCAGAGAAGACCAAAGCAAGGAAAACATTATCTTGTTGTGCTCTCTTCAAAATCCCCCTTTAAAGTTGTCACATTTTATGCTCTAACTGTTTGTAGCATATCTCTTTTATGTATTTGATTAACGTTATCCTCTCTTGTATTATTTTATTGCTAACTGTTTGTTTTTCTCCTTTTTTTTCGTGTCTCCTCTGGTGTTTGTTCTAATTTCTGTATTACTTGCTGTTGTTAATAATAATAAAAAATAAAATAAAAAAGAGATCGCTTTGGTTGGTCGGTGGATGGGAATTTTTTTTACAAAAAACGAACGGATGGAAGCGTCGATAAGAGCATGGTTGTGTGCAAGCTATGCAACAAGGAATTCACTATTGCTATTAGTGTAGTGTAGCAATATGCTACTGCTACACTTAATGGAAAAAATTGCACTAGTCTGCTGGACTTGGTTGAACAAAAATATACTATGTTGTTGATTAGGCTTATGTATTCAGTCATTATTGAATGGCATAGGCTACTAAAAATCCATGTGAAAAAAATTACTTCTCACTGTTCTCAGGTCAAATATTTATGCGATTAAAATGCGATTAATTTCGATTAATTAATTACAAAGCCTCTAATTAATTAGATTAATTTTTTTAATCGAGTCCCGGCCCTAATTTATATATACAGTAATGTAACGTTAAGTCAACGGCGTTCATAAACACGCTGAAAAGCGATTATGCGTGTTGATAGCACGGCAAAAATGGAAATACGAATTGGCGTGTCATACATACGCCTTTTCATGAGATCAGTCTGCACACAGAGACACTGAGGAGGAGCCATCAGAAACCCAAATCCAGCATAGAGGGGTTCAGTGAATGTCGAGGTGAATGTGTGTAAGTGTATGAGTGTGTGTGTGCCAGAAACGCTGTAGAAAGACAGAATGCCGGCTGGCACGTCCACATACACTCCAAATCTATTTGAGGAGCCTGAAGGGACACATATGGGAGTTTCCTTACTATTGTGGCAGACTTTGAATCCGTCATCAGAGCAGTTCAGACTCCAGGAGTTTTCATTAAATCCAAACCAACAGTTTTCATTCTTTCCTTTCCTGCTGATTCCTTTATATGCCACTGATATATCAGCATATAAAATCCATTCAGCCTCCCAGTAACAGCGTCCAGACAGACTCTCTCTACACAGAACCTGACGACACCCATCAAATCTCTCTAGATGATCAGGATATGACTGGTGCTCTTCCACAGATGTCACCTTTCTGTTCTTCTCAGACAGAATGAGACGAGTGTTTGCTGTGTTTGAATCCAGTGTGAGATCACAGGCATCTAAACACAAGAAGAGAGACATTTATAACACAACAATAATCAATGCTGTGTTTCTGTGTGTGTACAGGTATACTTGTATATGTAACTTGTACTATACTTGTATATTTGTAAGGGCCAAATGGCCTCACTTTTGTATTGAAATATTATGACAATCGACTTTTTTACTGGTCCTCACTAGTAAAAAAAAAGACATAAATTGTCCAAAACATTTCAATTTTTAATTTAGCGTTTTGCACACGTTTCTGTGATGAAACAGAATGCCATGTTTAACCTAATATAAAAATCCATGGAATTCCATGCAATGTCCTCACTAATACAGTGAAACAAACGTGTGTGTGTGTGTGTGTGTGTGTGTGTGTGTGTGTGTGTGTGTGTGTGTGTGTGTGTGTGTGTGTGTGTGTGTGTGTGTTTGGATCCGATGTGAGATCACAGGCATCTGTACAAAAGAAGAGATATATTTATAACACAACAACAATCACTAAAGTTGTGTGTGTGTGTGTGTGTGTGTGTCTGTGTGTGTGTTTGTATACCTACATTTGCGTAGTCCTTCTATAATCCTGAATTCTCCTCCATAATCCACACTATAAAACACAAACACATAGTCTTATATTTTGGACACCTGATACAATCAGTACACACACACACACACACACACACACACACACACACACACACACACACACACACACACACACACACACACACACACACACCACTTTGTGCTCAACATACTTGATTTTATCCAGTGTGCAATTTGGATCCTCCAGTTTTTCAGTGAGCAGCTTGACTCCTGAATCTCCCGGGTGATTGTAGCTCAGATCCAGCTCTCTCAGATGTGAGGGGTTTGAACTCAGAGCTGAAGACACATAACCACAGCCTTTCTCTGTCACCATACAGCCAGACAACCTGCAAAGACACACGACAACAGTACATAGAATATTAATTTACTTATATTTACTTATATTTCAGTAAAGTAGAAATCTATTTAAGAACATGAACAAAGCATTTCTACATTGTAGAATGTACCAGGGGCCGGTTTGCACCAACTGGACATAATAAAGTTTCGTGTAAGCTCTACGCTGGGCTTAGCTATGTTCAGGATTCCAATAAATATTTACGAAATATTTACTGTTATGCAGGGGTGTGAAGTAACGAATTACAAATACTCACGTTACTGTAAGTTAAATTTTACTTTTTTGAGTAGTTTATAAATTGTGTAATTTTACTTTTATTTGAGTACATTTGTGTATCAAGTGATGGAAAGCATCTTTTGTGAGCATATCAGTGAACACCCTAGACCACTCGGTGAGTTTCACGTCTTTGTAAACTAAAGTTTAATGCGTTTTATGATGGATTGTTCCAGTGCACCTATGCAACCATTGTGGAGGAGGTGGAGGTGGGGGGTGGGGGGGTGGATGGGTGCTACCACAGAAACCGAAAATTCTCGGGACAGCAGCATGTGTCCAAATTTCAATCTTAACTGTTCTATTTCATCAGAAACAATCTTAAAACAAGGTTTTAAGTGTAAAATACCGAACTTACCCTTTAAGTTTAGAGACGTGCTCCAGAAAAAAAGTTTACGGAGACGGAGAGGCAGAAAGCACACCCTGTTTATTTTCTTTATTTTACAAAAGCACGCTTTATTTCGATTGTAAGTGGACACATAAAAAAGTAGACATTTAAAGGTGCTCTAAGCGATGTCACGCGTTTTTAAGGCCAAAACATTTTTTGTCACATACAGCAAACATCACCTTACTATCCGCTGGCTGCCTGTCCCCTGAACACACTGTAAAAAAAACGCGGTCTCTGCACACATCCCAGGCTCCACACACGGCTACAAAAACAAACTCTAGCGACCCACTCTACGAAACATAACAAACTGTTCCAGCCAATAACCGACAAGAAGTGTTTGGGGGTGGGTTTGAGGGGTTAGTGCGGGGATGAGGAGGAGGGAGGGTCTAGCTAGCCTCCGTTTTGTTTGACAATAGTTCGAACGTCAACAAGAAGTGATGTCACCCAGGATCGCTTAGAGAACCTTTAACAGTTTATTTTTTTCATATTTCTTAAGTCTGTATGGTAGGGGTGGGAATTGGCAAAAATGTGACGATTCGATAGTATTGCGATATTTGGGCCACGATTCAATATTATTGCGATTCTTTTTATGTTGTAAAGTTTTTATTGAGCATATATATTATATATCTTATACAGTTTTTCGATCAACAATACAATAGAGGCTCAAATATTTTTATATACTGTACATACAAACAAAAACAAAAACAAACATAGCGGAAGTAGAATACAGTTTTGTAGCAGGAAGTACAATAATCATTTATAAGGATAAAGTGAAAGGAAATAAGTATTTATACAGATACTGATTGTAAGAAGTCTATAAAGGGTTGCCAAATCTTATGGAAACCTGAAAGATTGTCCTTCAACAAATATCTAATTTTTTCCAAATGTAAGGTATTGGACATATCCCGGAGCCACATTTTGTCAGTGGGTATTGCTGGTCCTTTCCATGACATCAGGAGTAACTTTTTCGCAGTAATAAGAGAGTAGGAAATGAACCGCTGCTGGGCTGAAGTCAATTTTCTAAAAAGCTGTGATGTGCCAAGGATAATCAACAATGGTTCCGGTAATAATGTAATCTTAAAAATTCTTGATAGTACATTAAATACATCAGACCAGTAAGTGGCAACTTTAGGACAAGAAAAAAAAGCATGAAAAAGTGTTGCATTGAGGGACTGACATTTATCACAGTTTGATAAAGCGTTCGGGAAAAACCTGTGGATCTTTACTTTTGAAAAATGAAGCCTATGTATAATTTTGAACTGTATAAGACAATGTCTCACATTATTGGAGCAGGAGTGTATGTATTCCAGCGATTCTTCCCAGATGTCATTAGGAATATGGATACCCATGTCTTTCTCCCAACTATCTTTATATTTGTAGGACGAGGGGGAAGACATTGTTTGTAGTTTGTTATATATAGTAGAGATAAATTTATCTTTATATGGGGGTATAGTGAAACATTCATCTAGCATAGATTGTGGTTGTGTCTCGAAACCTGGCATGAGTTTTCGGATATAGTCTCTGACCTGTAGGTATCTAAAGAAATTATTGCTATGTAGTTTGAACTTTGTCTGCAGTTGTGCAAAGGAAGCAAATTTACCCTCAGTATACAGATCGCGAATACAACATAATCCTAATTTTCTCCATTCAGAAAATGTCAGATCTAAATTAGAAGGGGCAAAGGATGGATTTTTTGCAATTGGTAAAGAAAGAGGTAATGTTTTGTGGGTAAAATGCGACTTGATTTGCTTCCATATACGAAATAAATTATGTATGATTGGATTTTGAACGTCCTTTGATTTGTCAAGAGCTGTTGGTGAAAGTACTAGGGCTGCAGGTAAATATGGATCACAGTCTTCCATTTCAATAGCTAACCAAGTGGGAAGTGTGTTAGAAGTGATGTTGAAGGAGTTTATACTTTTAAAAGCGCACGCCCAGTAATACATCATGAAATTTGGGAGGGCTAGACCTCCGTTTGTTTTAGATTTGGTTAAATGCTTTTTGTTAATTCGTGGAGTCCTGTAATCCCACAGAAAGGGTTGAATAATTGAATCAATTTTCTTGAAAAAGGATTTTGTTAAGAAAACAGGAATATTTTGAAACAAGTATAGGATTTGTGGTAGAAAGATCATCTTGATGGCATTTATCCTCCCAAGTAGTGATATTGGCAAGGTTTTCCAAAACTGAATTTTGTTTTTAAGTTGTTCTAGTAAAGGTGGAAAGTTGGATTGCATGAGAGAGGAAAGTTGCTTTGTAACCTCTATGCCTAAGTATGTAAATTTATCAGTGGTAACCTTAAAGGGGAATCTTGCTAACGTTGTTTGAGGGATGTCATGGACTGGCATTAGTAAGCTCTTGGTCCAGTTTATCCGATATCCTGAAAATTTCCCAAACATTTCAATTTTTTCAAGAATGGATGGAATAGAGAGGGGAAGTCTGGTCACATATAGCAGAATATCATCTGCATATAGCGAAATTTTATTTATTGTGGTCTTAGTCTGATAGCCATATATTTGGGGGTCTAAACGGATACTTTGTGCAAGTGGTTCAATAGCAAGAGCGAAAATTAATGCTGACAGGGGACATCCTTGCCGTGTTCCTCTGAACAGATTAAATGAGGAAGACAAGTTGCGATTTGTATGAATTTGTGCTTTAGGATTTGTATATAAGAGTCTTATCCATTTTATGAACCTCATACCTAAATTAAGTCGTTTAAGTACTTCAAACAGATATTCCCACTCTATCTGATCAAACGCTTTTTCCGCATCGAGAGTCAATATGGCTAGATCGTTGTGAATTTTCCTGTCAGTATATAGAATATCAAATAATCGTCGTAAATTAGAAGTTGAGGACCTATTTGATATAAAGCCAGTTTGATCGTTGTGAACTATTGTATTCATTAGAGGAGTTAATCTGTTGGCCAGGATTTTTGCATATATTTTATAATCTATGTTTAATAGAGAAATTGGACGGTATGAGCCTACACTTAGCTCGTCTTTACCTTTTTTATGGATAACCGTGATTGTCGCCTGAGTTAATGTTGTTGGTAGGGTGCCATCTACTTGGGCCTGGTTGTACATTCTATGGAGAAATGGTGTAAGAATATTACTGAATTTTTTATAAAGTTCAACCGGTATGCCATCAGGGCCAGGTGATTTTCCGCTTTTAAGGGAGGCTATTGCCTTTTGTATTTCTGTGAGATGGATATCTGTATTAAGTCTTTCCGAGTCTTCAGGTGAGATTCTTGATAAGTTGCATTCGTCTAGAAATGTATTCATAGTATTAGGATCACTATTACATTTTGAGGTGTACAAGTCAGAATAAAACTGTAAAAAACGCGTATTTATCTTTTTTGGGTTAAGTAATATATGTCCACTGTCATCCTTAATCCTGTGAATAGCTCGATCAGCTTCTATTTTTCTAAGTTGACGAGCTAATAATTTGTGAGGTTTCTCTCCAAATTCAAAGTATTTTTGTTTAATGAATAAAAAAGCTGAAGTAATTTTCTTAGAGAGAAGTTGATTGAGTTGATATTTCAGATTAGTTATTTCTCTATGCAAGTCGGGAGTGGGATTTAAAGCATTCTGTCGATCTAACTGTTGTATCTGTTCTTCAAGATGTTTACATTGAGTTACTTCTTTTTTCTTTTGGCCGATTATTGCGATTCTTAACATATTGCGATACAGCAAGTATTGCGATTCGATTCTGCAATATATTGCGATTCATGCCCCCCATATTATTCAAAGGCATTACAAAAAATAGAGGAAAATAAGACTCAACTCACTTCAAATGTCACATTTAATTCTGTGAATATTATCTTCTACACATTAACTGAACTGCAAAAAACTTTTATATATAATTCCACCAAATCAGCTTATCATTGAATGGCACAGCTTTATAAATATCTAAATGTACACTCTTAAAATCAGTCAATCAAGCATTATATTATGATAATCAAGCATTAGCCTATTTAATGATAGAACTTCAGTAATGTAGAGACTCGGGAGCTTTCATTAATTCTCTTTTATTGAGTCACGAACTCGCAACCAATTTAAATCCAGAACAAAGGGACCTAACTTTAACAAACATTCCTAAAAGGCCATGTGGTCAGCCCTCGGAACCTCTATCTCCCGAACTGGCGTCTCCAAGTCTAGAAAGTACACCCTAAAGGTGTCATCTACGCTGACAAATTGTCTTAAGTGTTCCCCAAACAGCGGTTTCTTTCGCTTGAGACAACACCCAGGCCATCTTCTCCCTCCCAGCGGAAATCAGGGGGGAGAAGCGCAAAAACAGATGCTCCTTTGTCTGTTTCCCGCCGAGCGCAACACGCGTTCACACCCACGTCCCCGCACACACGCACATACATATGAACTCTGATTTCCTATCTGTAAATCGTTACTAAAATATATTTGCTGTTTTAAATACATGTAAAAGAACTGTAAGTGTGCAAACTTGTATTACGAATGTTTTCAGGAATGTACGATCCTTATGAATGCCTGAATGTGTGCCTCCAGATGTAACTCTGTAATAGTACGTCTGTGATGTGAAATGTTTGATATCGTTGTAATCCTACAAATCTGATCCATCTATTAAGCTGTATATCCATATCGTGAAATGTATAACTACATGCATATGCTATTACCAAAGTAAGCTTAATTTTCTACTTGGTCATAAATTCATATTACCGCTGATCTCCACCCCAATCAGGGGGCGTGCGCGCTCCTCGATATGGGATGCTATCATTGGCCGGCGCGCCTTACCCAGGCGTGCCCAGCTCATCTTTAAATTCTCCAACACAGAGACAATCGCTCTCTCTGTCCGTGTGTATCCTGTTCCTGTGTATTCTTTGTAATCTTCGTATTTTATTTTAATGTTCCTGTTTTACTTTAACTTCGTTTCATTTTGCGCATAGCTAGTCTGTTCTTAGTGTTCTCGTCTCCCGACTGAGACCTCCACGTGCGTTTCGTAAGTCTTCCAGCACTCCGGTGAAAAGACTCTCTTCACGCATACAGAACTAAGCCAGAACGTTTGAATCTCCCGCGAACCAACCACGCTGGGACCCAAAGAAACCCGACCTCCATCTCCGGGACGCCACACGTTGCTTCCGCACACCAAAACGTACAGGTCTGAATGCAAAAACTTGTTCAATACAAAATTTAGACGTTGTAAAGTATATCTCCTGTGGCTGTCTCTAAAGGGTTTACTCTAAACTGTGCTAGCAATTGTATTTTCCTTGTGTTTTCTTTTCTTATTGTTTTATTTCATTTTGTTTAACCTATATCCTGAAACTGTAGTCTAGTTCATTCATTAAACCTCATTTTATACTTTATTGACTCTGTGGTTGTTGCTCGTATAACAAAGCCTCTTTAATATAAAAGATCCTAGCTACAATCTGATAATCGTTTAAGTGCACAAAACATTGTCAGTTAATTTAAGCTAAAATAGACCATAAGTCATTTGCATCCTCTAGCCTGAAGACACGGCGGACGTGTGAATGAGCGAGGAGGGGTCAAATGCTTTGGTATTGTTGAAGATCAGCCATTCCTCTGTGTAGGATGTATATTAATAATTAACCATAATTCGTTGTGTTTAATTGTTATATACTTACCCTGAACAGACGGGTACGCTGTACACCCCTTCGTGGGGAAGTTATTAACGTAAGGACCCGGTTCAAACTGTATTCAATAATTTGTTGATCATAGATTAATAGTTATTGAATATCTATCCCCAAACTTAAAATTGATAAAGAGCTTATGGACCGGAAACCCTACAGTAATTAGAACTAAAACTTGATAATCATGCATGAATGCATATTTTTAATTTTAACTGAACTTAAACTGAACTAGTGGTGCTTAAGATATTGTTGGTCATTCAGTGTTTCTGTTAAAAAAAGAGGTAATAGTAATTATTATTAAAAGATAATCTCCTACTACTAATTCTACTAATAACAATGACAATATACAACTATAGTCTATAAAAATATATAATTATAGGCCTACAACACATGAGCTGCTTGGTTCATGAATGTAAATCATTTGACAGCATTCGTTTGCTCTGATTTGCTGAAATTAAAACAGGCATGGGTGCCATCCAATAAGATTGCCGTTTGCGCATTAGTTCCACTTCCACCCACTACCGGAGAAACCGGCATCTCTTCTGCTTGTTCTTAAAAGCTGAATAATACCAGATGAACTCAGTTATTTTGACAGGAAAATACAAACAAGAAATCGTTTACATGTAGCGCGTCGATTTTGCGTGGTATAATGTAACTCTCTCTCGCTCTCTTTGCGTGCGTGAGAGAAACGGGCCGGCGAGTCACGCGCCTTCACACTAGAGTAGGTGCTGGGTACGTCACACCAGAGCCCGTCTGGTCACACACACAGAATGATCGCTTGACGGAGAGCGAAAGTCTCAAGCGCTCAGTCCAGCGAGTGGAAATATATCTATGCTAAACTTGCACTTGGCATCTACATTTTCATTTGAATTTCCGGTTGAATGCACGACAACAAAACACCGCAACAAGCGCTTCCTTGTGGATGTAATACGCGAATGTAAATTATCAGAGTAAACTCCGAGAAAACCCGGAAGTAAAACAGATAATTTTATAATTAAATATTGCGATACTTTGCGCTACTGTATCAATATAATTGCGGGCGCAAAATATCGCGATACTGAACAGAATCAATTTTTTCCCCACCACTACTGTATGGCCAGAAATGGACTATTTAAATTCTATTTTTTTGCTATCTGGTGCCGGCGAGATAGCCGACCCCGGCGGTTACGCCGGCGTGACCAGCTCACTTTTTTTCTTATCAGTGCTAAAGAGACTCAAAATACTCTGTTGATTTTGATCTTACATATAAGTGTTATACATCATTCAAAACTGTTAAATGTCTTTAATTTGTGTACACAAATAAAATGTTGTGTTTTTTGTAAAATAAAGAAATAAATATGATACGTGTTCTGCCGTCTCTCTCAATGTGAAGTTCATTCTGAAATGCAACAGAAAATTATCTGTAACTCAGCGAATGTTTGTCAGACAGATTTGAAACGCATGTCTTTACATAGCTTGGAATCTCTATTTTTAAATTATGTAAATTGTATCAAAAAGAAATATTCTCTGTTTAAGTAATCCGTATGAAAGTAACCACATGTACAGTTTCTCAAACTCGTCCTAATTAACTCTAATGTGACCACGCCCACGAGCGCAAGAGCGATTGACATGCAAACACCGATGTGAAGGAGCAGACCTGAAAACGCCCTCATCACCTCACAACAAAGAATCAGAGACTTCAGTAGCCTACTCCACTGCTTTACATCGTGTTTGGAAGACTGTGTTGTGCTGTGCACCTTGGATATACATCAGAAGAATTAGAAGAACGCGATTTGAAGATGAGAAAGATTAAGATTAAGGTAAGACTTAGAGAAACTTGTGCATGCTTTCATCACCAGCAGGGTGGATTATTGTAATGGACTCCTCACTGGCCTTCCTAAAAGACCATAAGACAGTTGCAGCTCATACAGAACGCTGCTGCGAGGATCCTGAGCAGAACCAGAAAATATGAACATATCACACCAGTCCTCAGGTCTTTACACTGGCTCCCAGTTACATTTAGGATTGATTTTAAAGTATTATTACTGGTATATAAATCATTCAATGGGCTTGGACCTCAATATATTGCAGATATGCTCACTGAATATAAACCCAACAGATCACTCAGATCATTAGGATCACATCAGTTAGAAATACCAAGGGTTCACTCTAAGCAAGGAGAGTCTGCTTTTAGCTACTATGCCAGCCGCAGCTGGAACCAGCTTCCAGAAGAGATCAGATGTGCTCCTACAGTAGACACATTCAAATCCAGACTCAAAACACATCTGTTTAGCTATGCATTTACTGAATGAGCACTGTGCCAATATTCGTCCGACTGTTTTTACTGTACTTTATTTTATTTTTTATTCTAAACTGTTTTAATTATTCTTATTTGTTTTATTTTATTTGCTCCTATGTAAAGCACTTTGAATTACCATTGTGTATGAAATGTGCTATATAAATAAACTTGCCTTGCCTTGCCTTGCCTAAGACATCTACTCATAATGTTATTGTTATATAAACTTTACATTGTAGCAACTAGTCAAACTGGTGCCAGACTAAAATGTACAAAAAAAACATGAAGCCTAATGCTAAATTTATATACATGTACACAAGACTAGGATAATAAAACACAGCATGATAAAAGTAGGCTAGTATGAGTATTTACTCTAAAATGGTTAATATTATATCATCTGCTCAAATGTAGATATGTATAATGTGGTAACAATAATGTTTCATAGTTTGGAGCGGCTCGATCGCTTTAGTAAATGTTCTCTGCACGCGCTGAGTTTGAGTCAGTCACGCTGTGGGTTTGTGCACTATCATTTCCTGTCGCTAGTGGCAGCCTGGATAAACAATCTGCAGCACAATTAAGACGTCCAGGCTGGTAGATGACATCATATGTGTAGCAAAGCAAGCGTGCCGACCACGGGCGACCCACATACCGGCCCGGCCAATGCCTTTGGTGGCCAACAGTGTAGTGAGCGCACAATGATCAGTTCTGAGCGTAAAGTGTCGAACCGCTACAGTGAAAGTGTCGAACCGAAAAGCAAACGCTACAGTAGCACCCAGAAGCGTCAGTCAACACTATAGTGGGAAGGGAAGTGTCAAACAACGCAAGCACTTGACTTCCAGAAAGCAGTTCTTTCAGCTCTTTGAAGCTGCGTTCAGCAGACACAGTCCAGTCAAACTTAGTAGCTGCCGTATCTCTAAGTAGCCCACGCTACGGCTCAGCAACAGAAGCAAAATAACTTGCTGTACCATGAAATCAGTCCCAGAAATGAGCGAAGCAACATCACTAAGGAAGCAACATCACTAAGGAAGCAACATCGTGCGGCGCAGGAACCTCAATGATCGTAGACTTGTGTTCCTCATCTGGGAAAATTCCATGTTTGGGAACAACATGTCCAGGGAATTTTAAGAATGACTGGCTGAACGTACACTTTTCCCAGTTCAGTTGTAGTCCTGCGTCTAACAAGCGCTGCATGACTGAGCGCAGCGTCGCATCGTGACTTTCTTGGGTGGGACCATACATTATGATATCATCCAGGTAGTTCCTTACCCCACGTATGCCTTTCAGGACAGTTTCCATCATCTTTTGAAGCAAGGCCGTGCGGAACCCGGCACTCCTCGTGTAAGGTAAGCTGATTGTAAGCAGCCGCTAAGTCAATTGTAGTGAACACTGATGTGCCTCTAAGTTCACTCAAAAGTTCATCTATATGCGGCAGAGGATGGCTGTCAACAATCAGGGCCTTATTTGGCTCACGCAGATCAACACAGAGACGTATTTTACCTCCTTTCTTCGTGGTGACAACTATAGGTGAAAGAATCAATTTTCTCAATTATGCCATTTTGCAATAATGAGTTCAGTTCTGCAGAAACATACAGTTTGTCGCACAGAGAATGGAAGTCGACAAAGCTTCTGTCGAACTGGAGTAGCATCAGGCTTAACTGTAGGCTTATGAACAAACTAGGGGTGTAACGATACGCGTATTCGTATCGAACCGTTCGGTACGAGGCTTTCGGTTCGGTTTTCGGTACGCATTTTCAAACCGAACGGTTCGTTGGACTATTTTTCCTGCAGACCAAAATTTCGTTATTTTAAATGTAGGCGCGTTGCGCGTGGCAAGCGCCCTCGGGATGCTGGTGCGACCACAACATTGCCCAACATCAAATGGCAAATGTAATGTAAGCGGAACTCGTTATTATGTGGTTGACGGACTGTTTATTCGTTTGGACCAATGCAGCGCGAGCCGATCTCTGTTACTATACAGCGCTGAGACATCCAGTAAAGAAAGCATTTGAATTCACTATGGAACTTGAAGTAATAACATCGCTGCGAGATCTAGTGAGAAACATTCACATTTCTCTGTTATTAACGGATCAAACCACGCTGACGTGGAAACCAGGAATAAACATTGTGCCATGAATGAAATTCAGTGTCCACAGATCATCATTCACCATGGCTTTACTGTAGTAACACTAACCATGGAGGTTTGGCAGGATTAGTAGGCTATAATGCTTTCAAGTAACATTACGTCGGTTTTATTTTGACATTTTGAATAGCCTACAATTGCTGCCCTCAAATGTTAATCTGAACTAAAATAAACCTTTGATTAACTACAATATAACATTTCATTTTGTCCAAGGAGCTGTTTTGTTTTTATATGCTCCTAAGAAAAGTCAAGTATAGCTCCATCATTGCTCAAAGTAAAAAAATATATCTTAGCCTACTTTATGATGTTAGTTTTAATATAAATATAATAAATAAAAAAATCAAGGAATTTTCTCTGGCTTTTCTTTTTTTTGCTGCATTGAAAACGTACCGAACCGTACCGAACCGAACCGTGGCATAAGTGTATCGTATCGAACCGAACCGTGAATTTTGTGAACCGTTACACCCCTAGAACAAACCCTTTCACGCTCCCCACAGAAGTATCTGAAGCAGGAATATTTTCACCAACAACTGCATGTAGTTCGTCAGGTGCAGTAAATGTACCAAAATGAAAAGAACAGTTCAAAGCTCGAATTAAGTCCATGACCATCAAAGCAGAGCCACCTTTCACAAAGTAAAACAAGCAGTGGTTACATTTTTATTCAGTGAGACGTCCACATGTAAACATCCTAGAACTGGAATATCTTCTTTCAAGTACGTGACCAGTTTCACTTTAGGAGCGGTAAGATAACAATCCGAAAAGTGCTGTTTGTACACAGCCTCAGGCAGGATTGACACCAAAGAGCCCGTGTCCATGACTAATTCAGTCTCAACAGAAGCACCATTTGGTGTTGTAACATGAGACATAAAAGTTTGTCTGCAGAAGTATTCACAGTTTCAGTCAAAATAACAACCACTTCAGGGACCACTTCCCGAACATCCTTATAAGAACGGCAACCTTTTAAAAAATGTCTGGTCTTACCACAAGTACGGCATTTGGCTCTGGTAATCTTTAATGTATTTGAGGAACGGAGAAGAGTGCCTTGCATTTGTCGTCAAGTCATAGCCAAAATAGCCGTGCTCCGCAACGGTAACCCGCGCGACTCGCCCGCCGTGTAGTATCAGCCACAGATTTTGCTCTGTTAGAATGTTCAGCACGCTTCTTCCGATGAAAGGGTTTAGAAGCCACGGCATGAACTGAACTTTGTGCCATGAGCATGTCTGAATTCGAGAGCGCTTGTTCCACCCGACACGCAATAACAATAGCGGTGTCCAAGGTCAGTGATGATTCCAGCAGGAGTCTGTCTCGCACTGCTGGGGCATACGACCGTTCAACCAGCTGATCGCGCAGCATTTGTAGGTTGCTGTATCACGTGCCATTTGAACTGACCCGCTACAGCGATCTGTCACATTTCAAAGAGCCAAAACGTTATTTATTGTGTGAATCTCGTAAAAATATTGACAGAATCTGACAGCTGTGGATTTGTTCCATATCAAAAGTAACCTTCTCTGTCTTGTCTGTCGGTCTCAGTGTCCTCTTTGTCCGCGATTTGTCTCTGCGTGAGAAAATGGATTTGTGGCGTGAGAGCGTGTGAAAGGGGTCAATTGCGTGAGTCTCACGCTCAATGCATGAGAGTTGGCAGCCCTGTAGCAATACATTTCTAATATTTATAATGTGTTTAGATTTTTTTTTTAGAATTGCCTTTACAGGGACTTTAATAATAATAATTTTATTATTTCACTCTAATGTTAAAATTATGTAAGACAATTACTTTATAAATTAATACAATTTAAAATATTGAAATTTTTAAAGGGAACCCAGACTAGGTTATTTACGTCCAGGCCCGGACTGGCCATCGGGAGCACCGGGACAATTCCCACTGGCCTGACGACTAATTTGCCAGCGTTTTTATTTTTTATTATTATTTTATATTACTACCTTTACCAGTGATCATTTTCAAATTCGTCATTCAATAAAATTATTATTAATATTATTAATAATAATAATAAAAAATAAAATCATGAATCTGTTAAGTCTTGACTGGCAAGGCTACGATTCGACTTTACGCCTCATATTTTAATGATTTATTATAACATATGATTTAACATAACACAACTAATGCCTAGTTCACACTACATGATTTTAAAACGTCGGGCTGAACTGTGCGGTTCACACTACATGACTTGCTCTTTGTGAAATCAGGAGTGTTGAAGTTGTTGAGCTGTTCACACCACACGACACAACGTGATTGATCCACAACAAGATGTAACGCACTACACGAGTTGACAACAACTCTGTCACCCAACGATTCTATCTTGTCCACAAACCACATTTTCTCACGAAAAATCACGCGATAAAATGAACCGAAAATGACGTGAAACAGCACGCGCACCAATACACAGGGAAGAAGAACGCAACACGCGAATATGGACGTCAGAGTTGCAAACTGTTTGCGCGATGATTTGCTTTGAGAAAATATATACACTCAACAACTTTATGTTAAAAAAGAACACCCAGAACATCAACATTGTGGACATCTGCAATATACAGTTGACTTTCCTTTTTCTTAAAAGTATTTTAGTGAAACCTATGATTTCAAACAGGGATATACTTCCGAAAAGCATCCGTAATTATAATTTTATGTCTACACATACTTGTATGTTTAATCTCTAGTTGCTCTGATTGGCTGTAGCTCATGATATCACGTGAGGTTGAGTCGCGCGACGGCTCTGGATATCTAGCATGCTAGATATTTTTCTGGGCTCGGCGATGCGTCTGCGAGCGTCTTTGATGCGTTGTTGGCTCTTTCATACTAACAGATTGGCGAGCGTTCATCGCGCGCTAATCACCCGCGATTTGCACGCGATTACACCCTGACCTGTCGGCGAGCTCAACGATTTGCAAATCGGGCTCAAATCGGGCTTAAAATCATGTAGTGTGAACTAGGCATAAGGGGGGCTGTTGTGCTGACTATTATCACGATTGAAAATGTAACATTAGCATAGCGTAGTTAATATTGATTATTAAGTTACTTACCCACCATATTAACTGTTTTTGTTCTATTTCACTGACTAAAATAGTTCCAAACAGAGGTGTAGTGGTAAAAAAAGAGGTGGGTAAACTATAAATTCTAGTGGACCACGACGTGGTCACCCGGTAAGGTGGGCCACTGCCTACCGGTGTATGTGTATCGATGACATTGCTTATAGGCAGGGCTCGACATTAATCCTTTTCATACGCTTGTCCTTCGGACAAGTAAATCAGTCATTCACTTGTCCGAGTAAAAAAGTTCCTTGTCCAGATTTTTGTTGTTGTTGTCCGTGTTAATTTATTCTGAAACTATATTCTCATCAGTGTTCAATCAGCTTTGATATTTAAATCGGCATATTGTAATATCTGCACCTTTAAAGGGCATACCCTCCCCCAATATTATTAAATGTATGCTTCATCTTTCATTTTAATTTCCTAAATTTTATCAATAAATTCAATTATTTTGAATAATAAGACACTATAGGGCTGTTACCCTAGGTAGGGAGGATCAAATTAAATCATTTACACTGAACAATTACAATTGCATAAAATAATGTTTTGAAAATAAAATTGATTTAAATATAATAAATAAGAAATGTAAAGAATGATACTACTTTTAAACATAACACTAAAGTCATTGATTCAATAATTGAAACGATTGAAATTGATTTAAATATACAAATAAGAAATGTAAAGAATGATACTACTTTTAAACATAACACTAAAGTCATTGATTCATTAATTCAAACGATTCGTTTAAACGGTTGATTCATTCAAAAATGAGACGGATGTTAATGAATGGGTCATTGAATCTTTGACTCAACCGATTCGTTCAAAATGCTGAATCTTCAGTAATGAAAACAGTGATG
Organism: Chrosomus eos; assembly: GCA_036326025.1. Classification (NCBI taxonomy): domain Eukaryota; kingdom Metazoa; phylum Chordata; class Actinopteri; order Cypriniformes; family Leuciscidae; genus Chrosomus; species Chrosomus eos. Next base: position 46,171,784 of record CM070822.1, read on the forward strand.
TTCCTGTGTGATGCGCCGTGGTTCTGCTGTGATTTTTGTTTGGAACTATTTTCGCTGCTGAAACAGAACATAAACAGCCAATATTGCATCTAAAATGTAAGTGACTTAATTTTAACTGTTTATTGAACTGTTGTAGGAAATCAATATCACATTTTCAATCGTGATTGTGTTCAGGAAAAATTCTTGAGGTTGCTTAACATATGTTACAAATATAAAAACTCCACATTTAGATGTTTTATAGGCAGTATGTTGTTAACTGAGTGTGTGTGTGTGCTGCGCTCATGTGTGTAGATTTCTCCTCGAGAGGCTGCGCGAGCGTCAACAGTGCAACTTTACCGTCAGTAATAGTCAACAACACTGACAGTATGCAGCGCAATATGAAAGAGTTCGTCTTAGGTTTAACAACCTATGAAACTAATAATGAACATTATGAAACTAAAACGACATGAGCTTAATTGAAAATGTCTTAGGAACTACAGGCTATTTAGCGGTGGATAAACGCAATTTAGAGGTGGATAAACACACTTTGGAGGTGGATAAACGCTATTTCCGAATATTGGGAGGTGCATAAACGGCGTTTACGTGCGTTTAGCCTCCACTACATCCCTGGTTCCAAAGGAAAGCTACAGCAGCATGGTGTTTTGTTACTGATTGGTTCAGCGTTTTGAACAAATCTTTTGTATGAATGACTCACTAATTAAGACGGTCACTAGCCGCCACCTATTTTTTAATTTGTATATTCAAACATTTATTTAAAACATCAATCTCAAAACATTATTTATTGCAGTTGCAATTGCAGTGATTATTATTATTGATTATTATTGCAGCACATTATTTAATTGGGTAACAGCCCTAGTGTTTTATTATTATAACTGAATTTATTGATCAAATGTAAGAATTTGACATGAGGGATGATGCATACATTTAATAAGGTAATACAAATGTCCTTTTTTTTCATCAAATAAAAAAAAAAACAGGGTTGTCCGTGTTTCAAATGTTTTATTTGGGTGCATAGGATGGCCTGGATGGGTGTAGGATTTCCCGGCCTGAAATTGTGTCCCAGTCCGGCCCTGTTTACGTCTCAATGCATTCTGGGTAGTGACGTGTATAGGTTGTAGCCTAGCCACTGTAGCAGCTTCGCTTATTGTTTTTCTAACGTACCGGCTAGCTAGCTAAGTTTTGACAGTAGCGAGATGAACACGTCTGCCGTTCAGCCTTTTCAGTTTGAACCCGAGCGCACTGTAGGCTTAAATCAGGAGAATTCCCGCCCATGTCTTTTTTCAGTTTTTCAAAGCAAAACCGCTTTCTGTGTGAACCAGCACTAAGCAGAAATGGCCAAATGAGTTTATTACCATCATGTCTAGACCTTATGCAAATACAGCTGTACCTTAATTCCAGGTAAGATAACCACCTCATGTGAAACTCAGCTGCTATGCTGAGTTGGTTTGCGTCTGTAGCTTCATATATCTTTCTGTTTTGAATCATTATTGACTATCATTCCCTGTTGTTTATACTGCTAAATATAACTTACTCAACATCACATATTAACCTGATATCGCTAGCTTAAATCTAAATTGCTAGCACAACAATCGTGTTAGTGTGCCAATCGTGCGCTCTCTATTTATTTATTTATTTATTTTCGCTCATGAACCTAACCATCAATTGTTTTTTTTTCTTACCTCGTTCGACTAATGAAACTTCAGATCATTGTGTGTTTCACTCTCATGTTAATTTGAGCTGAACCAGTAAGTGTGGAATATTTTCTAAAAATGTGCCCTACGTGATTTTGGATAGTGTCTCTCATGACGTTTGCTCTGTTTGGATCCAGTGTGAGATCACAATGTGAGAACCCAAGATGAGAGACATTTATAACACAACAATCACTAAATGTGATTTCACTAAAGGGAAACGCACAATAAATAATACAGATGGCTAGCTATGTAGACATTTTACCCAGAATGTTCTTGTGACCTGGTAGCAACCCTTCCATGGCCTGCTTTTGGAATGTTTGTAATGTAAATAAATGTTTGTAAATTGAAAGCTCTGTTTACATTACTGTTGTTATGGCCTTGAATCGAAGTGTTAAAGACTAAACAGGACACTTCCCATGAATAATCAGATATTGCCTAAATAATCAGAATCCTTCTCATTTGTTTAAAAAAAATGTATAAACAATTCTTATAAGTGTATAAATGTATTTAAAAATGCAATTTTTGCATTCGCTAACATTTTGAAGCCCAAATTATTTTATGGAAAACCATTTACCTCAGTATCTCCAGTTTACAGTTTGGACTCTTCAGTCCATCAGAAAGAAGCTCCACTCCAGAATCCTGCAGGTCATTGTTACTCAGATCCAGCTCTATCAGAACAGAGTTTAAGGGTTGTAAAACTGAAGACAAATGTTCACAGGACTGAGCGGTGAGATTACAGTACTGTAGCCTGTGTAGAGAAAAAAACAAACAGCAACAGTATTGCTTATTAGGCGTTTATAATCTGGAGCTTGGAAAAAACTGTAGTGATGTAAGCAAAGCTTAAATAATGTTCTCTTCATAAAACATCAAAACAGTATTTATATGATCACACACATTTACATAATTTTTTTTTCTAAACACTCTTTGTCAAGTAAAATCAAGGCCCAATTAAAACAACTAGCAGTATATATAAATGAAAATAAAGGAGACTCTTACAGTACTCTTCTGGTGTTTTTGATCACTGGTAGTAGTGTCACCAGTGCTTGATCAGATCTTCTGTATTTCTGCATTTCAAACATCTCTTGAGTCTCTTCTGACATCAGGAGCACAAACACCAGACCAGACCATTGAGCAGAGGAGAGATTCTGTGCTGAAAGATTTCCTGAGCTCAGATTCTTCTGGATCTCCTCCACAAAGTCATCTTTCAGTTCACTCAGACAGTGGAAGAGATTGATGATTCTCTCTACTGACTCCTCCTTCTCTATTTTATTTTTTATATAGTCAACAGTCTTTTTCATGTTCTCTGTTTTCAGTTCCAGTCCTGGCAGTAGTCCCTTCAGTTCACTCTGATTGGACTCCAGACCCAGGAGGAACCGAAGGAAAAGGTCCAGGTGTCCATTCTCACTCTTTAAAGCTTTCTTGACGGCAGCATTATGAAGCTTAAACAGTGGTTTTTGGGACAGTTTCCACGTCTGTTTTCTCCACGATTGAAGAAATAGGTCAGCTTTCTCATCTTTGCCCATCATAAACACATAAAGAGCAGCAAGGAATTCCTGTACGCTGAGATGTACGAAGCTGTAAACGTTTCTTGCTTCTACCTTTTCCTCCTGAAACATTCGAGTGCATAACCCAGAGTACAACGACACTTTTCTGATATCTAGTCCACATTCCTCAAGATCTTCTTTGTAGAAAATCAGGTTTCCTTTCTCCAGCTGTTGAAAGGCCAGTTTCCCAAGCTTCAGAATAATCTGATCAAAAAACACTGCATTAGCTTTAAGTTCAGGGTCATAACAGTATTTTTCTTCCATCTGTTTCTTCTGAGAAATTAAGAAGCTTGTGTACATCCCTGTGAGAGTTGTGGGAGTTTTGTCATTGCTCTCTCGAGCCAGTAGAGGCTGAAGAACAATAAGAGAGATCCAGCAGAAGACAGGAATATGGCACATGATGTACAGACTCCTGGATTTCTTGATGTGACTGATGAGGTTTCCAGCGACTTCAGGACTGCTGTTATTTTTGAAGTATTGCTCTTTCTGCTCATCATTAAATCCTCGCACCTCTGTCACTTGATCAATGTAGTCACGGGGAACCAGACTGGCTGCTGCTGGTCTGGATGTGATCCAGATGAGAGCAGAGGGAACCAGGTGTCTCTTGATGAGGTTTATTATTATCTTACTCACTGTTGTTTTTTCATTTACATTTGTAAATGTGTCATCTTCTTTAAAGTTCAAAGGAAAGCGACATTCATCCAGCCCATCAAAGATGAACATAACTTTACCATCACCTTCAGGAAGAGAGGGCAGTTCTTCAGGACTTCTAAAGAAGTATTTGTTGAGCAGTCCCATAAGACTATACTCTTCTTTAATCAAATTCAATCTACGGAATGGAAGTGGAAATATGAAGACTATATCCTGATTTTCTGTTCCTTTAGCCCAGTCAAAGATGAATTTATTGACAGAGACAGTTTTTCCCACTCCTGCGATTCCCGTTGTCAGCACTTTTCTGTTTCGTCGATCCGTTTCACACTGGACTTTAAACATGTCATTACACTCGATTGGCTTCTCTTTGGCAGTCAATCGGTTGTGATTTGATTCGATCTCTATCACCTCGTGCTCGTTCACTCTTCCTCCAGTCTCATTCTCCACCACATATAAATCAGTGTAAATATCTTTCAGGTATTCCCGATGACCCGTCTCTGAATTACCAACCAATATCCGGTTGTAGTCCTGTTTTAATTTGTCCTTCAGTCTGTGGCTGGTCTTTGTGTAATCATGAAGAGTAGCTTCTCTATCGTCTGCTGTTGAGCCTTTAAGAAATATGGGAAAAGACAGCAAAGAATAAGTGATCGTGTTTTTCATAAATTCACGCTTCTACTACATTCAAATTAATCACACTCTTACTACTCTTACAATATAAATGGTGATGGAAATGTCTTGAATGTCCTGACTCGAACGCAATTGTTTACATTTTTTACTTTCTTTTTCTTATTCCTTCCAGAACATTTATTAAATTGTCACAATTGGACTAGATCAACTTAAGGCTATGCTGACCAAAATAAGTTTTGGATCAAACCATTGACATCTAACACACCAAACAAGACATGAGACTGTATTAGAGTTATGTTGGGGTTATTGCAATGACCCAGCATATGTAGAAGTTGCTTTCAGAAGTTTAAATTCAGGGTTTAAGACTCTTGTAAACAATTAACCCAGTCATGACTAGACAGTCTGTTCTAATAAATGTACTTGAATAAGATCTGCTGCTGTTCTTCTTGGCCCTGTAATTGTCACTTCCGATCTCTTCTGAATGGGCTCCAACAGTGGCAGACGTCTTCATATTGCTTTCAGCCTGACTTGAGTGTGTGTGAGAGAGAGGATCACTCACTGGAAAACATAAGTCACACAAACACATCAGCAGAGAAAAGTCAGACCATTACATTGGTAAACAATCAATCACATTACAGTCAGAGTGAATTAAATGTTACCTTGCTTGTGTTTGTTCTCCAGCTGCTCAGCCAGATTGTTCTGGTTCATCTTCCTCAGGGTCTTCACTGTGATCTTCACAGCTTCTTCTGGTCCAAAACATGCTACCATCTTATCCACAGTTTTCAATCTATCTGCATTCTCCATTTCAAACTTTTTTATACACTCATGATAATTCTTTAAGTGCCACTTAAACGTCGTCTGTTCATCTTCTACCAGGTCCATCAGTGAGTTTAACAGCAGTTCTTTAACAGACGCCATCGTCCTTCACAGATTCACAGCTGCAGGATAAAAAGAAATATAGCTGAAATAGTTTCACTCTTAACATGTGGACCTGAGCGCTCAAATGTTATTTGGATTATGAAATGAAGCTGTGATCGGATCAGGACTCTCATCCAAATTCATCTATTAAAAGGGTTCTTTAATGCTCTTTTTTGCATGGTATTTATCTGAAACATGCTATCAATGATTACCCTAGCAACCACCCAGAATACCCTAGCAACACCCTAACGTCCGCCCAGAGTACCCTAGCATCTGCATAGTAACACCCTAGCAACCACCCCAAGTACCCTAGTTACCGCATAGCAACCACCCAGAATGCCCAAGCAACCAAACAGCCAACACCCTAGCAACCACTGTGAGTACCATAGCAACCACCCAGAATGCCCTAGCGACCACTGCGAGTACCCTAGAAAACACATAGCAACACCCTAGCAACCACCCCAAGTACTCTAGCAACCGCATAGTAACACCCTAAAAATCAATCAATCTATCTATTCATCTTGTCTGTTTTTCTGATTGACTGTATTGCTTTTCAAAAATATCAAACATTTAAAACTTTCTGGTCCTGCTTTCTCAAGCCAACTTCAAAGCTGGTCTCGATGTAGTTTTTAAATCTAGTTTATCATCTCATCCTGTAAATACACCTTTTTGAGTGGATGCAAAAGTGCGTTGTCGTCCTTGTAAAGTACCTTCATGTTTGACTGAGAAAGTCAGAGAAGAGCAGAAGCAGGAGATGAAGCAATGATGATAATAAAAGAGCAGAGTTTATTTAATAATCTTGGTTAAGTATGTTTTAATGCTCACTTCATCTAGATATTACACTTTGTCTCACCAGTACAATTCCAACAAGTGTTATTGTCAAGAAAAAAACAAATGGAAAATTACTCCTTCACAACATCAAAGCTTGAACTGGAGACATTCTCTCATCTCTAACTCATGGAGACAAACATCCCTTAGATCAGGGTTTCTCAACCTTTTGCCTACTGTGACCCACTTTTTTCTGTATGCCAGTCATACGACCCACTAAGGCAGGAAATAAATAAATAACTTAAATGCCTCTATAGATCTAGGCTACATAGGCCTGTATGTGTCAGGGTGTGGTGCAGGCAGAAGAAGATGAAGAGTCCAAAGTTCCAATTCAAACTTTACTCACTTTATAATTTACACAGGTACATGGAAGAAGGGCTGAAGGAACTCACTCACACACACACTCACACTCTCTCTCTCTTACTCACTCTCACACACACACTCTCTCTCTTACTCACTCACACACACTCTCTCTCTCTCTCTCTCTCTCTCTCTCTCTCTCTCTCTCTCTGTCTGTCTGTCTGTCTCACACACACACACACACACACACACACACACACACACACACACACACACACACACACACACACACACACACACTCTCTCTCTCTCTCTCTCTCTCTCTCTCTCTCTCTCTCTCTCTCCTCTCTCTCTCTGTCTGTCTCACACACACACACACACACACACACACACACACACACATTATATATGTGTATATAAATCCTTTTTTTTATTTACCATGCTGTTCATTTCCTAAAAGGTATTTGATTGGCTTAGAATGATCATAAGATAATAAGATCAGTCACAAACAAGATCCCTGCACGATCTAATAGCGTGTTATTAACTCACTGTCATCTATTGTCTGCAACACATTTCTTCTCCCTCTTCGTCTTTCTGCCATCTTCTCCTCTGCTAAAGAAACTCTTAAACCTCTTAAAAGTCCTCATCTGTACTCCTAACAATTTTGACCTTAAGACCTCTTTTAAGGGTCAAGATGCTTTCTGAATTACTCTTTTCTTTACTAGGGTAAATTTTTTCTTTCATTTTAAGAGTAAACGCCCACATTTCTAAGAATTTTCTTAGAATTTTGTCACTAGGAGCTACTCTTTTTATTAAGATTCTTTATGAGTACGGGCCCTGAATTATTTTCACTCTTAACATATGGACCTTAGCATCCAAATGTTATATGGGCTATGAATTGAAGCTGTGATCAGATCAGGACTCTGAGGCACCTCGTCCAAATTTATCTGTTAAACAGTCACTGATCCCTTAGTGCCTCACACAAGAGTATACATATTGCTGCTGCAACATTTTAGAGTGGCCTTTTATTGTGGCCAGCCTAAGGCATGTATATTTAGCTAAAAGTCAGATAATATTCCACCATTTTAAGTAATCAGAAAGACGTCATCATTACTTTCCCTCGAAAGAGAACACAGGCCCGGATATGACTTAAAAACATGAGATTGGAATCATTGGAATTCTACATTCCAGTTTTGCCTATGCAAATATACAGAAACATATTTAATCTAAATAAAAGGAAAACAGTTTGAATAGTAGAGTGTGCACCTAAACTCAGCCTAATGCAGGACCAGTCAACCAGTTTAGACAAAAAGACTTCCTTGATCATATACCTTAGGGTTCAGCTGCCAGATACACAATGTGTTGATGTGAGCAATTCAGTGTTCTCCAGAATAGTGTAGTAGGTTAGTAATTGGGGATTTAAGTATATAGCATGCTGTTTTCAGTATCGTTTTGTACACGTTCTGGGACCTGCGCCCGCCCTGTCACCCCTCAGCTCTCATATGCACTTTGCATTCCAGCATCTTATTATTTACATATTAACCACTGATCACACACAAACACTGACACACAAAAGTAGAAGGTAAAGGTCTGACTCAGAATATGTTACTGTAGTTTACATTGTGTACTGAAAATACACAATGACAATCTAAATGAATTATTTCAAAAAAAGGTTGTGTGATGAGTGTGCATAAATACAGAACAAAGATACAGTCATCCGAGCTGCATCAGAAAGCTGTTGTGTAAATTTGCTATTATTACTTATAAGATCTAATTATTTCTTTGAGGTTTTTTAACAACCAAAAAAACAGATCTGTCTTTGCACAGTCTCATAGCTGTCAGATAAAGCTCGAATCAATGTGAACTGATACATGATACTTTTAAATCAATATCTTTCAGTATTATATAAAGTAAAATTGACTAACCATGAACAAGGACGATGTAGATGTTTATTGTTCCTCCACTGAACAGGCGTCTTGAACAGAAGTTCTGAAACTTCTTTCAATTTTGCTTTTTTATAAAGGACTGGGGGGAAGGTTTTTCCTTCTGAACTTAAACCTGTTAAACCAGAACCTGTTTTTCAAGAGAAAAACAACACGGGAGTGAAACTACAGAGACATGCCATTTAGATTGCGAAATTACAGGTAAAAAGAGACAACACTGAAAAAGACAGATAAACAGAGATAGACAGACCACACTGAAATATATATAGTTAAGAGACTAAATGACAGAGAAATAGACAGACAGCACTGTCTGCAGAGGTTCCTTTGAGCTCAGAGTGGCATTATCAACATTGCGCCACACATTTGTAGCCTTTTACTGGGACACAATAAAGTTCGAAGTTCAAAGCCTTTATTGTCAAATGCACAGTTTAATTATTAACTTTTCAATTAATTTTTACTTTGCTTTCCACCATGATTTCCGTTATGGGTGTCTCAGCTCTTCTTTATCTGAGCTCCGACTTACTGGAAAACTGGGTTAAAGCCATAGACCAGACTCAAGTTTTCAGTGGCATCTCTTTTTCTCCCTTTTCCTGTATAAAGCTAGACATTCGTTCTCTCAGGTAACATTGTTCATACATTACATTTTGTAAACATTCAAGTGTAACCATAGGTCAGTACTGTTATTAAACCCATTAAATTACAGCTTATAGGCAAACTATATAAACAATACTAAGTTTTAAGTGCTAATTATTGCATTACATTACATTGCCACACTCTTACAATTACAATGTTCAAGACATCTGCCCTTTGACCAGGTTTTACAACCTAGGTGTTTCTACGCCAGCAACACATGTACTTTCTGTGTGAATTAGCTGCTTCTGTGCCTCACAGTTTAATAGTTTCATAAAAAAGGCATTTCCCGATAATGGCAGATACTGACTAAATGTCTGATTCCCTTCATGCCAGTGAACTAAAGGTTATGAAAGTAATCAGCGACGTTTTCAATCTGGACTTGAATATAGCTACTGTTGGGGCTCATCTGATGACATCTGATCCTGACTCACTGCTAACTCTCGCTGTTTTGTTGTCTGCTTTGAGACAATGTGTATTGTGAAAAGCGCTATACAAATAAATTTGAATTGAAAATTTGAATTGTTTTATGCTTTTTATGGGGGTGGGGTTTGTAACTTTCTAACAATGTACTAATGTAACTTTGCTTCCCATTTATTACTTAAAGAACACTTTAAGTACTTGAATACCACAGCAAAAAAATCCTCTAACTAATAAAGACAAACGAACAAACAATAAACATAAAAAACACACAAATTAAAACGTAGATAAATTAGAACAGTAACAAATAGTTAGGTCTAACAGTAGTATTCAGGTACAGAAATGTAAAATTAAATAAAAATATAAGTTGTAAAAGAAACCATTTTAATCTTATTCCCATTTCCCCATCTCGGGTCCGCAAAGGTTTAGGGTTGGGTTAGCCCTGATCAAATAGAGCCTTACTTTTTAAAAATATATGCGGACCTGATAGCAAGACATATTAAAACATGATAAAAAAAAAAAAAAACGTGTAGCATTTTTTATTGATTTATCCAACGGATTTGATTCTGTGGATCATGATCTTTCTTTTGCAAAGTCTCAAATGTGTAGGTTTTAGTAGTAGTACAGTGTTAAAGTGGTTTCACATTTTTGACTAGAAAAATTCAGTGTGCGGCTGCGTTCCAAACCGCATACTCAATGAGTAGGTACTTAATTTCAATAAGTACTTACTAAACGAGCGCTAAAAGAGTAGGTACTTTCTAGCCAAATCTCGTTGAGTATGAATGCGATCCGGACATCATCCGCCATGTTGACGTTATCATGTGACCTATGACGTTATCACAAGCGCAACAATTTAAAAGTTATGAACAACAGGTGCACCGACATCTCACTGCATCAGTACAACCTAACTAGAACGGTTTTCATCAGCGTCTGAAATGGTTGGCATGTCTGCAATAGCTAGACGAATGTGTGCACAAAGGAGACGTCGGGCTGCTGCTCGAAGATCTCGCATTTGGAGAAGACTGATGATTTTATACTCAAACAAAGCAAGTATTACTACTTACCCCAGAACGAATTGCATTACTAGCCCACCCCAACATTTATGCACAATAATAATGACAAATCCTGACCAACACTTAATTATATAACATTTTCTTAATTAAAATTATATATTTTGGTAAAACAAGCAAATTGTTGTATTGTCATATGACATAGCTATGGATGAATACACACTAGACAAATGCAGCTGATGTGAATACATACAATTTCATGCAAGCAATGATTAATGCAAGAATTCATGAAATTAATATTTAATATGAAACATGAATAAAAATAAGTAAATGAATGAATAAAAGATATCATATCATCACAATAAATAAATAAATAAATACATATACAAGTCAATACCACATGAAACATTGCTTAATTTAAGCTTTTTGTTCTAACAAACTATGATGTATTTACAGGCGGTGAACCCCACATCATACTGCCATCTCAACAGAGCTGTTCCCATTCTGCGGCTTTATCTTGATGAGGCAGCTGACCACCGTTCCCACCTTCACCTGTCTCTGCCGTCCATCAGGTCCCTGATTGCTGCAGTTAGACTGGGATCTGACCATGGATGGGAACGGGAGATTGAGGTGCTTGTGTTCCTGCACTGGCTGGCCCATGCAGCATCCTATAGGGTGGTGTCGCAGGCCTTCGACATCCCAAAGACCTTTGTTTATAACATTGTGCACAGAGTGAGCAAGGCCATCATGGGAATTTTGAGGAGGGTGATTTGCTTTCCGACCGGAGATGACCTGGAGGCAGTGGGAGCAGGATTTGCACAGCTGGCTGGGTCACCAGCTTTCAGCAGAGCAGTTGGTGCAATAGACGGCTGTCATATCCGTATCAAACTCCCGTGCCCGCAACATCGTGGAGAGAGCTTTTGGGATGCTGAAGACAAGCTGGCGCTGCATTCTCTTCAAGGCCTTGGAGGTGAGCCCTGCCTTCGTGCCTGAGGTTGTTGCGTTCCGCGCTGTGCTTCACAATCTCGCTCTAGCCAATGGGGACATCGTTGAGCCAGAGGATGAGGAAGACCTTGATGACGGCCCCCCTGATCCCCACAACCTTGCAGCAAGAGTGGGAGAACATGTGCGGGACAATCTGGCTGCTGCGGTGTCTGCTCCAAACATCCCTGTGCCGGCTCTCCATGAGCACGACTACTTTTAAAATATTTAAGAAGATTAAAATGTTTTACAATTCATGTTGTCAGCATTCAGTTCTTGCCAAATGTAATTTTATAGGTTTACAATTACATGCAAATATTTGTTAGAGCTTTACTACCTTTGTGGTGTAGTGGGCTAGACCACTGAACTGGCAAGGCTCTTTACTCCAGGTTTGTCCAGGGTCATTGTCCCTGTAATAAATGCATTTAGTCACTTTGGATAAAAACATCTGGCAAATGCATAAATGTGATTGATTTTTGTAAAGCTTTTTCTTTTTTTAAAACGGTCTCAGGCATAAACGCTCAAAGCTGCTTATTTCGTCAAGGTATTACTATAATACAAAATGCATACATACATTTACTACAATTTCTATTTGTTGGGTGAAAGGGTTAGTTCACCTCAACATATAAATACAGCCATTATTTATGTGCTTTCATGCTGTTAGATCCCTCTGTATTTTATTGTTTAAATACAAAAGGGGATTTTTGTCAAGTTTGTTCTGCTGGTTTCATACAATATCAGTCAATGGAGCCCAACTTTCAGAAGCTTCCTGGCATTATTTGATGATGCTTTTGAAGCTTTTGAAAGTCTATTGACTGGTGGTATTGTATTAAACCAACAGTACAAACCTGACCAAAATCATCTTTTGTGTTCAGGAAAAAAAAAAAAAAAAAAAACAGAGGGATCAAACAACATGAAGGGAAGTAAATAATGACTGAATTATTTGCTTGGGTTCATTAACCCTTTTTTTGCTTAGGTTCACTAACCCTAGTTAATGCAAAACTTAAGGTAGTTTGTGTAAACAGTCTCAAGTTCAGCTTAGGTCATGGAGGGCTATTGTCCAACCCTAATTATACACACCTGAATCAATTTAAACCAATTAATAACTGACTACTTGAAAATTACAGACAGGTGTGCAAGAACTGAACCCTCCATGCCCTGCCTTGAAAATCCCTGCATGAGCTCTGTGTGCATTTAGAAGTCATATAATACACTCCAATAAAACTGTTGTTTTAAAGTTTGTTTGTTTTTTTACATTACACCACACCACACATTCACTAATTATTCATCACTTCATACATATTTAATTTATAAATTTTATCACAATCTTAAAGTATCAATAAATTCCTAGAAGTCTATAATGTAGGCTACTGTGAATGCCGAGAAATTGTTTGTTTATATACAAGTATTGTACAAAAGTCTTAGGCACTATTTGTGTGTGTGTATGTATAATATAATTTAATTCATTTTAACCCAAACTTGTATAATGTCATAAGATGTTTCTGTCATTGAATTTATTTTTCGCAAGGATTTCAAGGACAGAAAGGAATTTTTCATCTTGTTCTTTATCTCTCCTTTCCTCATCTCGCTTGCCTCCGGTGCCATCTCTCTTCTTTCTCTTACTTTCTTCTTTCTTGTCTTTCGTCTTCCGTTCTCTTCTGTCCTCCTTCTCCTGCCATTTCTCTCCACAGTCTCTCCTCCTCTCAGCTGCTTTACCTGCTCTCTCTCTCTTCCCTCTCCTCCATCTCCTGGATCAGGTCTCCAGATCTTTCACCCTTTTCCTGGCTCTTGCTGGCTCACTGAGGATGAAGAGATGAAGAGCCAACAGCATGCATCCGGCCCACATGAGGCCAACGAGGGCAGGAGGAGTGATGGAGGGTCTTCCCCCAATTGCCTCATCCATGGCAGTGTACCACTTCCAGGACGTTGCTGTGAACCCCTCCATCCTCAGTGCTCACTCTGTTTGGACAGTTCATGATCTGCAAAAATGCACAAGCATGACACAAAAGCAGTTATTTTAACATCACTAATATTTTTAATCATTTAATTAGAAGTAACAAAATTATCTTTATTTGTATTTTGTTTAAGGTTTTCCCTATTTTTTTATATATTATATATTATATTTTTTACAAATGCTGCCGTCACACTGCACTTGCAGTCCTGCTCGACCACAAAAGATCTGCAGCAAATGCAGAGAAATCAAGGATCAAAAAAGTGCTGTAATAATCATCTGTTGAAATATACTACAAATAAACAATTAGTATACAAAAGAAACATAATGATTTCTGTATACTCACTCAAAGCTTTTGATGGCAGCATTTCGCTTTTTCGGTGAAGAGGGCTTCATGAGCCACTCTCCAGCGGATAAGCAGATGTGTATGCTCATCCGTCCCTGTAACACCCAGACAAGATATTACATTACCTCTGTGATTTATAAGCTCAATACTACATTTACATGTTGATCATAAATGTTCCACAATTTTTCAACAGTACTAATGGAACAATTGAAATAGATTACTTATGTTTAGTTACTTTATGTAAATTTATTAAATATTCCTCTAATGAAAACAGTGCTGACAACAGTGAATTATCTAAACAATAGTTACACATACATAACTCAGAAGTCTATTTCATATCTATTAGAGTAGAAATATGCAATTCTTATATTAGATTTTCTTAACCAGATATTAAATAGACATTAGTAATTGTTATTTTAAGATGCATACGGTTTAAAATGTATGCAAATCCACTTTGGAGACGAATGTGTCCTTACTGGAGCTGTGTGTCATGTCTTGTCATGTTATGTCTTGTTCCTGTTCTTTCTCCTTACTCTGTCGCCCTCTACTGGTCTTAATGGGTTACTTTCTCTCCTCCTCCAGCTGTTCCTCATCTCCTCTAACTACCTCGTTGACTCTCTTCCCACCTGTTCCCTTTCCCCTCTGATTAGGTCTCTACTTCCCTCTCTGTTCTTGCTTCTTTCTTTGTCAGATTCTCATTTGAGTTTCTCACGCAAAAAGCAAACTACAGTTTTTTTGTCTCTATCCTGTCCTGTTGGCATCTGCCTGGCAAACGCTAGTGATGGGCAGATCGAGACTTTGTGAAGCAATGAAACAGTTGAACCAAATGTGCCATATTGTGTCGAGGCTTCGAATCAATCCGACACCCGTCTCAACGGTGACATCTAGTGGTCACTTGCAGGTGTTGATCTGAAACAACCTTGACAATGAGCCATTAAAAAATGTGTTTTTTTGATTATTGTAGCTATTTTTCTAATATGTGAAGCTTGTAACCTGTAGGCTCCTCACTGTGCAGAATGTTATTTTGGTCCTGAAAAATGAATATTAATAAAAGAAATCAAGGCACAATGTCTCACTTTTTCTAGAGATTATTATGAAAAATATAAATTTCTCTTCTTTAAAAGGACTTAGCCAATTTTTTTTAACAGATAATTTCTCCAGTCTTTGAAAAAATCCTCTTTCAAAAACCCACGAGGTCAAGATGAGTTGACTTCACTTTTATACAGATGTGCGATTGTGTGTTCTGTTCCCGACCCTGTCAATCAAACGCTGAATCGGCGGAGCTACGCCACCTGTCGAAACACTCAAAAGCTTAATTTAGCCGTAGTCACGTGACGTGGGTGTTTTGAATCACGCTTCGGATCAGTGTTTTGAAACACCTGCGCTTAGGGATCTCGCAAAGCTTCGGAACGACTGTTTCGTGTCAGCCATCCCTAGCAAACGCTATCTGTTCTCAGCTAATCGTCTTGATATTTGTATTCTATCCAGTTCATCTGATGCTGCGAGAGATCTGTAACCACAGTCTCTCCTCGACCCGCGTCTACCCTGAGAGAACTGCAGCCTGTCGCCGCTAATCCAGCTATTCTCCACTGCTGCCTAAAGACTCTCTTTGAAGTTATCTGAAGGACATTTTTGTTTCTTTTTATCGCCCTCTCTGCGGGTTGTTTGTTTTGCCATTACCACTCAAGAAGAAGATTTGTGTTCTTCATTGTTGCTTCCCTGTGTTTTCATTAAAGACTCTATTTTTGTTAATTCACATTTTTGGGTCCTCACTTACCTGCACAACAGTGTGTCTATAGATAATTATATTTATACTCCATTTATAGTGAAGACAGGTGTTCCTCAAGGATACATTTTGAGACCCTTTTCTAAAAATGAACTTGGTGTAGGTTTAAAGCCATTAATTGTACAGATGATACTATTACGGTGCCATCTTTAAAAGTGGCAATAGACTCATTACTGAATGATTTTAATTTTTGTGATAATCTAGAATTAGTGTTGAACACTAAAATTAAATTCATGATTATAAATTTCCCCCGGGTATAAATTTCCCCCTGGGGGATTAATAAAGTAAATCAAATCAAATCAAATTTTCACACGCTCCAGATGATCACTTAATGACTTTATAATGAAAACTTCTGATGGTACTCGGCTTGAAAGGGTTGTATCCTACAAATATCTTGGTCTCTGGCTTGATGATAAACTAAGTTTTAATACATTTTAATAATAATATTTTTTTTTATTTGGTGCCTTTCTGGACACTCAAGGTCGCCTTATACAAAATGGTACAACAATGGTAGATGTTGGAAGATGGTAGAAATGGTAGAACAAACTAAAAACTAGCATAAAAACATGTTAAAATACCGCATACATAAATCATACAGATGAGTTTCGAGTTGTCGGAGTTGTGGAGGTCAGGGGGAAGAGTGTTCCAGAGCTGGGGAGCAGAGCGACTGAAGGCCCTACTCCCCATAGTCATGAGGCAGGCGGGCGGGTGGGACAGTGAGATGGAGAGAAGAGGAGGAACGAAGAGAGCGGGCTGGTGTGGCAATATGAATGAGGTCAGTAAGATATGAAGGGGCAAGGTTATGGATGGCTTTGAAAGTGAGGAGCAGGATTTTGTAGTGGATACGATGTGAAATGGGAAGCAAGTGGAGCTGTTGGAGGACTGGGGTGATGTGCTTTATGGAGGGTGTGTGAGTGATGATACGTGCAGCAGAATTTTGAACAAGTTGGAGTTTATGGGGGGGTTTTTTAGGGAGACCAAACATAAGAGAATTACAATAATCGATTTGGGAAGTATTTTGTATTTGTATTTGTATTTATTTATTTATTTGAACATGTAAATTAAAATAAATTAAAATCAATCAAATAAACTAATAATAGAAAAACAAAACAAATGAACAACAAAGTAAAAAACTCCATACTTTCAAAACTTAAAGACTTCTATTTACATGCACAAAAGGAGGTAGGAAGAAGTAAAACTTATATACTCCTACCCCTATACCATTACTACCATATTTAACAAAATAACTACAAAATAGTAAATCTGCGGAGATAATAAATCTATAGTCAATGAGAAAATATATTCAAAAAGTTCTAATCACATACTAATAGTACACAATCGTGACAATATATATACATACTACCAATAATTCAATGTAGGCCTAGCACAGTTTATTATTAGCACTGAGTTTCTCTATACCTCTGGAATATAGTTTCTCTGAACGTCTTTTTAAAATGGAATAAATTTGGACATTCCTTTAATTCATTATTTAGTTTGTTCCATAATTTAACACCACTAACAGATAAACAGAAACTTTTTCTAGTAGTTCGAAAAGTGGGAGTTTTAAAATTCGACTTTCCCCTTAAATTGTATCCTCCCTCTCTTTCAAAAAACCTTTTCAGTATATTGCCAGGCAATAAATTGTTTCTAGCCTTGAACATAATGACCGCTGTTTGAAATTCAACTAAATCAAATAATTTTAATACTTTTGACTGTAAAAATAATGAGTTGGTGTGATCCAAATATCCAGTGTTATGAATTATTCTCATTGCTCTTTTTTGAAGTATAAATAACGGTTGCAATGAATGTTGATATGTGTTGCCCCAAACCTCTACACAGTAATTTAAGTACGGTAACACCAGTGAACAATACAAAATGTGGAGTGATCTGTAATCCAGGATGTACTTAACTTTAGCCAGTACTGAAATACTTCTTGACAATTTTGTTTGAATGTGTTTTATGTGAGATTTCCAGCAAATCTTATCGTCTATAATCACTCCAAGAAATTTCATTTCATATACTCTTTCTATGTTAACACCATCGATCTGTAACTGAACTTGATTACTAAATTTACAATTGCCAAATGTCATGAATTTAGTTTTACTCAAATTTAATGATAATTTATTTGTATCAAACCACTGTTTAATTTTTCTGAATTCTGCAGTGATTAAGTCCAGGAGTTGCTGTAAATTCGGACCAGAACTAAGGATGTTTGTATCATCAGCGAATAATACAAATTTGAGTACTTTAGATACTTTACATATATCGTTAATATAGAGAATGAATAATTTAGGTCCCAACACTGACCCCTGGGGGACCCCACACGCAATGTCCAAACAACCAGATGTGTATTCACCCAGCTTCACAAATTGTTTCCTGTCTTTTAAATAACTGCTTAACCAGTTCAGCACTATCCCCCTTATCCCGAGTCGTTCCAATTTACTGATTAGTATTTCATGATCAATTGTATCAAACGCTTTTTTCAAATCAATGAATACCCCAACTCCAAATTTTTTTTGGTCAATGGTATTTGTAATTTCTTCTGTGAGTTCAGTTAAAGCTAGAGATGTTGACCTATTTTTCTGAATCCATACTGGCTGTCAGTAAGCAGTTTGTGTTTTATCTATAAAATTATCCAATCTATCATTGAAAAGTTTTTCTAAAATTTTCGAAAATTGTGGCAGTAAAGAGACAGGCCTGTAATTTGTGAAGTGGTGTTTATCTCCAGTTTTGTACAGCGGTAAGACTTTTGCTATTTTCATTTTTGTAGGAAATTGACCAGTCTGGAATGACAAATTAAAAATGTGAGTTAACGGTTTTGCGATCCCCTCAATTACATGTTTTACTATCTTCATATCTATTTCGTTACAATCAGTGGAGACTTTAGTTTTGCATTTTTTAACAATGTCTATGATTTCTTTTTCTTCTACTGCTTTTAAAAACATTGAACATTGATTTCTTTCAATAAGATCATTACAACTGATATGGCTTATCTGTGGCTGAAGAATTTTTCCAGCTAAATCTGGTCCAACATTAGCAAAATATTTATTAAAGTTATTGACCACCTCCTCCATATTATTGATCTTTTTTTCATTATCAATGAAATACTGGGGATAATTAGACTGCTTCGTGCCTCTTCTTATAATACTGTTCAGTATATTCCATATACCCTTCATATTATTTTTATTATTATCTAATAGTTTACTATAGTATTCTTTCTTACAAATTCTCATAATCATAATTAACTTATTTTTATATTTCTTATATTTATTTTCAGCTTTTATAGTTCGGTGTTTAATAAATTCTCTATACAGTGTATTTTTCTTTTTACAGGCATTTTGTAATCCTTTTGAAATCCACGGTCTATCACTATATTTCTGTTTTCTACCATATTTTTTTATCGGACAATTCTTATCATATAATAATTGAAATATTCTTAGGAATTCACCATATACTTTATCCATCTCCTTTTCCTTATATATTAGTTCCCAGTCTTGTGAAAGCAGATCATCTTTAAATGCAACCATAGACTCTTCTGTTCTGACCCTTCTAAATATAGGTTTATTGTCTTTTTTAGATGTGTAATTGCTATTGTAAACTGTAAAAACTGGTAAGTGGTCACTGATGTCATTTATTAATAGTCCACTCATTGTATTATCTATGTCATTTGTAAAAATATTATCAATCAAAGTTGCACAATGGGTAGTAATCCTACTGGGTCTGGTAATCTTGGGGAAAAAGCCCAGGGCCCGGTTTTTCAAAAGTAATCCACCAGGATTTTGGATAACGGATTGTATCAAATCTTGAAAATGGGTTTTTCAAAAGAAAAAACGGATTACATAATCGGATTAGATCACGTAATCCAATCTTGGTTTTGATCCGGATCAAACCTTTAGTTTGGGTTTTTCAGAACTTTTTTGTAGGATTTGGATCACTTTGATCCAAAAAATCTGGATTAAACTGATCCCAACAGAAGGGTGGATTCAGCGTGGATTTCATGCCCAAAATGTAATGAAAACTTTAAAAATGAATCAAATAATACTATATTTGGATCATGCAGTATCTTACAAGATATTCTATTTATTTATAAGGTTTTAATTTATTTGCTCCTCCGTCAGGCTACAGTGATTAGGTAGGCTTTAACGTATTCAGCCTTTCAGTATAGGCCTACAGCAAAGTAGAAAGAGTTTGGCCTCATAAAATAATCCCCCAAACAGCTGTCAAAATTGACCAAAAACGATACATTTTATTCTGTCACTAATATATATATAGTGAATATTTATTAGTGATGCATGCAATGATTACAGAATAACCAAAAAAAAAAAAAAATGCAAAGAATGGCAATCACTGATTTTTGAAATCCAAAACAAATCCAAATCAGAAATAGTGTCTAACTATTGCGTCCCTTGTTGCACGTCCTGTTTGCTCATTCTGGCAGAATGCAAATTTCTACATTGTGATTTCCTATCCTGTTTGAGCACTGGTTATCCAGATTTGGTGATCCTGAAAAGTTCCTATCCGGATCAGATTGATCTAATCCGATGTTGCTTTGAAAAACTGGCTCAAAAGTAAGATGGATTACGTGATCACGGATCGCAAAAAAAAGGATTACTAAATCCGGATCAATTTTATCAGGATTAAACCTTTTGAAAAACCGGGCCCTGATTACCAGAAGTGACAAGGCTATGGACAAAAACGGCAGTGGAGATAGGAGTGAGAGCAGGAACATGTTGAATATTTCTGAGGTAGAAATTGGCTGAACGGGTGATGTTATTGATGTGTGCATTGAAGCTGAGGGTGCTGTCTAGGACAGTAATTCTCAAAGTGTGGACCGCCATCCCCCCCTAGTGGTCCGCGAAAAGATGACCTAAACTCGGAAAGTGTTTACAAAATCGTCACTTATTTAACCCTTTTGCACGTACGATCACAACGATGTGATCAGTCTTGGCTGGTCCCTGGAGCGTACGATCACACCGGTGTTATTAGAACGGTCAGTGCATCACGTGATCAACTGCTAAATTCAAATATGCTTTCGCGCGTTGGCTGGCGCTGAGCCAGAGACGGCCACACTCAGTGCTGTCATATATCACAACTATTCAGTGTTTTCAACCACGAAATGTTTATTTTAGGTTTCATTTAAATACACATAAATACTAGCAAAACAATGATTTTGAGTTTGTAAAATACACACTGATGTCTGTGGAAGCGGCAATAATAATCCTTTCCATTATAAAAAGACGACACCTTTTATTCATATCAGATATACATTGTGTAAGTAGGGGTGGGCGATATTGACAAAAATGAATATCTCGATATTTTTTTTCAATATCTCGATATCGATATTCAGACGATATTTTTGCGGGGGTATTGCATAACTCCTGACACAAATTAAGACAAATACTGAAACTTGAGTCTTATATCTAGTAGAGAAAATGTAATAATAATTATTCTCTCTAGACCAATTCAATTAAGATTATGAGAAATTATTGACATTGCACTCTTTAGCAGTAGCACTTGTGCAATTCTACATATCCCTTTTCCTTAGTTCAGAGGTTCTCCAATGTTTTAGAGTGCCGTACCCCTCTTCCACTTAGACTGCAGGCACAGCTTTTCCATTAAGAGACAGTATTTTGCCCCCTTTAATAAATTTTTCCATTTCATTTTTTACCTTTGTAATACCTTTAAAAAATAAATAATTCCTTAAATAAAAACAATGTTCACTAAATAGGCAATGTTAAAATCGTTTAATATTAATAAAAATATTATAATAAAATCGCCAGTAGGTGGCGGTAACTCATTGTCTTTATGTGTGTGAGTTATCGAGTCATTCATTGAATCTCACGGTTCGTTCAAAGCCACAGATTCCGTTGCAAAATAGAGCAATAAGCCCAACATTAGTAAATCACTTAATGTTACCCTTTTGTTTTGTTTTTTTAACTGTTGTATAAAATCAATGTCACATTTGAAATCGTGTGTGGATATTCGGTAAACATTGCATCAACATTAAAAACACTGCCGGAGATCAGCAACCATGCGCGCTCTCTACACTGCTGAAGAAGCGCGGATGATCTGAAAACACAGACAAGTAAGCTGGAGTTCAGCAATCTTCATTTGAGATTTTCAACTTCAGTTGAAGTGTCGTTCAGTCAGTCTATGTTCTGTCACGAGCCGCTTGCGCTTGCGAACGGCTGCCTGTTAAGGATTTCCTTTAACACCCGGAGTGCTAATGCCCGAATGACGTGCTGGTTGTCCTCAAAACAGTAACACGGCGGTTATCGCTCATATAATTTTTTTTGCCAACGTATAGTTAAGGCGACAGGCGTGAGTTGCTTAGGCGGCCGCCTTAGTTTTTTGTTTTCTCTTTAAAGGGTTAGTTCACCCAAAAATGAAAATTATATCATAGTTTACTTACCCTCAAGTTGTTCCAAACCTCTATGTGTTTATTTGTTCTGCTGAACACAAAGGAAGATATCTGGAAGAAAACAGATTTCATTCCCCATTGACTACCATAGTATGTATTTTTTCCTACTATGGTAGTCAATGGGGAATGAAATCTGTTTTCTTCCAAATATCTTCCTTTGTGTTCAGCAGAACAAATAAACACATAGAGGTTTGGAACAACTTGAGGGTAAGTAAACTATGATAGAATTTTCATTTTTGGGTGAACTAACCCTTTAACTTCCTTCAGCTCTTTTCATGTTTGGGGGGTTGGATTGTACAAATTATGAAATATTCGATATCCCAATTTTGCATATCGTCCAGACAACAATTTGGATATTATCGTCTAAACGATATATCGCCCACCCCTATGTGTAAGTAGCTTTACATTTTACCCTATTCTTCTCTCAGTTCACCGGCCACTTACTTTCATGTATTTCATGAGAAGTTGAGGAATTGATGCGTTGTAAACTAACATGGCGCCGCCCATCGCACATAACGTGATCGTTATAAATGTGTTTAAACAACAAAACACATCCACTTGCACATATTCGACAATCAGAATATCAGTGTTTCATGTTATAGCTAATACATTTGTGAATATTTTGAATTAAAAAAGGAAAAATGACATAAAAGCAGATAAAAGCATAAAAGCAACATAAAAGCAACGTAAAAATGGATCGATGGCTAAACGATTCAAAACGAGTCAAAGAAAAGACCAAGCGTCCACTGAAAGCAGCAAGACTACAGCACCACAAATGTTAAGTTTTAGATGGAAATCTCAAAATATAAAATCTACAGATCTATTACTTTTGTAATGTACTAGTTTTTGTTTCATGTGTAAAATCCTAGTAATTTCAGTGATATTGGACATTAAGGGAACATTTTTTTCAGCATTTTATTGTTAACATAGTTACAACCATAGACTTCATATACCCACCACCTCAGTTTTAAACTAATGGCTCTTTGGAATGACATTAGGGGGGACCTAGGCTGTTACAGTATGTTTAATTGCAGTTTTTTTTTTTCCACATGTGCAGTTTGTTGTTCATATTAAGCTGCAGCTCATTTCACATTTACTTTTTCAAATGAAATAAAAATCATATAATAATTTCTGATCATATTATTGCATTTGTGTTTGAATAACTAGTTTTTGACTTGAAAAAGTTGCATATTAAACTTAAATTTAGCTTATCCTTACAATTTTGTTGTTTTTGGGGGCGTATTAGAGTTGGATTTTTTTAGGTGGTCCTCAGAAAAAAAATTGGAAGATAAAGTGGTCCTTGGGCTGAAAAAGTTTGAGAAACACTGGTCTAGGATGACACCCAGACTCTTTACCTGAGGGGAGGGGGAAATGGAGGAGCCGTCAATGAAGATTGAGAAATTCTTTATTTTACTTAAGGTGGATTTAGTACCAGTGAGCAGAAGTTCAGTTTTATTGCTTTTAAGTTTGAGAAAGTTAGAGGTGAACCAGGACTTTATTTCATGAAGGCAGTTGGTTAGGGAGGAAGGTTGGGAGTATGCTGTTGGGGTTACTGGAGATGTAGAGCTGGGTGTCATCCACATAGCAATGAAAATGAATGTTGTGTTTCCTAAAGATGTGACCAAGGGGAAGAATATAGATAAAAAAGCATGGGTCCAAGAACAGAAACCTGCAGAACACCAGAAGTGACAGGGAAGGGATGAGAAATGAAAGACTTTAGCTGGATAAACTGGGAGCGGTCAGAAAGGTAAGAATGGAACCAGGTGAGGGGAATACCAGTGATGCCAATGGAGGAGAGTCTGTCCAGAAGGATGATAAAACTCATTACTCATATTAATACCCTTTTACAGAAATTGAGACCAAGCATAGGCTTTTGTTTGTGTTTAAAAACATTTTTTTCCTTTGTTGCTCTAAAACGATACCTTTTTGGCAGTATTTGACTATGGTGATAATAATATATATATATTATATATATATATATATATATATATATATATATATATATATATATATATATATATATATATTAGGGACAGGACTTTAACACGTTATTAAGATTAATTAATTACAGACTTTAACGCGTTAATTAACACACCGCGGAACGTTTCTCACTGGACGAGTTTCGGCGGACCGATTATACATGAGCACCAACTAGCGTTCATGATCTGATGAAGAAGCTGACGAGATCGCTTCATTAGCCGCTTTCTAAACAAGTAGTTACAGGAACTTAGTTATAGGAACTGTCCACTTCTAAACAATTCTAAGAACTACTCTCCCCAAACTCGGTTTTGCTGTTTGCGTTCGCACTGGCCAAGTGGCCATAGGAACTGCAGGAGGGGTAAGGGAGTGACGCAAGCACGGCGGCGGCGGCGCCACATACAACAACAAACCAGCATTTCAGGCTATCGCAATGTTACTGTTCTGCCTTGCCGGGACCTTAATAACGGAGTAGATAGCCTAGATCGCTTTTATTTGGTTGGCCCCGTGGATGGGACATTTTGTTATAAAAAACGAACGGATGGAAGCGTCGATAAGAGCATGGTTGTGTGCAAGTTTTTCAACAAGGAATTCACTATTGCTACACTTAATGGCAAAAATTGCACTGGTCTGCTGGACCTGGCTGAACAAAAATAAACAATGTGTTGTTGCTTAAGCTTATGTATTCAGTCATTATTCAATGGTATACTAAAAATCCATGTGGAAAAAATTACTTCTCACTGTTCTCAGGTCAAATATTTATGTGATTAAAATGCGATTAATTTCGATTAATTAAGTATATATATATACTTATATATATATAAGTATATATATATTATATATATATAAGGGCCGGGACTTTAACGCGTTAATTAAGATTAATTAATTACAGACTTTAACGCGTTAATTAACGCAAAAAATTATTTTAATCGCACTTATTTTTGCACCGCGGAACGTTTCTCACTGGATGAGTTTCGGCGGACCGATTATACTGGAGCACCAACTAGCGTTCATGACTTCTTTTACTGTCTATGGTTCATCACGATGAAGAAGCCCAAGATCGCCTCGATTGCTTTGGTTGGCCCCGTGGATGGGAAATTTTGTTATAAAAACGAACGGATGGAAGCGTCGATAAGAGCATGGTTGTGTGCAAGCTATGCAACAAGGAATTTGCTATTGCTATTAGTGTGCTTACAATATGCTATTGCTACACTTAATGGCAAAAATTGCACTGGTCTGCTGGGTTGAACAAAAATAAACAATATGTTGTTGCTTAAGCTTATGTATTCAGTCATTATTCAATGGTATACTAAAAATACATGTGAAAAAAATACTTCTCACTGTTCTCAGGTCAAATATTTATGCGATTAAAATGCGATTCATTTCGATTAATTCATTACAAAGCATCTAATTAATTAGATTAAATTTTTTAATCGAGTCCCGGCCCTAATATATATATATATATATATATATATATATATATATATATATATATATATATATATATATATATATATATATATATATATACTACGGGGCCGTTGAATGCTTGAATTTGATTGGTTGACGAATGTTCTAAGGGTGTGCAACTATTTTCAGGGAAACGCACGGCTAAGTAGTAATGCAGGTCTTAACCACAGTACAGTTCCATATCACTGTGCATAGTTGACTGTAATTACGGAAAATAGGATACAATTCATAACAACAAAAAACATGCAGCCCCATGCGCTTGATCTGCAATTTTCAATGTCTAACTTCACAATCAATGGAAACATGCAGTTTAACTTAAACAAATAAAGTATATAGTCCTATAATCTATACTGAAAAAAATAAAAATAAACCATTATATTCCCAAAAAGGGAACCATTGACACAGAGAAGAAAGAGTTAAAACTCTTCACATGTGCTCGCGCTCAAAACCGCTACTGAACATCTGAACACAAACAATGATCAAATGCACATCGACGGATCTTCTTCTGTCTGTTCTCCAAAATGTAATCAAAGGTATATTTCTGCAAGCATGTGTAAACTGGTTAACTGTGTCTAAAGCAGGCAACAGAATTTTTCAAGTCGAGTTCGCACGCCACTGCGCAATACACACACATTACCGCGGGATGGCCGGTGTTCATTTCATGAACTGTGGACAATGGTAGCCTATAAGAGTAGTAAAAATAGTAAATGTACTTCGTTACTATCCACCTCTGCGTATAAACTACATATGCATTTGTATATTTATGCAAAAATAATGCACACCCGGTGCATTACCACCTCGGATGTGCATTATTTTTCTAAGAATTCAACGGCCTTTCGTCAATTATTCCTTACATATGTAAGTATATATATATATATATTTTTTTTTTTTTCAAAATCAACAAATGGTAATGCAGCATGATAAACTAGATCCAATTTTTTTGAAATATTCAAAGGCACATATATATGCCACAATATTGGTCGAGTTGTGGGGGAGTTCTGATGGCGGTTTGGCTCTTTAGGGGCAGACATCTATGGATTCTGTAAGGGGTATACAGTTAAAGACCCAGAACCAGATATGAAGAATGAAGACCCGGAGTCAGAATTATAAAAAAATGAAAGAAAAGTTTTACTGAAGATAGTTTGCAGTTTCATCAGCAGAAGTCAGCTTCAAGACTCGCACAGGAGTTTGTAGGCCGCCCCCCTTACAGTTACAAAGATCACAGCAGTTATACCATTTCCAAGGTCTAAGCTACGCTAGGTCTAAGCTAAGCTAAGCTACAGATTGAATGGTTCTCATTGGCTAAGAAATAGATAAACACAGTAATTTTCCACACATATACAGATAGACGGAAGCGTATCTCCATCGATTATGCAGCTGACACATTCGGACACATTCGGACCCACGTCATGACCTTCCAGGTCGCAGATTTGGGTTTGATGAGCGCCAGCATGTCTCGAACAACAATTCACTCAATCTCCAATAATGCTAGTGGTTCCTTAACCTGTAACCAAGAAGACTAACACACACACCGACACACAGCTTTTCCAAGGTTGGATTTGGCCAGGCTCAAACTATAATCATGAGAGTCATCTCAAAACATCAAGATAATGCGTTCTTTCTCTCAACTTTAGCCTAGAGGAAACTAAGGCTTTAAAGGCCATTGCACACTGAGTCCGAAATTCGCATCGAAATTTTCGCACGTTAAAAAAAAAAAATCGACCTCACGTTATGTCAATCACTTTTGCACACTGCCTCCGAAACTTTCCTCCATCATATAAAAATTCGGATCAGGTTCGATTTTCTGCGTTTTTCGCATCCACAGCCAGCATTTTTAGAGGTTTTTTGACTATTCAGACCCACCGTACAAGCGAACGACACAATCCAGAATGGCATCTAACAATTTGATACACTTCGTCTCGCAGCACAAAGTAGCCTACTGTATGATAAACAAACTATACAGCTGTTCTGTATGCCCAGCGTTTCTGCCGGCCGTGTGTGTGTGTGTGTGTGTGCGTCTTTTTTGGTGGTCTTCTTTTTAATATGTGGCTCCAGTATCGCTAGCAAAGCATCAAACTGTTCCATTGACATTCTGAGGTAAATTTTGAATCGCTCGGGATAATTGCGCAACTCCTTGATGAGCTGATACTCTCCTTCCTCTCGGCACAAGATTGGATGGACCCTCTTTTTCTTCTTTTTCTCTTTTAAAAAAGAGAGAGGGCAACAAAATCATCCTCACTGCTTGACGAATCCATTTAGTATTTTTGCGTTTTTTTCCGCAAAGGTTTAATAAATACGCATCGGACTCAGTGTGCAAGGTTTCTGTGCGTGAGGAATTTTTAGGCTGATGAACACGAAAAAACGCATACGAAAAATTCGGACTCAGTGTGCAATGGCCTTAACCCTTAGGGGTCGGAAAACGCGTCCTCGCGTTTTGCTTGATTTTTTCCTTATCAGTGCAAAAGAGGATCAAATTACTCTGTTGATTTTGATCTTAAATATAAGTGGTGTAAATCATTAGATCCCGTTAAATGTGTATTTTTTTTGTGGGTACTCACAATAAAAACAAAGTGTTGTGCTTTTCGTCAAATAAAGAAAAATAAACATGATGCATGATCAGTGAGGTCCGTTCTGAAACGTGTCCGAAAAAATAACTGTAGCTCTGTCAATACTTGTCACAGAGATACGAGAGATTTCTCTTTATGAAGCTGAGATTCTCTTCTTTTAAATGAAGTAATTTATTTAAAAAAATATATATTTCCAGTTTATGATAATCCGTTTGAAACCAAGGAGAGGTACAGTTTTTTCATTCTCCCTTCATTATTTTTAATGAGCTGAGCCCGCCACACCCCCAGCGCTTTTCACATGGTAAATAGGTGATCTATGCATAGCACACGCGGCACGCCCCGCAATCAATGCCAAACAACACAAGGATTCTTCATCAGATCATTCACTGATAGTTCATCGCATTTTAGGGATGGAAGCACGCTACTCCTTCAGAGGATTATGGACAGCGGGGAATAATTCACCTTTTCCACAGAGAAATTGAAAGTGAAACTCGGAACGGTTGCGATCCGCAAGTTTTGTGTGAGTAGCAGCTGTGGTGTAGCGGCAGATCTTTCGCCTAGCGTGTCTGAGGTTATGGGTTCGAATCCGCCCTTGGTATAGTTTTTTTTTTCTCTCATCGATACCGAATATGTTCATCAGTTGTTACAGTCTCAGGGCTCTCAAGTGACACGCATTGAGCGTGACAGTCACTCATTTCGGTCTTTTGTTACGCTCTCCCGCCACACATTGTATTTCTCACGCTGAAAAACTATTTGATATATAATTAATATGCCGCAGCGCCCAAGACTCTCATTGTGGAATCGGCAGGAATCAAGCGCGTCTCCTCTGGTGTTGTTCGTCGAGCTATAGCCAATCAGAAAATAGCACTATTGTATCCGGGTAAGATATAACGCAACAACCAATCACTCTTCTCTCCCCCGTCGGCTGAGTGTAACTCTTCTCTCTCTCTCTCTCTTCTCTGTCACTCGAAGCAGTCTTCAAAACTTGAGAGCCCTGCAGTCTATATCAAACACACATGTATATAGGACACACGTTTGTGTGCATTTTATTTTGTGATTTCACCGGAATGAATAGTGCCCGTGGCAATAGATTGAAGAGCACGTCCTAAGAGTGAGTGAAGACTGCGCGCGCGCCGCCACAAGAGACTGTATCCATGACACTGAGCAGCGGACACGAGCGCTCAGCTTGAGTTCAAAAAACAAAACATTTTTGCGCTAGATCTCTTATTTAAGAGCGGACTAAATGAATGCTCTACTAGTTAACTAGAGATGTTTTATTTGTATTAGGTACAGCCGTTCATTGAGTGTATCAGTAAATGCGTGCGGTCTATATGGGCCATAAACAGATACTCGCGTTGACGCAGTCTACCCATCAATAGATGTTTCTCCGTCCATCAACAGATACATTGTGCATCTATAATCATAATTGTCCATCAGTTTACTTTGGATAATGTGCTAAGAGTTTTTTGATTTTGTTTTGTTGTGTTTACATCGTCACCATCAGCCTTCAGAAATCATTCTGATATAATTTTTTTTTTAAATCAATGTTGTAAACAGTTGTGCTGCTTAATTTTTTTTAACCTGTGATAGTTGTTTAGGATTCTTTGAATGCACTTTTTTTATATATATATATATAATGCATTATATATGCATTTATATAGCGCTTTCAACAGACCAATGGTCACCAAAGCGCTTTACAGATTGCCTCCCATTCACCCATTCATACACACATTCACACACCGACGGCGGTGTCAGCCGTACAAGGCGCCACCAGCTCGTCGGGAGCAGCTGGGGTTAGGTGTCTTGCTCATGGACACCTCGACACTTGGTCAGGTGGAACCGGGGATTGAACCACCAACCTTTCGGTTTGTAAACAATCTACATGAGGATGTGTTAAGTGATATGAATGACTTTAAGTCTTTATGTTTTTAGGAAAGATTTCTATTTTGAATAAATGCTGTTCTTTTTAACTTTTTATTCATCAGTGAATCCGTCTTAGTTCAGGCTGCCTCACAACACCTTGATGGGCCATTAGTCATTGGGGGAGTGTCTTTAGTCTTCCCAGGTGTAAATCACATTAATATTCATGGGATTAACACTCCCACGCATACAGCACTGCTGACCCAAAAACTGATGTAAGAAATTCAAATCGTTATATTGATGTTTCTGAAAGAGTGGTCAGAATGATTTTCACTTCATTTTGATGTACAAATTCTAGCCTACAAGAATAGTAACTCAAAAGTATTGTGGACAACTATTCAATATGTGTTAAATGGCCTTATTGCGGTGACATTTTTTTTCCCAAAACGTAGGCTACTAACCACGCATATTATTTTTTTTCTATAAAATGCAAACATGTACATCTATTTTGCTCACATATTATTGTAGCAGAGTTTGTGCTGAATACAGCAAATTTATATGTTGGCAAATGATGTGTTTTAAGTAGCTGAAATAAGCACAAATGTCAGGGCATTTCAAAATACCTAAAGAGCCCCAAAACAGCTCAAGGGGTTAACAAAGAAATGGTCCCTTAAACTATTGGCTTCAATGACCCCTATATGTTTTAACACACTGAAGACCTTTCTCAAACACAAAACAAGTCCCTATTTCATTTCTGGAAGCCGGGATAAATAAGCAAGCACTGTTACTGCATTCAGATATCAAATACATACATTAAAGAATACATGAAAAGATATTTCAGTAATTATACTGGTAACTTCTATAACAAAGTAAAATATCACAAGCCTAGAGAAATCATTTTCAGAAATCAAGCCTAGACTTCTCATTTAATATTTAGAAAGAAAAATATTGATTAATACCTTGATTATAATTACTCATCATTACATATACATTGAAGCAGCAGTGGATTCCAATCCACCCCCTTCAATTCTGTTACTATTGTGAGCCAGTTAAGGCTGATTTCTGGGGACATGGAAGAAGTCGTGGGTGAGTTTCTGGTATGGATCTGGTTTACTTTTGACAAGTAGCTTTTGGGCAATCTTGGCCGTAATTTTACGTGCTATGAGGGCCAAACTTGTAGCTGAAATTCAACCAGATTCTGCCCAATACTAATTTGCTATCTGGCTTGTGTACTACTTTCATTATCAAAATCTAAGGTAACGTCGGTAAATTAAGGAGTACCACAAGGACCTGTGTTAGACCTTCTGTTATGATTGCTGCCACTCAGTAATATTATAAGAAAACATAGAATTATTTCCACTGTTATGCCAATGATACTCAGTTATACGTTTCATCACTGTTGTACTGAAGTAACAGTACAACAGTACTTTTTGGGTACCCTTCCGTTGGGGTACCTAGCACAGTGGTGGTACTGGGTACCCAAAAAGGGGTATGGTACGGTTCGGCTTTTTGGTACCATTCACAACTTTTGACAGTGGAAACGCAAATAATTGCGTACCGTACCGAACCGTACCGTACCGCTCAGTGGAAATGAGGCATAAGTACAAATTGCAGCTGCTAGAGTTCTCACCAGGTCAAGAAAATAAGATAATATAATACCAATAATCTCTACACTGGTTACCTATTAAGTTCCGTGTCGATTACAAAGTATTGCTATTGACATTGTAAAGCGTTTTGGGTAACACCATAAGACTGACATGACACTGTCATAAACATGACATAACACCTGTCATGAACATGAAGGAGTCTTTATGAATGTTTATGACTGTTGTCATTAAGTGTCATTCGGTAAATTATGACACTTTTAATGCAAAGTTGACATTGTTTAAAATGTCTTTGTTATGACAACTTGACATTAACAATGCCCCCCTTCCCTAGTAACCTCCAGGCCTATTGCAGCACCTGTTTATGAAAACAAAAAGCCAATCACAGTTTATGAAAACAAAAACTTGGGTATAAATATTGCCACTTTGAGCCCAGCCCACAGCTATTTTTTTCCGAGCTCAATGCAAAAAATGCTTCTTGAGATGACAAATTTAGAGTGTTTGGTGCAATTGATTGGAATGAAATCCAGGCATTTATTGGCCTTCTTATTCTTGCTGGGGTTTTAAAATCTACCATGAATCGGCATCCAGTTTATGGGATAGTGAGATGGGGAGGGCAATTTTTTGTACCACCATGCCACTGAACAAATTCAAACGGCTGAATAGGATTTTACACTTCGATGATAAGAGGTCAAGAGCTGCAAGGAGGGAAAAGGACAAGCTGGCACCAACCCGAGAGATGTGGGAAAACTGGGTAGAAAGACTACCTCTCATGTACAGTCCTGATATCAACATAACAGTTGATGAGAGCCTGGTGGGATTCAGGGGCCGGTGCGCTTTCAAACAGTATATGCAAAAAAACCCTGCCAAATATGACATTAAAATATGGACAGCCTACGATGCAAAAACGAGCTACTGTTTTAACATGCAGATGTACACCGGAAAATCTCCAGGGATTCCACACGAGAGAAACTTGGGAAAGAATATATTCCTCGAAATGTCGAATGACCTTCAAGGCCATATTGTCACTTAACAACATTTTTACTTCGTATGGTCCCCTTCATTCAAACAAGGCTGCACATTCCTCGCACCCAAGCCTCTCTGGATCTGGAAACTGAAGCAGTTTCCTCCACGGCTGGTCCCTCCCGAGCTGGTCCCTCCTCCGCCAAAAAAAAAAAGCCATTTGCTCAAGGTGCAATATTCCAATTTGTAAGAGACACTCTGTTGTGATCTGTGACAACTGTGGACTGTAATTACAGTTAGTATGTAGATAATATGTAAATATAGTTAGGATGATATTTAAAACACTTTTTTAATTTCTCTATTTTCAATTTCTGTTTGATAATTATTATACTTTTGCTGTTATTTTTGTTCATAATTGCTGTTGCCTTTTGAATAATAGTTACTGTTCATTGAATATGTAAATAATATGCACATAATATGTAAATATAGTTAGGATGATATTTAAAACACTTTTTTTATTTCTCTTTTCCATTTACTGTTTGAAAATTATTATACTTTTGCTGTTATTTTTGTTTTTTTGTTTACAGTTTATTGCTGTTGCCAATTTTGAATAAGAGTTACTGTTCATTGAATTGTACAAAACATAATTTTAATGAAAATGTTTATTATAAAAGGTTAATAAAATGACAGAAAGAATTGCATTTTTATTAAGTTATAATTAAAACAATGGGTAACAAAATGCTTTCCATTTGTTCTCTTTCTTATAAAGTAAAACTGGCACTTCAAATTACCATTTAAACCAACTGACCAAACAAAAAACTTGACAAAAATAGTCTTTGAGAATCTGTTATTATATATTAAAATCAACAACCTGAAAAAAATAGGCAAATATGTCCAAAAACAACTAGAACTCACTAGCCTGACTTCGTCATACTCATATTCTAGTCAGAATGTGAGTCTGATACTGCTCCATTGGGCTGTGATTATGGGGCGTGTGTCAACCGAACCAGGAAATATAAGGCCTCTGCACTCAATTGGATAGACCTACAACCAATCAGAGCAACGGAGTAAGTGACGTATCAACTTGAGAGAGATTAAAGTTGATAGATTAAACTTTTTCCGAATCCCGTAGGAAGGACGGCAAAAACATCTTTTCCATCGACAAATGCTTTGATCGCGGTTCTCTGTTCCTCTTCTAAAATAAATGCGCTGTCTATATCTTCTATAACACACGCGATAGCGGAATATACACAACTCAATTCTCCAGCGGCAGCCATGAATTCAACCCAAGCGCTCTGATGATGTGGATGGTTACGTTACCGTTGCTCACATAGATATGATGTCTATGGTTGCTCATCTGTCCATCATCGTATAAAGCCCGCCCTGACAATTTGATTGGTCCGAACAATTTTTGTTCGGGCATAATAGCTCCTCAACAGATCGAGTCCAGACCGAACTTCCCGACCAAAAAATGTGGGCGGGGTTCGGGCTGGCCACCAGGCTAAGAACTCACAAGCCTTTCTACAGAGAGCTGTAAATCCATCTAGTGGTTACAATATGATATTGCATGATAATGCTTCCACCAGATGGCACCAATCTGATTTAAAAAAAAAGGTTCTATAGGCCTTGTCTCTACTTTAACCTGAAATACAGCATTAATTAAAAAATAATAAAAAATTATATATATATATATATATATATATATATATATATATATATATTAGTGCTGGGCCGTTATCGGCGTTAACGTGCTGCGTTAACGTGAGACTCTTATCGCGCGATAAAAAAAATATCGCCGTTAATCTAAGTTGGGTTGGGATCATAAATAGAATTTTCGAATATCGTTATTTTCGCGCAATTCTAGTGTGTAGTATGACATACATACTTGACGCCGCGCCTACTGTCACAGATCGCGCAGCAGAGTATTTTCCTGTCAGGGACACAAGGTGTACTTTTACTTTGTTACGTTGGGCGACGTTCCTCTCGTTACTTTATGTTAATGCAATACGTTGTTAAATGAGTTCATTCCAAGTGCGCTGTATCCTTTGTATGGGCATGAGCGATGCTCATTTACAAATGAATCACTCTTTTGAGTAGTTTCTGTTCAAAGACTTTATCAAACAAGTTGTCAGATCTGTTAAATCGGTTCGCGAATCAGTTGATCTGTTCAGTTCCTCACGCACTGAATCGTCTGAACTCAGAAGCGCTTTCAATTCACACTCGAGGAGTCGTAAGTAACAGGAAGATTTAAGAACATCAAGAGCGTTGGATGAAGTGGCCGTGGATCTACAGTTTAGTCTAGTGAAAGCAAATCTGCAAATGCATCATATCTTTGCCAGCGATGAAGATCTTTATTAGTTGAACATCTTCGTAAACTGTCCGTGAATGAATGATTCCACAGGACGATACATTCGAGTTCATTTCATTCAGGTAATACATTTTACAACCAAACAGATTATTACGCCACGATAGCACTACTAAAAAGTATGACATTATCCGGTTTTTGGACATACATTAATTTATAGGCTACAAAAAAACGCTTCAGAGCGTCGGCGCCAGTGTTGCCACAGTTACTTTGAAAAAAGTAACTAAGTTACTTTACAAGTTACTTGATTTTAAAAGTAACTAAGTTACTTTACAAGTTACTTGATTTTAAAAGTAACTAAGTTACTTTACAAGTTACTTTTATTAGTTACATTCAGCAGTTGCCGACAACACCCCCGCCACCTCAACATAAAAATGACAACCGGTTTTGCCAACACTCACTTTATTGGAAGTGTATTTTTAACAGTAACATCAACAATCTATCTCCTGACATTTAAAGTTGAACTTAGAAACTATTTCCTGAAATAACAGTCTTTCTTGACTTCACTTAATATAAATACTTGTTTTTATAAAATATATATTGTTTTTTTGTTTTTCTTGACCCTGTAATTTAGTGACTGTAGAACACGTTAACTGTAATTTTGCGTATATGATGAAATTAATACAGTTTCTTGTCAATCTATGTCTATTTTAATGTGAACAATGCGCTGCCACTTTAATTCAGCACGGTGCAGCACAGCAAATATAGTGTATACTCACGCACCTGGAACGGATCGACGGACCGCACACGCGTGCAGTGTGAAAGCTCTAACCTGTTAACATGGGTACGGGAAAAAAATATGCACCGCATACGCACTGCAGACGGAGTCAAGTATGTGTGAAACGGGCGTAAGTTTGACTGTGCGGTGCTGCGACTCCATATGTTTTTCCGAAAAACATTGGACGAAGTGTTTCTGTAGGTAGATAACACTTTGTCGCCACCAGCACAGAGTTACAACGGACCTTAATGTTGCCATCTTTAGCTGACAGACACAAACTCAAAATAGTGACTGTATTTCCAGCTGGAAAAAGCGCATCGCTCTCCTCCCTCCATTGTTGTTTACGTTTGTGTCGCTGCGTGGTACACGTGACGTGAACCTCATGCTGAAAACGTGACTTGTCGCGCACACTCCCGAGATGCAAGAAGAAATAAATATATATTTTTAATAAGGAAAATGACAAAAATAGTAACGCACAGTGACTTGGATAAGTAACTTTAATCTGATTACTGGTTTTGAAATAGTAACGCGTTAGATTACTCGTTACTGAAAAAAGTGGTCAAATTAGAATAACGCGTTACTAAGTAACGCGTTACCGGCATCACTGGTCGGCGCACTGGTTAACAGGTTTAAATAAGCTACCATTGTCCACAGTTTATGAAATGAACACCCGCCATCCCGCGGTAATGTGTGTGTAGGCCTATTGCGCAGTGGCATAATCACACGAATAGTTTACATTGATTGAAACTAATTTGTTTAAAAAGGAGGCTATTGCAGTAACAAGGCAGGTTCACATAAAATCATTATGACATATGATGACATTATTTTTTCATCTAACGAGCATTGGCGATGCAAAAACGGACTGTCGTGCGCATTGTTTTTTTTTCTTCCAATTACTATGTTAAAAAACCCCGAAGAAAACATGTTACTTGTTCAATTAATAAACAGTTTGTTTGATGACAAATCGCTAAAGATGAAATTGGCCTCCCTTTCTGTCATTGCGTTTTTTTTTTTTTTTAACGATATTCGACTTTTGCTCCTCGATTGTCAAATGGCATTTTTGGCAGAAATGCACATCCCTATGCGAGGTGAACTATTCTCAAAGACTTACTTTTAGTCATTATTTGGGTAGCACACATATTATAAATGCCTTCGGGAGAATTCAAATGAGCCATTTTAATCTAGATTAATCTAGATTAATTTTAAAATTAATCTAGATTAAAAAAATTAATCTATGCCCACCTCTAATATATATATATATATATATATATATATATATATATATATATATATATACATTTTTAATTATATTCAATGGGAAAAAATAGATCATAATTATTGCATAAATATTAATTATTATCATAAAATTCTCCCAAAACACCAAAGAAAAAAAAGAAAAAATAGTACTGAACAAAAATACTTTTCATTGATTTTACCGAAAAAAAATAATAATTTGATTTCAGGGGATTTCACTTTTTACCGCGAAGTTCCTGAGTGTGACTGGAAAACGAAAAAAACCCAGAGGTGTTTCAAATTGAAACAGTCTTTTTGCATTTACAGACACTATTCCATATCGCGATTAGAACAAAGCACAAGAATAAAAAACGTACTATTCACAATTCTCGGCTAGATCAGTTGCTCCCCGAAATGTCAGCACTTGTTCTGAGGTAAATGTCCCAGGATTATTCCTCACACCCTCGCAAGACGACATAGTACATTTAATCTGATTATACTTGATGTGTTTCACCGAGTTTATGTGGGCGTTGACACGTTCGGATGTGTAGCCTCAGATTATTTGCGTTTGAATAGCGCGCGCTCTCCGTTGGCGTGTCATGGCTGGGTGAATAGCATTCGCTGAGTTTTGTTTAAGTTTAGAGACGTGCTCCAGAAAAAAAGTTCACGGAGACGGAGATGCCGAAAGTTCACCCTGTTTATTTTCTTTATTTTAAAAAAGCATGTTTTATTTTGATTGTAAGTGAACAAATAAAAAAGTAGACATTTAACAGTTTCTTTTTTTCATAAGTCTGTATGACCAAAAATGACTATTTTAAGTCTTTTAAGTCTATTTTGCTGCTATGTGAAAGAAAAACGAGCAAAACGCGCCGGCGCGTTTGCAGACCCCAGGGGGTTAAATTTAGATTAAAGATCTCTTTAGCCAAGCATTCACATAATTCATCTCATAACCTTACTGTCTGGTGTGGGGGTGGTGAAAGGAGCGAGGACTCAGGTGCAGAGTTTATGGGATTTTTAATAATAAAAATAAAACAAAATACAAACAAAAACTAACCCTGAGGGGGAAAACAAGACTGATTGACAGCAGAGAAACAGTGTACATACAATGCCAAACAAGCACAGGACTGCAAACACAAGGAGAATAAATAGGAAGAGCAAACAAAGGAGGTAACGAGGGAGGACAGGTGGGGAAAATGAATCAATAATCAGGTAACAAGATGGGAGGGACTAGACAATCGACAGGAGAGCACATGGCACAGGGAAACATACATGGCAAGCAATGTGCTCACACCAAACATGACTTGACCACGCAGCCAATGAGAACACCAGAAATAAACACAAGCTCCATGCAACAAAGCACAAGACAAAACATGACATGAAAGCACATGAAACAAGGCACACAGACAAGAGGGCTCTGTCACAAAACCAAGAAATAGACTAGATAGAAGTGACTTAAACTGTTATACAGAACACTTGCACATTTATTTCAGATCAATTGCAAATGATTATCCTTTATATGTATCTTTTTATGTATGTTGCATGTTCTGAATGGACCAAGAGTCTGGAAATAAAGTTGATGATGATGATGTAAAGCTGCTTTGAAATGATATGCATTGTGAAAAATGCTATACAAAAAAAATGTGAATTGAATATTTAATTCAGGCTTTTATTCACATAAACATTCAACACAGACATCAGTTATGGTAAATGGAAAGCTAAAGCAAAACCAATTAGGTTAATTCTCATGTTACACAGCATGTTTGAGAGAACCAATGAGGTTAATTCATATAACGCTACACTTTTGAGCTTCAGGAAGAACCAATGAGGTTCATTCTCTAAGTTTAATCTGGGGCACGTTCAAGATCACAACGGTGCGCAACGTTTTGCTACGGTTTCCGGGTTGAACATCATGTTTCCTGGAAACGGCGTGCACCGATGTGCAACGGGGTTTGAGATGCGTTTTCTCTTGTTTGGTGGGTGTGTCAGAACTGCAGTCCAATCAGCAGCAGCCACATGTATATACAGCACGTGCTATTAAAGTGAACTCGCACAATGGAAGTAATTTACAAATGTGTTCGATACGCAACGACTGAGGATATTAGAAGACATGTTTGTCGTAAGTATTATTGTAAAAACATAGGATATCAACATAATGATGTAGTTGTTTAAATTTTTTGCTTCATTGCAAGTGTATGACATTTGGTATAGAAATAAACAATGCATGTAAAGTGCTTTTCCTAAAAATGAGAAAGAAAATACAGGGTATTAATAAAACAGTATGAACAACAAATAAAGTCAGTATGTGAGGCAAAATAAATGTGTTTTAGTCTTTATTAGGTAAGATGTGCTTCCAATTCAGTTTCCACAAACCCCTTCACTCGATTGGGATGTTCTCTTGTGTTCTGGGCGGCAAGTGCAGTAACTGTAACATCGGGCATATTTTGTAGTATTAAACATATTTATACCGACTTCATCAGGCTCCAAAAATTCTTCACAAAGAGCCTTCTCAGCTGCCGTAGTTGCAACTCTTGCGTCATCACAACAGTGCGTTCAACGCGCCACCGTTTCTGTTTAAAAAATGTTCTGCAACGTTTTGTCGGCGCTGAACGCAGCCCTGTTCATCACATAAAAGCGATCGAGTATCTTTAGAAAATACATACTAAACCACTTGATTCAAATAGATTAGTTTAATGATTTCTTAATGAAGTTTTCGAAGCAACAAAAAGGTAAAAACAGATACATATTTTCTAATGCCATTTTAAATTGCTGAGCTAGTTAAGCTTTAGAGCATTTTCCAAACACACACAAAAAGAAAAGAAATAGGGCTCCAAATCTGCATAACTTATATTTTATTTTTATTTCTTTTCTTACTGAGGAACATTACAAATACTTTTTAGAATGTTGGCAATTGACGTTTCAAGTTCTTTGATTTATCTGAAACAATTTTCACACCGAAGACTCTTTCCAGTGAGAACTCTTACGTGCGCCTGAGGTTTCTTTTAATTCTGAAACTCTTTCCAGTGATTGCACATGAAATGCTTCTCTCTGGTGTGAGTTATGTCTGTTTAAAGATGATTCCATGTCCGTGAAGCTCCTTCCACACTGATGACTCATATATAACAGTTTTTCTTTTGTGAATTCTCATGTGGGAATTAAGGCGTTTGTTTTGAGTGAATGTTTCTCCACACTGTTGGCAGGTGAACAGCTTCTCTCCAGTGTGAGTTATCATGTGTCTATTAAAATTTCCTTTATCAGTGAAACTTTTTCCACACTGTTTTGGGAGGTAAAAAGGCTTCTCTCCAGTGTGAATTCTCACGTGGACTTTAAAGTTTCCTTTATGAGAGAAACTCTTTCCACACTGTTGGCAGGTAAAAGGCTTCTCTCCAGTGTGAGTTATCATGTGTCTATTAAGGTTTCCTTTTTCTGGGAAACCTTTTCCACACTGTTGGCATGTGAAAGGCTTCTCTCCAGTGTGAATTCTCATGTGGCCTTTAAGATTTGCTTTATAAGTGAAACTTTTTCCACACTGTTGCAG
Source organism: Chrosomus eos (assembly GCA_036326025.1). NCBI lineage: Eukaryota > Metazoa > Chordata > Actinopteri > Cypriniformes > Leuciscidae > Chrosomus > Chrosomus eos. Next base: position 46,212,123 of record CM070822.1, read on the forward strand.
GTGTATGCTTCTCAGTGTGAATTCATGTGTTTAAGATTTTTATCGTGAAACGTTTCACAGTTAGGTGAAAGGGTTCTCTTTAGTGTGAACCTTGTGAACTTAGTCTTTCGTTATGAGTGAAACTCTTTCCACACTGTTGGCAGGGGAAAGGCTTCTCTTCAGTGTGAGTTCTCATGTGGATTTTAAGACTCCATATTTCAATGAAACTCTTTCCACACTGTTGGCAGGTAAAAGGCTTCTCTCCAGTGTGAATTCTCACGTGGACTTTAAAGTTTCCTTTATGAGTGAAACTCTTTCCACACTGTTGGCAGGTAAAAGGCTTCTCTCCAGTGTGAGTTCTCACGTGGACTTTAAGGTTTCCTTTATTACTGAAACTCTTTCCACACTGAGAGCAGGTGAAAGTTCTAGTTCCTGTCTTCTGATCTTTTTTTCGTGTGGAAGTCTTTTTAGTTTGTGAGCAACTAAAAGATTTTTCTTTAGTTAGGTCTTCATGATCTTTCTCTTCCTTTTCATTCAATACTTGACTTTCCATTTTCAGAGGCATCAGGCCTAAGGTGAACAGAGACAAATACAAGTTAACTCCAGTTTAATGGCATTACACGACACATAGCAACATTTAGACCAATGGTTCACAAAGTGGTCCCAATTCTTCCCCCACTCATTATCCAGGTCCCTCACCACCCCTATCAAATAAAATGTAGTCTAATTGCCTATATTAATGTGGATTATTACTAAATTAAAAGTCATGCATTAAATTTGTCAAAATAGACAGTAAAGACAAATTTATACCATTATAAAAATTATATCCGTTTCAAATAAATGCTGTTCTACAATTTCTGTCCATCAAAGAATCCTGATAAATATTAATAAATAAATAAGAAACACTTCCAGAGTTCATCATAATATTTCATAGTAAGAAAGGATTCTTGAGCACCAAATCAGCAAAATACTATGTTTCTGATAAAATTAAAGACAATTAAAGACATTTTAAGAGAATTTTGGCAAAATGGCTGAAAAATCATATATATTAACTAAAAGTATGATTTAATGGATTATCACTTTCGACCAATAGGCGGGGCAGTTACGAAATTGATGTGGTGTGTTCAGAGTGAGGTGACAATGACACATACAAAGTTTGGTTTTAATATGTCGACCCATTTCAGATATAAAGCCTGAATAGTCCTTTTGGCCACATGCCTCAAATATGCTGATGCAGTATAAGAAAACGGTTTTGTCTATCAACACGAAATCCATAACTTTTATTCAGCACGGTCTGGAGATGATATTCGAACAAATTCGAATTTGTTGAACATCGGACAATCGGCCTAGGAGGAGTTTGAAAAAGTAGGTTTTCAATGAAAATCAAGATGGCGGACAGGAAGTTAGTCCAAATACGTCAAACTTGGTATCTATGTTCTCGGCATGACCCAAGGAATCTTCTAAGACTGGTGTCATAACAATAGGCATATTTATTCAAAACGTTATAAGCATATTTTGAAATTTAATTTTACTTTTGATCAACAGGTGGCGCTAACTCGAAATTTGAGTACCTTCAGGGGATGGTGCTGATGGCAAATTCTGAGTTTCATAATGTTACAGCATGCATTTGTTAAAGGGCCTATATGCGTTTTTTCTGAAATTTAAACTCGCGACTGACACCTGTGGCCAAAAAACAGAACTGCTCTTCCTTTCTACTCGCTCTCGCAGCCAGGGTTGCCAGGTCTGCACATCAAAACCAGCCCAATCCCTCATCAAAACTAACCCAATCACGGCCAAAAATAGTCAAATAGCGTTCCCGGGTGTTTCCCCGATAACAATTATGTTCCAGTGAGTAAAACAATCGCGTCAACCCGTGCACTACACAAACAACCCACGGAAACAGTGCAGGCATACCGGACAAGGTGTCAGTATGCTCAACAGGAGATGTTTGAGTCATAAATGGTAAAATAAAAAGGCTATTGTTACGTTTATTTTGGGGAAAAGGTTGCATATAGTCCCTTTAAGTATAGCATTTTACATCACAAAACTCTATTGAAGTCAATGGGAATTTCATGTTTTGTTCTATTATGGTGCCACCAAGAGGCAAAATTGCAAAAAAATTTCATGTGTCCTCAGAATGAGCCCATACATGTGTGTGACAAATTTGGTGAAAATATCTTACTTCACTTTGGAGATATAGACATTTATATGAAAAAAACATAAAAAATGACTGACACGTGACTTTAATTTAATTTTACTACCCCTTACTATCAATATTTTGGCATTTGGGCATTGGCATATAGCCAGCGACCTATGTTTCCAAACTTCTGATGGTGGTTTCGTCTCGATCGGACTAGCGGTTTCGAAGATATTGGCAAATGTTTTTTAAGCGCTAATTCACAACGCTACATAAACCGTAAGACTAAACCTAGCATATTTGGTATCTGTGGACTCGACAAGGATTCAGGAACTCAACGAGATGACTCCCGTGAAAACAAGTCAACCACAACCAGAGTTATAAGCATTTGAAAAAAAAAAATTTCCACTAGGTGGCGCTGTTTCGAAACTTCTCAGGCTCCTTCAAGGCATCGCACTGATGACCCATACAAAACAATTTGTTAATGCGTTCAAAAAATACAGCATTTTAACACATAATTCAAAATGGCCGATCTGAGATAATTGGCGTTACCACAATGGACCGAATGGCTTCGCTCACATCTTTCTTATACCTCATAACTACAACTCAAAATAACGCACGAGTCGACATCAACGTCATTGTTCTCAGCCACTCCCTCTGTTCGCTGATTGGCCCGGTAAAAAATTGATCGGGAAAACCAAAGTCTACAGCACAATCCCAGACGGAGTACTGAAGGAAAATAAAAAAGTGAGCGGAAGTACTAAGGAGGGCGGAGTCAGGCTAGCTTGTGATGAATGTACAAAAGCTTGGGCAAGGTTTTTGACAGTAGCCTCAAAGACTTCGCATCAGTCCAGTTAACCTGTCAGGAGATGGACAGCTGGTTAAGAGCAACAGACCGTTCTGGCCTCCACGGCAAGTTTAAAGCGTGGATTTACCAACATAGTTTACTGTCAAGAATACTCTGGCCACTACTTGTGTATGAGGTTCCCATTTCCACGGTGGAGACCTTGGAAGAAAGGTCAGCAGCTGTCTCGGGAGATGGTTAGGGTTGCCCAGGACTCTCAGCAACATCACCCTCTATGGAAACACCACAATGCTCCGGTTGCCTCTGAAATCCCTGGAAGAGGAGTTTAAAGTGACTCGGGCACGTGAGGTGCTGATGTATAGAGACTCCAACGACCCAAAGGTCAAGTCAAGTCGAGTCATCCTCATTTATATAGCGCTTTTAACAATGTAGATTAGATTTGTAGATTAGAATGTAGATTTGCTCTTATCATCCGATCGTGGTTGTATCTCTCTATTAGTGTTACTCGATCTTAGCGCGGCATTTCATACTATCGACGACAACATTCTTTTAAATAGACTAGAAAACTTTGATGGCATTAGTGGAATTGCACTAGCATGGTTTAAATCATATTTATCTGACCGTTATCAGTTTGTAGCAGTAAATGAAGAGATGTCTTATCGATCACAAGTTCAGTATGGCGTACCACAAGGCTCAGTACTAGGACCGCTGCTGTTCACTCTGTACCATTAGGAGATATCATTAGGAAACATGGAATTAGCTTTCACTGTTATGCTGATGATACTCAGCTGTATATTTCTTCAAAACCTAACGAAACTTACCTTTTCACAAAATTAACGGAATGCATAGCTAATATAAAAAATTGGATGACCAGTAATTTCCTACTATTAAATTCTAAAAAAACAGAGATTCTAATCATTGGACAAAAAACTTCCTCACCTAATAACCTAGAATACTGTCTAACACTTGATGGCTGCTCTGTTAAGTCTTCGTCGTCAGTTAGGAACCTGGGTGTGCTCTTTGATACCAATCTTTCATTTGAAAGTCACGTGTCTAGTATCTGTAAAACCGCATTTTTCCATTTTAAAAATATATCTAAATTACATCATATGCTCTTACTGACAAATGCGGAACAGTTAGTTCATGCCCTCAATGCAAATTAGTTCATGACCTCAAGGTTAGATTATTGTAATGCTCTACTGGGTGGTTGCCCTGCACGCTTAATAAACAAACTACAGCTAGTTCAAAACGCAGCAGCTCGAGTTCTTACCAGAACCAGGAAGTATGACCATATTAGCCCGGTTCTGTCAACACTGCATTGGCTGCCCATTAAACATCGTATACATTTTAAAATATTGCTGATTACTTACAAAGCACTAAATGGTTTAGCTCCCCAGTACTTGAGCGAGCTCTTAACGCATTATAGTCCTTCACGTATATTGCGATCTCAAAATTCTGGCCAGTTGATACGACCTAGAATATCAAAATCGACTGCTGGCGGTAGATCCTTTTCCTATTTAGCACCAAAACTTTGGAACAATCTTCCTAACTGTCACAGTCCTCGTCTGCACCTGTCTGTCCTTGTCTCTGCACTACACTACCCAGTATCCTCCTTGTCTCCACACCTGATCTCACTCCCTCATTATCCACCTGTCCCTCGTCATCATCATCAGTGTCACCTGTTTTCACCTTGTTATGTTTGATTCATGCTTGTATTTAGTTTGCTTCTGTTCAGTCTGTCCTTGTCGGTCGTTGTCTTATGTTACGTTGTGTTTGCTTATGTGAGAGAACCTTCTGCCTGTCTGTATCCGTGCTATATATTCTGTGAGTAAAGTTATATTGTTTGGAATTTGGATTCTGTCTTCATCTGCCTGCACCACACTCGTGACAGAACGACCGACCAAAACAACATGAACCCCGCAAGACTTCAAGCCAAGTAGGCGGCCTCGTCTGATCCTCTTCTCAGGAAGCCTACACTTAACGCCAGTCCAGCCGGCCCGCACTTCACGCCAGATCTGCCGAGCCCAAGGCAGTATGCGTCATGCCCGCCGTGCCTGAGACAGTAAGTGTCATGCCCGTCCAGCCAGAGACCGTCCGCCCAGAGACTTCTTCCCCGCTGGTCCCGTCCAGCCCAGCCACGGAGCCCTCACCGCTGGTCCCGTCCAGCCCAGCCGAGCCCTCACCGCTGGTCCCGTCCAGCCCTGCCGAGCCCTCACCGCTGGTCCCGTCCAGCCCAGCCGAGCCCTACCGCTGGTCCCGTCCAGCCCAGCCGAGCCCTCACCGCTGGTCCCGTCCAGCCCAGCCGAGCCCTCACCGCTGGTCCCGTCCAGCCCAGCCGAGCCCTCACCGCTGGTCCCGTCCAGCCCTGCCGAGCCCTCACCGCTGGTCCCGTCCAGCCCTGCCGAGCCCTCACCGCTGGTCCCGTCCAGCCCTGCCGAGCCCTCACCGCTGGTCCCGTCCAGCCACGTCCAGCCAGAGCTTCACTCACACGTCCAGCCAGAGCTTCACGTCCAGCCAGAGCTTCACGTCCAGCCAGAGCTTCACGTCCAGCCAGAGCTTCACGTCCAGCCAGAGCTTCACGTCCAGCCAGAGCTTCACGTCCAGCCAGAGCTTCACGTCCAGCCAGAGCTTCACGTCCAGCCAGAGCTTCACGTCCAGCCAGAGCTTCACGTCCAGCCAGAGCTTCACGTCCAGCCAGAGCTTCACGTCAGCCACCAGTCCAGCCAGAGCTTCACGTCAGCCACTTCCTCCGCCGTCCAGCCAGAGCACTAATCCTGACCACTATTCCTGACCCTGTCCCCGACCCTTCTCGAACTCTGTCACGCTCCCCAATAACTTTTTTGGGGGGGGCCAAGGGTCCCACTGCCATGGCCGCCCGAAGGGTCCGCACCGCCATGGCTGCCCGAAGGGTCCGCACCGCCATGGCCGCCCGAGGGTTCGTCCACACCGACCTGGTCACGTCCTGCTCCGCCCTGGCCACGCCCTCAGCCTGCTCCGCCCTGGCCACGCCCTCAGCCTGCTCCACCCTGGTCACATCCACGTCCTGCTCCACCCTGGCCACGCCCTCAGCCTGCTCCGCCCTGGAGGCCCCTCCAGACCACGCCCTCCTCAGCCTCCAGGGCGCCCACCCTCCCACCCCTGTTCTAAGGCGTGAGGTCACGCCTACCGGGAGGGGGAGTAATGTCACAGTCCTCGTCTGCACCTGTCTGTCCTTGTCTCTGCACTACACTACCCAGTATCCTCCTTGTCTCCACACCTGGCCACGCCCTCAGCCTGCTCCACCCTGGTCACATCCACGTCCTGCTCCACCCTGGCCACGCCCTCAGCCTGCTCCGCCCTGGAGGCCTCCTCCAGACCACGCCCTCCTCAGCCTCCAGGGCTCCCACCCTCCCACCCCTGTTCTAAGGCGTGAGGTCACGCCTACCGGGAGGGGGGAGTAATGTCACAGTCCTCGTCTGCACCTGTCTGTCCTTGTCTCTGCACTACACTACCCAGTATCCTCCTTGTCTCCACACCTGGGCTGCGTTCAGCGCCGACAAAACGTTGAAGAACGTTTTTTAAACAGAAACGGTGACGCGTTGAACGCACTGTTGTGATGACGCAAGAGTTCCAACTAAGGCAGCTGAGAAGGCTTTTTGTGTTCTTTTTGAAGAATTTTCGGAGCATGATGAAGTCAGTATAAATATGTGTTTAATACTACAAAATATGCCCGATGTTACAGTTACTGCACTTGCCGCCCAGAACACAAGAGAACATCCCAATCGAGTGAAGGGATTTGTGGAAACTGAAATGGAAGCACATCTTACCTAATAAAGACTAAAACACATATATTTAGCCTCACAAACTGACTTTATTTGTTGTTCATACTGTTTTATTAATAAACTGTATTTTCTTTCTCATTTTTAGGAAAAGCACTTTACATGCATTGTTTATTTGTATACCAAATGTCATACACTTGCAATGAAGCTAAAAATATAAACAACTACATCATTATGTTGATATCCTATATTTTTACAATAAAACTTAAGACAAACATGTCTTCTAATATCCTCAGTTGTTGCGTATCGAACACATTTGTAAATTACTTCCATTGTGCGCGTTCACTTTAATCCCGCGTGCTGTATATACATGTTGCTGCCGATTAGACTGCAGTTCTGACACGCCCACCAAACAAGAGAAAACGCATCTCAAACCCCGTTGCACACCGGTGCAAGCTGTTTCCAGGAAACATGACGTTCAACACGGAAACCGTAGCAAAACGTTGCGCACCGTTGTGATCTTGAACATGCCCCTGATCTCACTCCCTCATTATCCACCTGTCCCTCGTCATCATCATCAGTGTCACCTGTTTTCACCTTATGTTTGATTCATGCTTGTATTTAGTTTGCTTCTGTTCAGTCTGTCCTTGTCGGTCGTTGTCTTATGTTACGTTGTGTTTGCTTATGTGAGAGAACCTTCTGCCTGTCTGTATCCGTGCTATATATTCTGTGAGTAAAGTTATATTGTTTGGAATTTGGATTCTGTCTTCATCTGCCTGCACCACACTCGTGACACTAACATGGTCCGGGAAGCAGATACAGTCTGTCAGTTTAAATCTAGACTAAAAACACATCTCTTTGGCTTAGCATACACATAACACACTATAGACTTCTATAATTCATTGTTATGCTGCGTAGTTTAGATCAGCCGGAACCGGGAACACTTCCCATAATTCCTGATGTACTTTGTACATCATAAGAAGGATGGCGTCTAAGCTAATATTAGTCTCTCTGTTTATCCCGAGGTTTACATGAAACCGCCGGATCCAGGCCATATCCAGATCTGAGGAAGGACCATCACCTGGACGCATCCCTGAAGTGCCAGCCTCATCAACACTGAAGGCCTCATGGACACCTCAACATACTCATCTCCACACCGGCGTGATGACTCCGACCCCCAACCAGATGAACTGGATAAATATCGTGAAAGTTCTGATCACATCTGACTCCTGACATTATGCTGCCTAAATCATAATCATTCACTGTTCGTTCATTGGCCAAAGGAGGACTGGCCCCCTGACTGAGCCTGGGTTCACCCAAGGTTTTTTTCTCCATTCTGTCACCTGATGGAGTTTTGGTTCCTTGCCACTGTTGCCATTTTTCGCCTCTCTTCGCCTTGGTCGCCATTGGCTTTTGGCTTGGTTAGTTGGGGACATTTAATTTTGAATTTAACAATACTATTATAACATTATTGTCCTGTTATCTCTGTGAAGCTGCTTTGAAAAAATTTGTATTGTAAAAAGCGCTATATAAATAAAGGTGACTTGACCTAATTAATTGTTTTGTTATTTAAAATCATGTGGTGCAACCGTCCTGACATAACTTCTGTTTTAAAAACGTCTTTGAAATTACTCAATTATTTATTTTCTGCACTCTTTGTAATCCGGTAAAAAAAAAAATCTAAATATTTGTAGTTATATTTCCATCATAATATACAAAAAAACTTTGTCCGATGTCATCCATTTTATGAAATATCATGTGGTGCGACCAAATATAATGTGGTGTGACCACTGCATACTGTTTTCCATGATAGATATGTCCTAGATTGGCTGTTTTTGTGCATTTATATTCAATTGACGGATTATATACACAGAGTACTTTAATTTAGTATCATTTGGAATAGATATTTATGCAATTTGGGATCTTTGTTTAATATTTCAGACAGTTTGTTTACTCTGTACAATAAGAAAAAAAATGTAAAGCAGTTTAGTAATTATGCATTTATTAGTAATGTATTTATTATTGCCCATTTATTTATTTAAAACTATTTTATCAGATGCCACTGCCAAGCGAAGTAAAAATTCTGACCCTGCAGCAAGAGCAGAGTACCTTGCTAGGAGAAGAGTGAAATATTATTACAGTTTAAAACAGCCGTTTTCTATGTGAACATATAGTGTAATTTTTACTTCAGTCTTCAGTGTCACATGATCCTTCAGAAATCAGTATAATATTACGATTTGCTGCTCAAGAAACATATCATCATCATCTATGCTGATCTAGATCTAATGCTCAGTTTCCGGATTTTAGTTATACTATTTTTGTTACTACTGTAAATTGTGGAAACTGTGATTCATTTTATTTGTCAGGATTATTTGATCAATGGAAAGTTCAAAAGAACAGCATTTCTTTGAAATTGAATCTTTTGTAACATTAGAGCCTAAATATCTTTACTGCCACTTTTTTATCAATTTGATGTGTCCTTGATTAAAAAGGTATTAAATTATATATATATATATTCTAAGTCAAGTTAAATGAAACGGTGCACTTATGTTTGCGATGTTATTTTTATTAAAATATAAAATATTTGTGTTCAGGAAGATTCTGTGAAATTTGTATAAAATTTGGTTTAAATATTTGTTTGTATAAAATGTATTGTTCATTGATCTCTTTAAATAGATGAACTATATAAGGTCTTTGTTGTCATTTGAAGCGACCACTCATAATGGGGTGCGACCAATAAAAGCAATCACTGTATTGAATTTACAATAAATTATATTATTTCTGTGGCTGAAATATGAATCACTGAAACATTATGCTTAAGTGAATGATATTTTTAAAACATGTTTATCAGTTTTATGCGATTTTGAATAAATGAGATCTTTATTTACAAAAACTCAAAAGAAATGCAAATACTTTTTCTAAACACTTATCTAAATACTAAGAAATTGTAATAAAAAAAATTAAAAAATAAAGCATGTTAAGGAAATTAATTAATTTGAAGATAAATCACGGTGGAAAATTTATATGAATGGTTATATGAATTTATGTGAACTCAACTTCCTTAATGTTTGAACAATTGCAAGAGGTATTATTAATTTTTGTATTTTAAAATTAGCCTGTCCAAAATCCTTATATGTCATTGACCCAAATTCGTTTTTTAAGTATATTTTTTATGAGTAATATAATTTTTATCTAAAAAATTATTATGAAAAATACATTTGTTTGGTCATGTGAGTGATCTCAACATGTCTGTCCACATGAGGCGACCTGCAGCCATGTCAAATAAAACCACTTTAATTAAGACTCACTTCAAAAATATATCACTCATTACTGTAGAGGTGGACATTTTAATAAAGGATCAAATTACTGAGATCAGCGTGAAACCAACCTGTTTGCTCCTCAGTTTCTTCTTGTTTCACACTGAATGTTTCTTCAATCCTGAAGTCTTCACTCTCCTCTTTAATCAACGTCATCTTTATGTCTTCACTCTCCTCTTTTATAAACGTCATCTTTGTGTCTTCACTCTCCTCTTTAATAAACGTCATCTTTGTGTCTTCACTTTCCTCTTTAATAAACATCATCTTTGTGTCTTCAATCTCCTCTTTTATAAAAGCCATCTTTATAGTGTTGCGTGGATCTCAGTTGCTTCACCAGGAGTTTTCCCTCTGTTTATGAACACTTCGTCCTATTTAAGATGAGAATAATTAACAGAAAGAAAAACCCTCAAAAATAAATCTCTAAAGCCCCTTTCACACAGAGATTCCGGAAAATACACGGATAATGTGACCCGGCATTTGTCCCGGGATTGTTTGATTTCGGTTCATTCACACTGCCAGTGATTTGCCGGGATCTGTGAGTGCGTTCACACACAACCCGTTAATGTCCCGGAAAGCCGCGTGACGTCAGGATGAGAGGTGTTAAGTACGCGTCGAAAACATGTGCACGCGCGCACCTTTCCACAGAGCTGGCGAACGTCGCAGCTTCAGCGCGGATTGTGAGGAGCTCCTGTATCTGCTTCTTTCCAGTTTGCAGACATTTTTTCGTTCTTTCTTTGTAGATGACGAACACAAACTTTCTTCTAAGAGCAACAGAGTCGCGCGATGGCACATGCGTCATCACTATTACACACCCCTTACGGCATTAGTTCTGGCTTTTGTTCACACAGCGAGCGTTACGGGTCTGAACACGGCAATGTTACTAGGTCCTCAACCCGGGATCAATCCCGGGTCGTGTTTGCGTTCACACAGAAGGCGTTCTGGCAATTTGCCGGCAATTTGCCGGGTCCAAAGTGCTGTGTGAAAGGGGCTTAAGTGTGTCTAATCAGATCTAGTTCAGTAGTTCAGTTTACTGGTAAGAGTAAGTCAGAGAGAGCGTTAATGGACTTAAATGATCTGATTAGACCGAAAACACTCAAATCTAACATTAAAAGCTGATTAGTAAAAGTTATCATTTATGTTAGATAAGCCATTAAATTGTTACATTCAATAATCAAACATTCATTTAACCGTTCTTGTTAAAACTATGAAATTGCGTGAATAGTTTGCACACAAACCTTTCCTCTTCAGCCGAATCACAACAGATGCAGCGCAGCCTTATGACATCACACCAACAGACCAAAATAAAAGTCCTGTTCACACGCTGAAATCACAGAAGTGCATAGAAATTGACATGCAAATATAAACTTTGTTTGCGTGTAAACAGGACTTTTATTCTACATTGAATTCTTGGTGAAATACATATTTAAATGTAGGTGAATGAGGGGATAAAAATAACTGCCATGAAAGAGTTTGAACCACTCTAATTAATTAACAAGGGGTCAGGAACTTTTTTCAATAACAAAACAAACAAAAATTCCAGAAAGAGCTTTAACAAAAACAATTAATGTTTGCCAATATAATAAACCTTTTTTATGTCTGATTTAAAGAACAGCAACAAAACAAGCATGCAATCGTTCATAATAGTAGGTAAGTGTAGTGGAAACCTGAATATAATTTCTCAATGAAAGTTTCTGTCTCTTAGTTTTCTGACATACCTCAGTTCCTCTTATTCTTCAACATGAGCGTTGAAGTGGATGTCATAAGAGACGTCAGTTTACCAGAACAACTTTAAAACGATAAATTAATACATTTAAATGTGAAGTTTATCATTTTATAAAACTTTGTTTTGAGGATGTTACCATAGACAATTTTTTAGTCAATAATAAAAAAATACGAAACCGATAGACAGTTTTTTTTTAAACACGTTGCTACCTAAACATGTAGTTCTAATATAAAAATTCTCTGAAATAATTCAAACTGCTGATTCTATTTCTATAAAATGTTAGTTGCTGCTATTATAGTTAGTAGAATGTCTAAAGTGGACTATTGAAATAAAGTGTTAACGTTAATTTAGTCTAAACACATTTTTAAAGGATTAGTTCACTTTTTAAAAAACTTTTGCTGATAATTTGCTCACCCCCATGTCATCCAAGATGTCCATGTCTTTCTTTCTTCAGTCGAAAAGAAATTATTGATTTTGATGAAAACATTCCAGGATTTTTCTCCATATAATGGACTTCAATAGTAGCCAAAACGGTTCAAGGTCCAAATTAGTTTCAGTGCAGCTTCACTTTAAACGACACCAGACGATGAATAAGGGTCTTATGTAGCGAAACGATGCGTCATTTCAAAAATAAATAAAACCGTTTAAGTATTATTAGCACAAATGCTCGCCTTGCTCTGTCATGAGATGCACGTTCGTGAATCTCCTGTTCGAACTCGTTCATCAAAATGAACAAATCTTTTTTCGAGTCATTTTATTCAATCAACGAACGAAATGACTCGAAAAAAGATTTGTTCATTTTGATGAACGAGTTCGAACAGGAGAACAGAACAAGGCGAGCATTTGTGCTAATAATACTTAAACGGTTTTATTTATTTTCGAAATGGCGCATCATTTCGCTAGATAAGACCCTTATTCATCGTCTGGTATGTTTAAAGTCCTTTGAAGCTGCACTGAAACTGTCATTTGGACCTTGAACCGTTTTGGCTACTATTGAAGTCCATTATATGGAGAAAAATCCTGGAATGTTTTCATCAAAATCCTTAATTTCTTTTCGACTGAAGAAAGAAAGACATGGACATCTTGAATGACATGGGGGTGAGCAAATTATCAGCAAATTTTTTTTAAAAAGTGAACTAATCCTTTAACAGTCACTTGTCACCACCTGGTGGTGTAAGTTGTAATTGATACAATCGTTATATGAAGGATCCTGGTATTTTCTAAATGTGATTTACTGTAATCACTTCAGTGTTAATATCCAAACTATAAACATTTATCCCAGTAGGGGGCACAACGTAACAATTTTTGGATTTGGCCAAATAATGAATAAAGTAATGGGGTTAGACAAACCATATTTTTAAACAAACAACATGCAAGCCTCTCCTATAAATGAGCACTGTTTGTATGTTCGTCGGACCTACCATTCCTGCGCAGTATAGCCAAAAGCGCCAGGAGTCAAATGTTACAATTTATCCCGTGGGAGGGGTTAGTTGTAACAGACAGAGGGTTAGTTGAAACAGTAGCTGGAAGAGTCAGATTTCACACAAGAAATTCAAATTCAGTTTAGTTTAGATTGTAGTTTGATTTTTTTATTCTACATAGCACAGTATGTCAATTTAAAGGGGTCATATAATGGTACATGCACTTTTTCAAGTTGATTGTACTGAAATGTGTGTTCGCAGTGCCTGTACACAACCATCATATAATGATAAAAATCCATCCAGTGGTTTTGTTTTAAAGGGTACCTATCATGGAATTTTGAAAATTACCTTTCATGTAGTGTGTAACATAGATCTAAGTGAACAAAAATATCCTGCAAAGTTTTAAATATGAAAGTTCACCGTATACAAAGTTATTGTCTCTCAAAAGTAAGAGTCGACTCTGAGTCGCTGATATGAATCGATAGACGAACGATGCACTTTCGTACGTCACTTGTACAAGTTATTTGAATTCGACACGCCCACTCAGTGCGCGCGCCGAGCAGACAGAGAAACCTGACAACATGTCGACGAGACTCTGTTCTGAAGTGCGAATCAAAAGCAAACTTTTTTTTTCACTGCCCAGGGACAAGCATGTGAAGACTCAGTGGCTAGAGTTTATATTTACAACTATACCACACAGGTATAGCCGAACCTTGAGCTGTGTTCGCGTTATTTTAATGACGATCGCTTCACAAACACAAATGCTTTCAAGTGTGGATTCGCGAGTCGCCTGATACTGAAGGAACGTTCAATACCAAGTTTATTTGGATCAGCTTCCTCCTCCGAATCACAACCTGTAAGTACTATTAATAATTGTTGCCTTTATGTATGTGTGTTTGTGTGTGTGTGTGTGTGTGTGTGTGTGTGTGTGTGTGTGTGTGTGTGTGTGTGTGTGTGTGTGTGTGTGTGTGTGTGTGTGTGTGTGTGTGTGTGTCTGTGTGCGTGCGTGCGTGCGTGCGTGCGTGCGTGTGTGTGTGTGTGTGAGAGAGAGTGAGAGTTACGCTTCTAGGTCTCCAATGTCATTTTTTTGTTTGTTTTTTGTAATATGTGAAATTATGTGAAGCGTATTGTAGTACTGCAGTGCTTTATCAATATGTTAAGCTTTGGGCCAACGCAAAATATAACTGACTGCGTCATCTGACCAATCACCGCCGATTAGCGTCACGCAAAGGAGGGGTTTGGACAAATGAGTCGTCAAACGAATCATTAGGGAGTCGGTGAGCAAATCAGGTAAAAATAAATGCATATTATAAGACAACAAAAGTGTTTTTTGTCATTACATGCATGTAAAACTGTTGTTGGGGACTCCCAACACAATATTAGGAACATTTTAAATGCCATAATAGGTACCCTTTAATCTCCTTATATGTTTTCCCCTGCCTAAAATTGAGCCATTCGTTTTTGGGACGTCAGTAAAACAGACGGCCCTCCCACAATTGTTAATTGACAGCAGCGTTTCAACACAGACCCGCCCTCGCTCGTGAGCGAGCTGTCAATCATAGTCCGCATGGACCGTTGTGGTGCCGAAAAGTACGCTGGAGCAGCACAGTCGATTAGCAGAATGGAGTCTAAGCGATTGTGGTGTTCTGTTCTTGGGTGCAATCAGGAACACAGCAGTCATTAATGTTCCTAAATCCGAACCGCTGAAGACGCAGTGGCTGAGTTTGTTTTCGAAGGGAATATTCCCCACGATCAACGTAAATGCTTTTATGTTTGCACAAATCATTTCACACACCAGACTGCTTTATAAACGAGTCCGTATAAAGCTGATTTTGCTAAGAAGCTGCTCCTGAAAAAAGGATCGGTACCAACTATTCGTGTTCCTGCTGCACCTCCAGAAGAACTGAAGTGAGTGTAACGTTTTATTAACCTTTATATTAATATTTATATTAATCTTTGCAAATCGCTAGCTTCACGATGAATGCGGCTAAGGTTTATGCTGCGTTCTATTATTTATCCGTCTCTGAGATCCGAATCGGAAGACAGACGTTGCCTAGCAACACGCCCCCTTTCCTCGGATTTCTCCTCTCGGACGTCGGACAACCGCGAGGACACCGAGCAAGAATTCTGTTTCGGAATTCAAGATGGCTGCGCCCTGTGTGACTTGTAAGTATTAATTGTTTTCATTGTTTTTGAACTGCTGTGCTATTTTAAATGACGATTATAATCACTCGTATCACTGCGTCCCCTATATGGGAATCGGTTGTTGTGAGTGCAATTCTACTAACGTTGCTAGCGTTGCTAACAGAAGATTAACATGAAAAACATGAAATAAAGTGAACATTTTTAAGTTTAAATGGCTGCGTTTTGATAAGGTGTAGTCATATATTTTTTTTTAATGTAAGTGCTATCACATTTTCGGTATTCCGGACATCACGGTATTTCGGACAATTGACCTTTTCCCGCAAATTCTATAAATAAACACTTCCCGGTCATAAAGTCTTATAAATAATTGTGTAGTAGATGGGACATGTTATTTTAGTCATATTATGGACACCCCCCAATACTACAAAATACAAAAAAAATTGCTTTATGTGGGTTAAATCTCAATGTTGCATGTTAAACTGGTATTTCAATTTGCTGTGTGATAAAATGATAACTGTACATTATAGCATACTGCCCAAAAGATACAGGTTGTAATATACATTGTTTAATTTTTAGTGTTCATTGATGAGAAGATGGATCTCTACTGGGACCAGGAGAAGACCCGGCCCTTTCATGGGCCCTTGTTCCAACAACAAGCCAACCCAGCGGCTGGTTATTACTTGGACCAGGGGCTCATGACCTCAGTCAACTTGGAGTGCATTGAAAGCACAGGTGATACACTAATGCACATGCACTCTTATTAAACCTTGAGGGCTGTGCTAGCATCTTTCTTACTTTTTCTTTTCTGATTCAGATATCAGCCAGGTTGGAGCCACCTCCCCACTGCCTTCAAATGCCCCACTGCCTGCCACTGCCTCCAACGAGTCTTTCTTGAAAGACCAAACATTATTTCTAATTGACCTCATGCGGCTGCAAATAGAAGCAGAGGGTAAGGGCCCTCCCAGGTCCCTCCATGACCTGAACCAGCGCCTGAAGCTGGCCAGGAAGTCCAAGAAACTGCTGTGGGAGGATATTGCTGGCAAGCTGAGCCACCATTTCAAGCAGACCTTTGTGCCAGAAAAGGTGGCTCGCAAATGGAACACGTTGATGGAGGCCTACAAAAAAATAAAGGACAACAATTCATCCACAGGAAGGGCCCCGAGTAAATTTCAATTTTTTGATGAGATGGATGCCCTTTTAGGAGGTCACCATGACATTGTCTTCCCTGTAGTGGGAACGACCATGGGCCTGGATGTGCGCAGACCAGATGCACTACAAGTCAATGTGTCTGCACCAGACATCTCACCTGCACAGTCCACTAGTGCTCCCTCATCTGTGAGTCTGACAAATTCCTCCTCTCCAGCTCCATCCAGCCCTCCTCCGTCACCTCCTTCATCCTCCTGTGTTCCTCATCCCACTGTTACCACCATCCCCCCTGACACCCCAAGGAGGCCACGCAAGCGCCAGAGGGAGAATGAGCTGTTGGCATTTCTGAGGGAGTCTGAGGCAGCCTCCCAAGCGGCCTCCCAAAAACGCCACACTGAGACCCTGGCACAAATGAAGGAATCCCAGGAGGGATTCCAGAGGTTGCTTGCCCAGATGGTGGAGAAGATGTGAAATTATTTTTATTCTCATGTTAATGCATGTTGAACATGCCGTTATACAGTTTATTTTTAATTTACTTAATTTTATTAGTTTATTTAAATTATTATTTTATATTATTTTTATCCAGTTTAATTTTATTGAATATTAGTATTATTTTATTACTATATATATTATATATTATTATATATATAATATTTTTCAGTGTTATCCTGTGTTGTCATATGTCATTTCAATAAAATATTGTTTTAATATTAACCAAGCCTTGTCATGTTTGAATGTTACCAGTCTTTTCAGCTATAAAATAACTGGCCAGTGAAGCACAATGAAGCATCAAGTTAAGCAATTATTGCAGTATTTCAGATTAATATAGAAGCAATGCCTTTTAAATCCTTTTTTTAAGTCAGATCATCACCATCTGCTGATAGAAAATTAAATAAAACATGTTATTGCATGGGTTTACCACTAGATGCCTGTATAGCTCTATGGAGAGGCTTGTGAGTTCTCTATTAGTTTTAAGATGTGGATTTAAATGTGTTTTTTAGAAATTCTCAAATAATACTTTTTACCAAGGTTTAAACAATAAAATAAAATTAATGTGACGTTTACATTTGCATTATTACTACAGTCAAACCTGTATACAGAGAAAGCATTTATTACATTATGACAAATTTTTCAACGACCACTTAGCCTGCTTGAATCATGACCTACATTTTTTTTTTGTGTTCACATACCTAATGCCGTAAAAGTCACCAAGTTTCATATCATTCAGATGAAGCTGTGATTTTTATAAATTCAAAACTGAATTTTTTTCCGGTCAGAAATGACCGAAGAGCACCGGAGGAGGAGAAAATTGACACTGAAACCTTAAAAGGTGTAAAAAGACGATGGACATTTATTAGATGACAATAGTCACAACTACTCGTTGCCATCCTCCTCTCTTGGACATCCCTCTGGGTGTTCATCACAGCCATTCACAGATCCAAGGGAAAAGTTGTGCAAGAAGCATGCAGCCATGATAATCATTACCACAATGTCCATCCTGGTGCTCTGCAGATCTCTTAAGCGCCGCCACTTGCACTTCATCCTGCCAAAAGCCTGCTCAACAATGACCCTCCCCCGACTGATGTTGTAATTTTGCTGGTGGTCAGCATCGGTGAGGGCCCCGTTGTCACGCTTAGGTGTTACAATGAAGGGAAAGGCCTGACCAATATAGGCACTGTCCCCGAGCAGACGATAGTCCCCCATCTTCTCCTGCCATTCGGTGTAAAAAGTGGAGCCCCGCAGCATCCTGGCATCATGCACCCTGCCTGGTGGTCCAGCAAAGATGTCAATGAAGCGGCCTTCATCATTGACAATTGCCTGGAGGAGGACAGAGTAGTAGGACTTCCTGTTGATGTAATCCCCTCCTCTGATGGGTGGCCTCTGGACCCTGATATGGCAACCATCTATCGCCCCAATGACTCCATCAAGGCCAGAGATGCGCTGGAAGACAGCAGAAGACATCCTCTTCTCACAGCCCCTTGGCCAAGACACAAAGTTTGTGCCGATCTCTGACATGATGGTCAGCACTTGAAGGATGGCTCTGTGCGTCGCTGACTGGGAAGCATTAAATTAATCAGAAATCTCTCTGAAGCTGTTCTGGTTGGCCATATACCAGAGAAACATGAAGACCTTTTTGGGAACAGGCAAGGGGGGAAGTCCATGGCTGTATTCGCTGTGCAGGCCCCCCTCCTGAAGCAGTCGAAGGAGCTGCTCGAACCTGGCTCTTCTGATCCGGAAATGACGGGTAAATGTATTGGCATCCATATCCAGCATGATCTCCCACTCCGTTCCAGACTTGAGGATGATCTGCTGTCTGGACATCAGTACAGCTGATACCACAGCCCTACGAGAAAAGGCAAAAAAGTTTTTTTTTTTTTTTTACTGCCGTTAATATATGTATTTTAACTCGTGTAACAGTGCGTCTAAGTTGCTACTTTTCGCTGCGTTTGACAGCAAAGTTTGCATTTTGCTCAAGTTGTCAAAAAACATGCATAAAACATTATCTTTAGCTTTTAAGTGCATATATTTTTGTCAACATAGAGCGTTATTTAAAAGAGCAACACTGCAAGGAGTTCAATATCACCTTTAGCGATGTCGGCACTGGAGCCCATTTCCTGCTAGCTGCCGTGCAAGCTAAAATTATCTACTATAACGTCGCTCAAACTTTACCAAACATACTGAAATATAAGCATACCTTCTGCGTCTTATGGCCTCTTCCTGGAGTTCTTCCTCTGTGTTCTGTAGGTGAAGCACATACTTTTGGAGTGCCTGGTACTCGGCCAGTGCTATCATTACAAAAGCTTTCCGGGTGGCGTCCATTTTTTTTCTCCGACTCGGACGCGCAAAAATAATAGAACGCTTGAAGTGTGGAAATGACGTCATATCCGAGGTCCGAGTCGGTTCGTTGGCTTAATAGAACGCACCATAACACTCAGGGTACATTACGGCATGTTTTCTATGTACGACTTTCTCAATATAATTCATAACTGCACGTTTATAATGAACAACGTGTTATGGTTATTGTGTTACAAACGGTGTACGCACAGAAAAGAGGGCCGGAGTCAGCAAAGCTCATTATCATTTAAAGACACATACACTTAAACGGCGTGCTGACAACAGATCTGTTTTTGACCCGGTAAAATAAATGTTTTCTTACAATACTAATGAGAATTTTTAATTAAAGTATATTACAAACTTTTAATTTAGACCCTAAAGAATCATATTAGCTTGTACAAAAATGGCATTATATGACCCCTTTAAAGGACAAGTTCGGTATTTTACACTTAAAGCCCTGTTTCAAAATAGTTTCTGATGAAATAGAACGGTTAAGATTAAAATTTGGACACATGCTGCTGCATCCACAGAAAATGAAATTTCTCAGGACAGCAGCATGTGTCCAAATTTTAATCTTAACCGTTCTATTTCATCGGAAACAATCTTGAAATAGGGCTTTAAGTGTAAAATACCGAACTTGTCCTTTAAAACAATACTCTTGAGTGTAGACAAATAGATTTATTTGTAACAATAACAAATTGGTTCAATAAAATTTATTTTTCTTATTACAGTAGTAGATAAGAGAGAGAATGAAGGGCGACATATGTCACTTTGAGTGATTTATGACCCCTTGATTGACCACGCCCCTTTTCCCCACGCTTAGCCCCGCCCCTTTCCCCCACGCTTAGCTCCACCCCCTTTTCCCACGCTTAGTCCCGCCCCTCCCACCCATATCCGGAGAGATCATGTGACCGTGGGAATTCCCACGGTACGGAACCCCATCCCATCCGAACCGGTTCCGGTCTGGGCACGTGTTGTACACCTGTTACGGGCACCTGTCTTGATCAATGTAAAAAATGTTCAAAATAATGGAAAAACATTCAAAACAATACATTTTCAATCTTTTTATGAAGGATGACAGAAAACAGAGATAGGTTTAGTGTTTTTTATTAAAGAAAAGGGGTTATAACACGTAGTGATTTAAAACCATTAAATCCATTTATATCATTAAAAACCATATGTCTTTACCTTTACACATAATTTAGTAAAATGTATCATTTTACATAAACATCTGTTTTAAAAAGAGTTTTCAATCACAAAAATAACATATATTTTGGGCAAAAGTTGTGCTTTTCACATAACACGTAGTGATTAAAACCATTAAAACATTAATGAGAAAGTTAAAATTGTGTTTTCCACAATAACACACAGAGCTTAAAACTATTAAAACAATTTATATCATTAAGATACTATTGTGTTTAGTGTTCATACACTTAAAACATTAATGAAAAAATTTAAAAGCTGTTTTCTTAACGTTATCAAAATGTTCTAGCATTAAAACCGTTTGTATTAAAATTACTTGCATCTAATATGTCTTCAGTGTTCAAACAAAGACTTGTAAGTTGTTTAAACTGCATTTCTTAAAGTTATCAAAATGTTTTAGTTCATAAAACATCTAAAATGTTAAAACGTTAAAAGATCAACATCCAGTTATTTACAGAAAAGTTTTTTTTTTTCATTACAAAAGATACATTTAACCTTCATTATTTTTGTCAAATGTGTTACATTTTACATAAAACACGTCATAATATTAAAACTACATTTAAAAATATAATACGATAATTAAATAAATAAAAGTTTTAAATTGTGCTTTCTTAAAGTTATCAAAATGTTTTAGCATTAAAAACATCTAAAACAAGACGTATTAAAATTATATCATACAAATATAACTAATTACTATATTTGAAGATGTACTTTTTTCACAATTACACGTTGTTTAAAAGTATTAAAACAATTTACAGTTTAAAAATATTAAAATGCTGTATAAAGTTAAAATACACATATCTTTAATGTTTATTACACATTTGTAAAAGGTTAAAATGCATTTTCTAAAAGTTATCAAAATGCATTTTCTAAAAGTTATCAAAACGCTTTAGCATTAAAACTTCTAAAACAACGTGTAGTGCATTTTTTTCTATCAAACAAATATTAAAGCATATCAAAACTTTATGTTAAAAATCACAATATTAAAAACACATACATGCATACATTTTAAAAAACTGACTTATGTTTTTACAACCTGTTTTGTTATCCTGTTTAAAGATTTAATCCACCAGCAAAGATACATCCAGCACCAGCGGGATTGTCCAAAGGTATTAATCCATCTCAAAAGATATATCCAAAGGTTTAGAGATTTTAACTCCAAAAGTTGTGTAAATGTAATTTCCCGGGAGCTCCACGAAACACGTCCATTCACTGGCATCCCAAAAGTTAGACTGACATCTGTGAAGTCTACAAAGTAGCCTGACTCAGACTCCACCCCTAGAGCCGTCCCACACCTCGATCCCTCCCACAACAGATGCTGAGGCGTGGGAAAGGATGACAAAGAGTTCCCACTCGCACACACAGCACACGCGCACACGCACACGCGCACACACACACACACACACACACGCACACGCGCACACACACACACACACACACACACACACACACACACACACACACACACATAATGAAAGAAGAGACGCCCCCGTGCTCCGTTTGAAAAGCCGCAAACTCGACGTAGGCCTACATTCTCTTGGAATTTAGGCTACGCTACTACAGAGTCAGACCCAAAGACTCCCGAGAGATGCCATGATGAAGCTATGATGGATTTAACTTTAGCTCCGCGAAAATTAGGCTACAAGGATCGTGATTAACAAAATTAACCAGCCGGAACATGTGGAATATATTTTACATTTGATTGATCAATGTGGATATAACGATAGAAGATTTAAATGGAATACAACAGAGCACCTTCGATTTGGTTTTCACAGAGCGAGATATTGGATTTTATTTTTTACCACATTATTGATTGGTATGAAAAGACTGAGGAGACGGATTAACAAATGAGGAATATACAGACTGCTCGTGGACCATGTTAATAAATACCCACGTATTAATTAGAAGGTTATAAGGTATATGTATAAATGTATTTAATGTAATAAATAATAAATATAGCCAACTTCCTTTGTATATCCTTTGCATCCATCCTATATCGTTGAACATCGATAAACATGCCCTTACATGCTCCCAGAGACACAGTCAAAGTCTACACGACATGCACGACATAACATACTGTAGCCTACATATAACACGGGTAGATCACGTAACGATCAACGTGCAAACATAATTAACATTGTAAACATTTAGACTGAATGCAATGATAGCGATCTTCAATCTCTCTTATGAAAGTATTATACAATAAAACATGCACATGTGTTTACAATTAGTTGGACGCACACACATATTCCTTAGTTAACAACACTTGATTTCACTATTATTTACATTGAACAAGCGCATCCACAAATTCTCTCAACATTAGATGTTTTCAAACTTCACGGAAAGTTTTAGAACAGTCCAAATCGTGAGCAGAGGTGGGGGTGTTTGGGAGAGACCATTTCTAAAGGGTCTTTTTACTGTTTTAGAACAAATAACATTATGTCCAGGAGAAGTTCGCACTCACACACAAACACACTCCTACAATGTATTGTCTGTGGTAAGATCAGGGACTTGTTTTTAATTAAATAAAGTTTTGTTTTTTCACATATATTTGAAAAGTTCACCAACACATTTAAAAAGTTTTAAAAAGTTGTATAAGTTATGGTTGGTATTCATACATTTTACTACGTTATCAGAAAATGTTAGAGAAAGTTGTTACTTCTTTTTAATTCTGTATTTTTACAGACCTAAAACCATGATGCTTCAAAGTATGGAATATAAGTTTTTGAACATTTATAAGATTTTGAACATTTATAAATGTGTGTGTTGCAAAAGCATAAGTCTATTTTCTTTAAATAAAGATTTAACTTTTTAATTTCTTTAAATCAGTCTGATGACACACATTATTTCTGTGATTAATTGATTAGTAATGTTGCGAGGGGGTTTCCTCACACGAGTAAAAGCACTTTAGACGTGTTTGTGACAAACACATTGTATTTACTTAGACTTTTTAAATGTATTTAACATTTTAAATGTTTTTCTTCTGTCCAACTTACATTTCATATATGAATTGCCTGAGACGTTTAACAAACACATATAGGGAATGCATGTTGATTAGTACACTGTACCACTACCATCACTGTAGTATTCTGAGGAAATATCAGTTACGTACTTGGGATAATCTCATTAAATTCAAAAACATTTGTTTAATTTATAAAATCAGACATTGTCTAGCACCACATGCTTTCTGAGTGCATTTAAACATTATATATTTATTTTATATAAATTGTATTTCTTAACCATAATGTGGTGTATGTAATTTTATTTTTGTGATTTTATACATGCGGTTATCTTTAAGGTTGCCTTTTATTACACTCTGCTGAGGGACTAACCTGGGCTAACTTGGGTACATTTACATTGTTTTAATGCTGATTAATGTAACACTGTCCCCCTTTCAAATAAAGAGAAAATGAAAAAGTACTTTTCAGGCATAGTGTAAACATGTAATGTTCGAGAAAAATCTTTGAGAGGTCTCATCCAGGCATACCTTTGCTAAAATAAACTTTATGAAAGTCATCTCCAAGCTGTGAGTATGCTCCGACGTGTAACTATACCATTATATATTTATATTATGGTACCATGTTGCTTTAAAGTCTTTGTTTGTTTGTTTGTTTGTTATTAACTAATACTTTTTATTTTTCAACATCCTACACAAATTAAAGAAACATATGAGCTAAGAATGTTCTCTAACCCCAAATAAACAGATAATGGAATGTTTGCAATCTACAATATGTTAGATATTACTCGTTATGTGTGTAAATAGTTGTATTTTACACATCAACACACCGCTGTGATGCAGCGTTCCACACTTGTAAAGCCTATATGGCCTAACTTTAAAACATAGGTCTAATCTTTATACAGAAGTCACACACGTCCAAAACAAACATACAAAATTCAAAAAGACCAAACCACTAAGAAAAGAGGGATGAAAAGCATTTGTTTATAAGAAATACACAAAAGTTTGCAAATGACGGTTTATCATTAGTTTTAGTCATCTTGCTCAGATAGCAGATGACACCGTTCACATCTTGTTTCTCGGATTGTACATGTTTTACATGAAGACTTTTCTTTGAGAGCCATCAACATTCAGTGGTTATAAGAATAAATGATAATTAAGAATTTATGCAATAGTCTTTCTGTTTGAGAACCTTTGACTATCCCATGATGCTGAATCACACAAAGTATTAACACGAAAAGTAAGTGCATGCTGTTTTACACTTAAACTATTACCACAGAATCAGTTAAATTAAAGCATGAGTTAAGTTAAAACCAAACGTAACTTCATACCTGTTGTGCCAGACACAAATTGTTCTAACAAATCTTTTTTGTTTTATAAATACTCGTTTCTTAGTTCTTTATGCAAAAAAAAGCAGATTAATTAAAAAACAACAACAATACAAATAGTTTAAGTTGACATAAACAAAACATCCCCTGATCATCCCATAAGTTATAGTAAACATTTACAATGTGTAATTCTGTCAGTTTGACATGATGTACCTGTACCACATTATTGTAATGCAAACACATTTGAAAATACAATCTCTTATACGCCTTTAAGCACTATAAGTGTTATGTGAAAAGTAAGACTTTTTAAAATGTAAATAGACCTATTGTTTGATGTAATTTTAATACAAACGGTTTTAGATGTTTTAAGAAAACATAACTATTGACTTGATATAATTTTAACACACGTTGTTTTAGATGTTTTTAATGCTAAACATTTTGATAACTTTTAGAAATGTAGTTTAAACTTTTTTCATTAATGTTTTTACATTTTACAAGTGTATGTACGCTAAAGAAGTATGTATTTTAACTTTATATACCTTTAAACGATGTGTAATTGTGAAAAGCACAACTTCAAATATAGTAATTAGATGTATATGCATAACATAATTTTAACTTTCTCATTAATGTTTTAACATTTACAAGTGTATGAACACTAAAGACATATATATTTTAACTTTATACATCTTTAAACACTAGGTAATTGTGAAAAAAGTACATCTTCAAATATAGTAATTAGATCTATTTGTTTAATGTAGTTTTAATACAAGAGATGTTAGATATTTTAAGAAAACATAAATATTTAATTGATATAATTTTAACACATGCTGTTTTAATATTAACACATTTTTATAACTTTAAGAAAACACAATTTTAACTTTCTCATTAATGTTTTAAGTGTAATAACGCTAAAGATATGTGTATTTTAACTTTATACATCTTTAAACACTAGGTAATTGTGAAACTACTACTTTTGTTCAAATATATGTTAGAAAATAGACCTATTGCTTGATATTAAATTTTAATACAACCGGTTTTAGATGTTTTATTAAGAAAACATAACTAATCAACTGTGATATACACTTTAATATATGTAAATTTAATCTAAATTAAGCTTTGGTACCGAAATTGGTACCGAGAACCGTGAATTTTTACTGGTATTGGTACCGAATACTGAAATTTTGGTACCGTGACAACACTAATGTAAATTACAGTCACAATGCATCAGAAGTAACTGCAATTCCAGCATGTCACCAGAGAGAAGTTTTTTTTTTTTTTTTTTTTTAGAAAAAAAGAGAAGTTACAAATTTTTTACTAAGCATCACAAGGTCAAAACATATGCATGCTGTTCGCAATAGATCCATAACACTAATTTAGCTTTGATAGTATGGTTGAGATTATTTATTTTGACATCTAAATATAAGGAATGTACCTATTGTATATAGGTCTAACCCTACACATCAGCTTTAAAACAGTAGGCTACATTCTGAATAAACCATTGTTACGTCTGTAACATACATATTCTTTGAGGTGGGGAACACTGTTTCCAATCACAGTTAAACAAAAACAAATAAACATACAGCTAGAAACACTGAGATAACACAAAACAGATCTAAGAACTCAATACATTACATTATCATTCTACAAATAATAGTATTGGTGTAACACAATGGTCTTTTTGATACATGTAAACACTTGCCATTGCTTAAACTCAATTTAAACAGCTTGTCTATTATTTAAAAGATGCTGTGAGATATGGGTATAATGCGAACCATTTGTCCATTTTTTAAATCCAGCTAAACAAAAGAATGAAGATCATTTAATTATTATTATTATTATTTAATACCTCCTAATGGTATGGATTAAGGTTGGATGTTGTTTTTATGATCTCAGACATGACCACAAAAGTTGTTTTTTTTTTAAAAACAATTTATTTAAACAATATATTGAGAGATAAACAGTATATTCATACATTGAAACGTTATACAATATATTCATACATTGAAATGTTAAAAAGTTAAAGTAAAACAATAGAAATGACATTAAAGTTTGGCTAACCAGAAAATAATTTTTTGCAGGCTGTGTTATCTTGCCTTGGATGTATGTGACTAGAGTTTCAGCCATTACGTCGCCGTTACAGAGTTTCTCATTTTTTGAAAACAGTGACGCACATAGATCTGTTACAAACGTACACATACAGAGAACTCCAAACTCGTCCCTACAATCAAACACCACACCCAGAACTTTTCTGAGGATTACACAGATCGGCTCGTTGGCATTAAGACACACGATCGTAACATCACGCCATGAATTTGTTAGGCCTCTTACAATCATTTCATTTTTGAGTTTTGTTACACGCCTAGTATCTCCCGCACAGTCCTTATTCGAATCACACGCAGCATCGATGATCTTATGCATCAAGTCAACCATCTGGCCTCTAAAATAATCTTCAAACATAGAGTCTATGGTATCTCTTAAACGGCACTCTTTGCTCATGGCGCAGTCAAACACCATAGGCTTGTTCGTAGCATCTTCAGAACTCAACGGACAGCCGAGCTCCATCATGCTTTTAGTCCAAAGTTTTTAGATTTTTAGAACTCAACTTCATGGATGGTGTAAACTTTATCCCCTATCCGATGTTGAAAGATTCAGATAGTTCCTGGAATGTCATGTGATTGAGTCGTTGCAGCACGATCATCCAAGTCTTGTGCATTAACATTCTGAAGTTGTGGGTTATGGGTCAGATCCTCCATAGTGATGTCAGTTGAAGAAGCACAACACGCGTCATGCTCAGGTATATAAGAATGTTGAAGTGTTCTTTGGTTGTCCATGTAACAATCAGACAATGTTCCTTCAACCTTTGATCGCTGAGATGTTGTAGTAGTATAGACGTCTACGCCTGAACTCGTACTGTCCTGTTAGGTCAGCTCTGTCAGGAGGTCACCGGCTCTGTGTCTCCCTGTGAGATTATCAGGGTGGATATATAACCCCTACTGGAGGGGAGGGAGTTGTATAGGGGCGTATCCGTCATGACGTCGTAAACAGAGGGTGTAACTATTGTTTAGTGACTTAGTGATTTTCACTCCATTTACAACATTTTGATTAAACATTACAAGATCAAAAACATATGTATGGGATAAATTGTTCGCAATAAGAGTTGTAACAAGCATTTAGAAAGTAGATAGGAAGTAAAAGAAAAACTTTTACGAAAGCGCTATATAAATGCCTCATTCATTCATTCATTCATTCATTCAAATATAAACCTTAATATAAAAGTTATAAACCTTTAGAGCATTCAAATGTATTTAGTTAAAATTAAAACAAGATATAACACATAAAACACATCATTATCGAATTCAGTGTTGTTTAATAACTTCAATAGTTATTAAGCACCTGCTGATTAAAGTTTTTTCTTCAAACAATGTGACAGAAGTAATTTTATGATAAATCATCGTACATGGCTGCGATGTGTTTTGTTGCATGCACAGAATTTGAGGGCCACTTATAGATTTCAATTTAACACACGTTTCACAACTCATGTAAATGTTTTCTTTAGCTGTACATTAGGTGATGCAGGAAACTCCGGCGATAGTTGTGAGAGAGAGACGTACGCAAGACATTTCTACGGCTGATGACATTCTAAGAAAGCATATGTTTTGTTTATGTCAACTTAAACTATTTGTATTGTTGTTGTTTTTTAATTAATCTGCTTTTTTGCATAAAGAACTAAGAAACGAGTATTTATAAAACAAAAAAGATTTGTTAGAACAATTTGTGTCTGGCACAACAGGTATGAAGATACGTTTGGTATTAACTTAACTCATGCTTTAATTTAACTGATTCTGTGGTAATAGTTTAAGTGTAAAACAGCATGCACTTACTTTTCGTGTTAATACTTTGTGTGATTCAGCATCATGGGATAGTCAAAGGTTCTCAAACAGAAAGACTATTGCATAAATTCTTAATTATCATTTATTCTTATAACCACTGAATGTTGATGGCTCTCAAAGAAAAGTCTTCATGTAAAATATGTACAATCCGAGAAACAAGATGTGAACGGTGTCATCTGCTATCTGAGCAAGATGACTAAAACTAATGATATACCGTCATTTGCAAACTTTTGTGTATTTCTTATAAACAAATGCTTTTCATCCCTCTTTTCTTAGTGGTTTGGTCTTTTTGAATTTTGTATGTTTGTTTTGGACGTGTGTGACTTCTGTATAAAGATTAGACCTATGTTTTAAAGTTAGGCCATATAGGCTTTACAAGTGTGGAACGCTGCATCACAGCGGTGTGTTGATGTGTAAAATACAACTATTTACACACGTAACGAGTAATATCTAACATATTGTAGATTGCAAACATTCCATTATCTGTTTATTTGGGGTTAGAGAACATTCTTAGCTCATATGTTTCTTTAATTTGTGTAGGATGTTGAAAAATAAAAAGTATTAGTTAATAACAAACAAACAAACAAACAAAGACTTTAAAGCCCGCTTGTGTCGCGGACCCCGGACTGCGAGAGGTGGTGGTGTGCGCTACAATCCTTTGTGAATAGGTCTTAGTGAGTTAGGAGTCCTCTCGACTTCTTTTAAGCTGTCCCAGACTTAGGTGCTACTTTTAGGGCTAAAATGCTTCGTGAATTACTCTTAGTGAAAAAAATTAGGAGTCCTAAAGTTAGGAGTGACACGCCCATTATTTTTAGGAGTTGCTCCTAAATTCGCCAGTTAGGAGCTACTTTTAGCCTTAAAATTCTTTGTGAATACGGCCCCAGATCTGTTCAAAGACCTAGCAGGGCTACAGATGGGTGCATTTGGCACGATCTGAACAACCAGGAAGGGCAAATGGCATGTCCAAAAAAGCAGAAAGGGGAACCATCAGATGGCTAAGGAAAGATGGCCTTCTTTTCGTTAAATGGATGGACACAAGGGAGGTGATCATGTGTTCCTCAATGAACACGGCATATGATGGAGACACTGTCAACAGGAGAGTGAATTGACCAGTGTCAGTGGACGAGGAAGACCATACCCATTCCTGGGTCTGTGCTTGTACATGGGAGGAGTCGATCAGTCTGATGCACTGATCAGGTTCTATAATGTGCTACACAAGACCCAGAAGTGGTACAAAGAAGCTGTTTCAGCATCTCTTGGACTATGACATTGTGAATGCATAAGGAGCAAATGAAGGCCTAGTGTTTGCTGCCACTGACCCAGAAAGGATTCCGGGAGAAGCTCATGAAGGAGCTCCTTGAAGCAGTCCAACCAGAAACTCCTCAACAGCCTTCACCAGCCTGTGCATGCCTGCATATTTGCAAAAAGATTCCACTCAGACTGTGAATCCACTCAGAGTGAAAAGGAGTGTGAGGTGCCACAATAAAACACCAGTTTACTGCACAAAATGTAACGTGGTACTTTGCTTTGTGCCCAGCAGGAACTGTTTCCAGGACTGGCACACAAGCCCAAAAAAACTTGGAAGACAAGAAATGTGCCAAGCAGCAACTGTTTCCTACGGAAGCGTATTGCATTCACTTGAGGAAAAAAAAATCGACTCTGTTTTTTCTGAATTAACGAGTTAATTATCTCAGAATTATGAGATCATTTTTCATGGGAAAAAGTTTTTGCTCTGTTTTTCTGAATTAACAAGTTAATTATCTCAGAATTACGATATACTTTTTCACAGAATCTTTTTTTGCTCTGTTTTTCTGAATTAACAAGTTAATTATCTCAGAATTATGAAATCATTTTTCATGGAAAAAAGTTTTCGCTGTATTTCTGAATTAATGACTTAATTATCTCAAAATTATGAGTAACTCATTAATTCAGAAAAACAGAGTGAAAAAATGTTTTTCAAGAAAAATGTATCTCATATTTCTGAGATAATTAACTCATTAATTCAGAAAAACAGAGTGAAAAAATGTTTTTCAAGAAAAATGTATTTCATAATTCTGAGATAATTAACTCGTTAATTCAGAAAAACAGAGCAAAAACTTTTTTCCATGAAAAATTATCCCGTAATTCTGAGATAATTAACTCGTTAATTCAGAAAAACAGAGTCGATTTTTTTTCCTCAAGTGAATGCAATACGCTTCCGTAGGAAACAGTTGCTGCTTCCACGACTGGCACGCACACAAGCCCAAAAAAAGTCCAATTCACACTCTTTATTATTTCAAAAGTAATTGTTGTTTATAGTTATTATAATGTAATATATCTGATTTGCAATAGCGTTTGTTTGGTGTTATGTGTGTAAATAGTTGTTTTTCAAGAAATAAAAAAAAAAACAGAGAAATTAATTGAATCAATCAATTGGACAGTTTTATTGAACACTTTTATTGTGCCAGCATGGTTTTGTCTATTTGTGCAATAAAATGACATAAACCGGAAACACTTGTTTGGAGAGGTTTTTCGACACTTGGCTAAACAAAAAGGCTACATTTGTTCCAAATGCTGTAACTTTTGATTACTTTATGATATCATCACAAAATTTGATAGGGGTACATTGCCCAAAAAAATGTGAATTTTTTTGCTACCTTATTTCCTTCCTGAGTTATTGCATGTCAAATAAGAAATATTTGTAATATATATATATTTAAAAATTATATTTTTGTTTTTATCAGAAGTTTCTCAACATTAGATTGTCCAAGTGTAATATAAAATGTATATTTTCTAAAAATATAAAAAGTGTTCTAACAAATATGTCCCTCAGAAAATAACAGTTTTAAAAATGCGTTCTAGGTGTCAAGGACTAAACAAAAAGGCTACTTTTGTTCCAAATGCTGTAACCTTTGATTACTTTATGGTATCATTACAATCCTTTATCCAGATGCAGACCAAGTATGGGGAAACAAAACCCAAAAATATTTCCTTCCTGAGTTATTGCATGTCAAATAAGAAAGATATGTAAAATTATTTTACAAAATATTAATATTTTTGTCTTTTATCAGCAGTTTCTCAGCATTAGATTGTCCAAATGTAATACAAATTTACTGTAAAACTTCCTGAGTTTCTAATGTTTGTGGGTATTGAATTCCACTTCCCCACTGCTATAACAGACAAGGCGGATTGACTAAAGGTTGTCTTTCTAAAATGCGGTACCAAATCACCCCAAGTTGATGCTCTAATTCTGGCACTGCCAGAGAATACTATGCATCCTCTAAGAGAAGGGGGTGCAAATCATGAATAACGTTAAACATTAGACATGCGTCCGAATAAAACAAGAAATGATCAAAATTGAGAAGATTATATTTTTTCAGGATGTTACAACGATGATCCTTTCGGTTACTAGCTTGTTTTTTGAAGGTCCTTTTCTGTAATTTTAGAAACTATTGGAAGTATACTAATCTATAATTTGATGTAAGTGTTTTTATTGACAGTTTGTTATTGACAAATTTATCAAATGAGTTAAAGTCATACATAGTATTAATTTATATATATATTTTTAAGAATTTTGCATCAAAACCAAAAACATCCTTAGACTTGGACCCTTTCAAACAATCAAGTGTTTTCATAACTGTATATTCTGAGACATTTTTGATTGTGAAAACAGGGAAGTCATTATTTGCCGATGCAAATACTCTTGGTCTTATACCAAAATTATTGACCAGACACTGTACTGAATCTACAAAGAATGATCGTAAAGATCGTAGCTATTTTTCCTTTATCTTCTATCACTTTTGATTGTTCGTTCATTACCCAATTTTGAACGGATTTACGCTCCTTCTTTATAATGTTATTAATATTTTCCCAAAATAATTTACTATTTCCCCTTAGAGTCATTGATTAATTTAATAAAGTAATCAGCTTTAGCCTGCCTTAGTTCTTTTACTACTTTATTTTCTCCTGTTATGTGGTAGTCCAGATTTAAGAGTTGCCTTCAGTGCTAAGTCTCTTTGCTTCATTAACTTCCAAAGATTCTCATTTAACCATGGCAGATTATGTTTTTTACGTGAATGTAAGACTGAAAAACTCATTTTTAGTCTCACTAACTCTGGCCATCATAATATTAAGATGCCTTTTCTATATCATCAGACTGCAGAACATCATTCTAGTCCAAGTGCTTTAATTTATCCTCAAATGGACCGACTAAGGCTTTGGGTATAACAGTAAAATAACTTCTACCCTCTTGTCTGTATAAGAATCTTTGTTTTGTCAATTTTCTAACGATTAAGGTCAGATTGTGATCTGACATGCCAGTTATCAAATTAAAATATTTTGTAATTCTCTCAGGCTTATTACTAAAAATAAGATCCAGTTGTGTTTGTGATGATTGAGTAACCCTAGTTGGGCCCTGAATCATTTGAGCGAGATTAAACTGATCTGATATACCTTTGAGTTTTTTCCTGCTTGCTTTCTCAGCCCAGTTTATGTTAAAATCACCTAATACAATTAGTTCAGTCTTTGGCCCTGTTTACACGAGAACGATTCCGAGTGAAAACGTAAAAATATTTTATTGGATGTGCCTTTCGTTTACACGCTGACGACTTTTTGGGGGCTTAAAAACGCAAAAAAGTGAAAACACCCTCCAGAGTGGAAATCTTAAATACGCTCCACTTTTGCGTTCCCGTCTAAACGGTAAAAACGTTAATCTGCTCACGTTGGCTCTTGTCGCGTGCGCGTTTACGTCACAGGCATGCGCCAGTACAGGAAAATAACAGCCAACATGTCGGATTATTTCCATATGTCGGACCTTTAAGTTGCCCTAGCAGCTCTGATAAACATACAAGAGTCTTTTCTGCAGTTTTTACAAAATATTCTCAGATATTGGTGTTGTTGTGTGGCAGTGCTTCACATTGCCATCTAGCCGCCTGAGTGCATACTACATCGAATTTCACACACTTTTGTGTCACCGTATGCACGCGGATTTCCCAACCATAACACTCATCTAAACGCAGAATAAAAAATGATAACGCAACGCCACTTTTGCGTTTTCTCTTCAGATCGTTTCCGTGTAAACATAGCCTTAGTACCAATTTCCTTCAATAAGGATTTGAATTAGTCATAAAACATATTAGAATTTGTGGGTCAGTATATACCTGTCACAGTAAAAGACATATGAGGGGACAATACAATAGAGACAGTAATGCTTTTAAGTTCTTGTGGGGAATTAAGATGCATTTCTACACATTTAAAGTGATTTCGAACATACAAAATAACTCCTCCTCCTCTACCTAATTTTCTATCTTTCCTTCAGTCCTTTTGGGCTTTAGCCTGATTTACTGGTTGAAAGAGTTCAAACTTCCTTTTAACCCTCTGGGGTCGGGAGAATCAAAAAAGAGAATCAAATTACTCTGTTGATTTTGATCTTACATATAAGTGTTGTACATCATTAGATCCTATTAAGTGTCTATTTTTTTGTGGGTACTCACAATAAAAACAAAGTGTTGTGCTTTTCGTCAAATAAAGAAAAATAAACATGATGCGCGTTTTGCTTTCTCTTTGTCAGTGAGGTCCGTTCTGAAACGCGTCCGAAAAAATAACTGTAACTCAGTCAATACTTGTCACAGAGATACGAGAGATTTATGTTTATGAAGCTTGAATTCTCTTCTTTTAAATGAAGTAATTTGTATTTAAAAAAAAAAATATATAATATATATCCAGTTTATGTAATCCGTTTGAAACCAAGGAAAGGTACAGTTTTTTCGTTCTCCCTTCATTATCTTTAATTAGCTGAGGCCGCCACGGCCCCAGAGCTTTTCACATGATAAATAGGTAATCTAACGTTATGCATCACACACGCGTGCCGCCCCCCGATCAATGCCATAACAACACGAAGTTTCTTCATCAGATTCACTGATAGTTCATCGCGTTTTGAGGATGGCAGCGCTACTCCTTCAGATGATTCTGGACAGCGGGGAAGAATTCACCTTTTCCTCAGAGGAATTTGAAACTCGGACGACGAGCGGCTGCATTTTGAAGAACGAATTGACCCCGCCGAGGATACAAGCTCGGAGTAAGTTGTTTAGTGTCATATAATACCTTTTCTGATCATAGAGCTCAAATGAATTTTCAGACTATATTTTGCCTAGTTTTGGCTAGCTTTTGAAAACTTTTTAAATGTGACATTAGCCTACTTACATTACCTATTTCACTCAGTTTTGAGATTAGTCTATGACACTACTTATGCGTAAATACTGCCTTATGTGTAATGCATTTTGTTTGCGAATAACT
Organism: Chrosomus eos; assembly: GCA_036326025.1. Taxonomy (NCBI): domain Eukaryota; kingdom Metazoa; phylum Chordata; class Actinopteri; order Cypriniformes; family Leuciscidae; genus Chrosomus; species Chrosomus eos. The sequence continues at coordinate 46,247,039 of CM070822.1, forward strand.
GCTTAGGTTATAATGATTTAGTTTAGTTTAGTTTATTATTGTTTAGCATGTTTAGTACAAGTACAAAACAATGCAAGGAGGGAACAAAGCCACTCTAGGCGTTGTACAGAGTTCCACTCCTGCTCCTATTTAACTCATGAGACATGCATACTAAACAAAAAAAAAAAAAAAAAAAAAGAATAAACAAAACTCAAAATAAAAAAACAAACAGCAAACGATACCAAGCAATTCAATACAAGCAAACAATACCTAAAATACTACCTAAAGGCATCAGGCTAGCAATAGTCTCTTCAAATGCTTTTTAAAAGCTGAATAAGAAGACATTGATCGCAACGATGGACTTAAATCACTCCAGAGCTTAGGACCTCTAAAATATTAATTGAAATATTAAATTGATGTCTTGTAGTTCGTGTGTATGGTAAGACTAAATTATTATTGCTATGTCTAGTTTGAAATGAATGTACTTGTGAAATAGGGATAAACAAACTCTGAAAAGAGTCAGGTAGATCTTGTTTTCTATATATAAACTTATGCATAAGTAAACATGTTTGATAAATATTTACTTTATCAATAGGGAGAACTTTAAATTTATTATAAAGGACATGATAATAGTAAAATAATTTCACTATTATTTAGTGAAATATATTTCAGACTCCGGTAAAATATGTGATACTGTCTATATACCAGTGGTGGGCCGTCAGGGCCAGCAAGGCCTTCTCTGCTGGCCTAAACACTATCAGAATTACTGACTTGCACTTTAATATATTTTATATATATATATATATTTTTTATATATTAGTATTAAATTATTCCCAATAGTTCATTCTCTTAATTTCAAGCTTTGCTCTTGGTCGCGCTGCTTCCAGTAGTGTGTTTTTATGTTAGAGTTTTTATCCAATCATATTTCAGCCATCATGCGTTGCCATGGCCAAACAAATCTGCCTGGAGGCCTTCAGAATCGACAGTGCGGGCGTCTGTAGCTAAAATGAATGGCAATGAAACTGTTGCTTTAACCAATCAGATAATCAGTCAGATTTAATCAGCCAATCAGATTTCGCTTTGACTGCAGCGGGGCCATCTAGCAGGCGTACAATAACGTCTGCATTTTCTCGTTCTTTGATTGGATGCTCAGAGCGCGTACTATTACTGGTGGTAGTATCCGCATCTGTAGCGAACTGCGTAAACTAAAATATATTCCTGTAGATTTAATAGTTTTTCAACCCACAAATTAATGTTTATTTCCCTCCTCGACCCCCAGCAGGTTCAAACCAACCGGAAAAAATCCCTTATTCAACCTGAGCTTAACGCTGAGTCACGGAACTCTATTCGATCTGTCCGGGTAAAAACAGAACTGACTAATGTAAGTTATGCCACGAATGATTTTGAAGGCAAAAGTCCCGCTGATCTCATTGATTTTGTTTTAATCTCTGTATGAGAGCATGGGGCAGCAGCTGTACACATCGTCATGTTTTGCGGTGACTGTCCACTGCTTCTGTCGAGCAGACACTCTCAGCCCTAAAGCGAAGTACAACTTATGCTAGAAATATGACGGGACAGACACGACATTGCTGGAACTGAAACGCAGTTAGAACCTGTACAACAATAATTGAAGTCTTCTTGAGGAAAGAAATAAGGATGGATTTTGTGTAAAAAATAATCATTAGTTTTGGTGAGTATAATGCTTTTTTCCCCGTGGTGAATATGATTTTCTTCTTAATTTTTCTTTTAGATTTATGATCGAAACGTAATTTTTTTCAAACATTCATACTATTGTAACGTCTGAAAAGGGACTATTGTAACCCTTGAACGACAAGATAAGGGATGCTCCGTTTCTGAACTTATAATCGGATTCGGAACGCAAGAACTGTACACAAAACGTTTTCCCGAACTCACAGCATTAACCCTATAACTGCCGGTGCAAAATAAAAACAACAACTATAGAGAGTTTTTGCGCTGCTACACTATTAAAAGTTATTTATTCAGATAGGACAGAAGGCCTAGGTGTGAAATGCACGGCCCGCCACTGCTATATACAATATATATTTTTATATATAAATGTTCAGTTTTGGTTAGTCTATGAGTAAATACTGCCTTATGCACAGATGTTTGTGAATAGATGTGTAAAAGTTTGAAATGTAGTGATGTGTCGTTCGCGAACGTTCCGTTCATTGAGTGAATCAGTAAATGCGTGCGTCTATATGAGCCATAAACAGATACTCGCGGTAGGGGTGCACGATATATTGAATCAATATCGTTATCGCGATATCACGTTGCTCGATATCAATATCGAAAGTCTCGCGATATTTTGATGCGTCCGGTCCGACGTGCACCGTTGCATTTCCCCCGACTCATTTCCTGATTCTCCTTCTCCATAAACATGAAATCAAGGAGAGGGTTAACTTTTCATGTTACAGATTTCCCACAGTAGTCAGAAAGAACAGGGGAGACACTGTTTTTCTCAATATGACTGTAGAGTTGCTACTCGCTCCAAAGCTAATCGCCGTCACTCTCTCACTTCTCCCTTGCTCTACTACCACACATGCCCCCCCGCCCCCCCCCCCCCCCCACAACACACACACACACACTTGCCGGCTCGACGCACACACCAGCGCACAAACATCAGGCCACCTGGCAACTTCATGCGTTTTCTCTGATCGGATAGCTATCTGATATAAACTATATTCCTTTTTCACCTAGTCACATAAAGTGTTTTTGCAAAACGGATATAAAGCCGATCTTCAATTCCTGCGCTATGCAGATTTAATGGAGTGCACGTCACAGAAAGCAACAGTTATGAGCTGCATTTTACGATCATCAGCTAAAATGTCAAAATAGGCTATATGCACGCATAAGTTCCGCATTTGACGCAAGGATGCTCGTTAGTTTCCGGTTGGGGAGATTAAAGCGGAGGAGAACCGAGGAAAACGGGATTATGGCAGAGTCTTCAAAATGTACTGTCCTCCCGTCTTTGAAACGAAACTTTCATATGTTTAGATGTAATTTTATATATAGTTATGTTTATTTTATATAATTTTAAAAAGAAGCATAAACACAACGAGGGGTGTATGTTTTGTCTGTTTTTGTGACTAACGTTTCTTTAGTATAACCATGGAGTATAAAATTCAATATAAATTCTTGGTATTGCATTGGACTCTACGATCGGCGGAAGTTATCGAGCATCCTTAACCCTTCACCGGAAATACCGCCGTGCATAGAGCCCATTACTTTCACTTTGATTTGTGATAGTTTGCGCGTTGGCTTGAAGAGATGCTCAGCTGCGGCGATGCGTGTTGCAGTTGTGCGCGTCGTCATATCTGGCTATAACATGGCATATAGCCTATAACACGCTCCCACGCGTTTATTTTTTATCTTTTTTGGGAGGAGTAAATTTTACATATGTGGTTTCAACAACGAGATGCATTTACACTTGTCCAGTTTCGTATGTAATGCGGCCCAGACCTCCTCCTGAAGTGGTTTCAGCGATCGGATTCAAATAGCGATCGGATTCAAATCCGCCTCGAATGCGTTTCGGAGGGCAAACCTGTTTTTTTCACGATCTTTTTCTTTATTTATTGTTTTTTACACTGTAGTGTACATACAACCAGTAAAACATGTTCTGTTCTGTAGACATGGTTATTATTTATTTATTAATGTTGTACCAGTCCAATATGACTGTCAGTTGAAATAAACTTTATAAGAAAACTTGAATGATTTATTAATCTTTTTTGATGCGCTTTCCCATAACTTTTGTAGTTTTACATACTTTAAAAATATCGAAATTAATATCGATATCGCAATATTCATTATCGATATCGCAATATTACTTTTTTGTCAATATCGTGCACCCCTAACTCGCGGTGACGCGGTCTATAGCCTACGGCACATCAATAGATGTTTCTCCGTCCATCAACAGATACATTGTGCATCCATACCCATTAATTGTCCATCAGTTTACTTTGGATAATGTGCTAACAGTTTTTTTGTTTTGTTCTTTAGGAATGTGGCTGCATCATGCTCTCCTTCTCCAGCAGGTGTCGTTCAGTTCTCATACTGAGTAAGTGCATAGACGTAATATTTTACAGATGAAATGTAGCCTAATTGTGGTTACTTCGTCATAATGTAAAAGTTTCTATTCTTGTGTGAAATTACAAAAAACTTTTTTTTTATCCATGGCAATTAGTGATTGATAATGATAATAATACAGTTTCTTTGATTGTGTTATCAGCATGCTCACACTTTTTCTTTTTTATAACAGATGTGACAATGAACATGTCCAAGCACCAGTTCCGAAGAGAGCCAAGGCAAACAAGCAGACAAGCAACAGGCGGTCACTCTGTGATGGAAAACAGAGACCGATGTTGACATGGTTCCACAGACACTGCGATTCCTTCCTGCACGGGAAACTGGACCGCAACTGAGCTCTGTAGACTCACATTCGCCCATGAGTCTATTCAAACTATTTTTTTTTTCAGAAAGTGCTGTGTCAACTCTGTGCCACAACACCAATGCCCAGGCTGCCAAGGCAACTGCAAAAGGCTGCAAATATAAATGGACAGATGTCATCATCAGTGAGATGTACCGCTACCTAACTATCAGCCTTCAGAAATCATTCTGATATTATTTTTTTCAAATCAATGTTGGAAACAGTTGTGCTGCTTAATTTTTTTAACCTGTGATAGTTTTTTTTTTTTAAGATTCTTTGAATAAAATGTTGTTTTTTTTTATAAAAAAAAACAAGTTTGGTCTTTTTATGTTTTTTTTTTTTTTTTGAAAGGATGTGTTAAGTGATAGTAATGACTTTAAGTCTTTATTGTTCTTAGGAAAGATTTCTATTTTGAATAAATGCTATTTTTACATCAGTGAATCATTCTTATTTCAGGCTGCCTCACAGCACCTTGATGGGCCATTGGGGGAGTGTCTTTAGTCTTCCCAGGTGTAAATCACATTAATATTCAAATTCATCAAATTCATCATATTCATCACACGCATACAGCACTGCTGACCTAAAAACTGACGTAAGAAATTTAAATCATTATATTGATGTTTCTGAAAGAGTGGTCAGAATGATTTTCACTTCATTTTGAAGTAAAAATTCTAGCATACAAGAATAGTAATTCAAAAGTCTTGTGGACAACTATTCAGTATGTGTTAAATGGCCTTATTGCAGTGACATTTTTTTCCCAAAACATACTAACCACGCATAATATTTTTTTTCTATAAATGCAAACATGTAAATCCATTTTGCTCACATATTATTGTAGCAGAGTTTGTGCTGAATACAACAAATTGATATGTTGGCAAATGGTATGTTTTAAGTAGCTGAAATAAGCACAAATGTCAGGGCATGTCAAAACATCTCAAGGACCCCAAAAACACCTCAGACCCCAGAGGGTTAGCCGCCATTCTATTTAAATGTTCTTTATGTGTACAGTCACCCGGATTAAATATTCCGTTTTGCAGGGATGCGTTTGAACATACAGGTAGATTGTTGCTTCCTTGATGTAATTCAGCAACGTTTGCAAACTCAGGTATATCCGACAACAGCGGCTTTCCTTCGATGTTGCAAACTGGTCCTGGATTAGAATGGACATCACCTGCCTGTAGAAGCGTAATCATCATGTAGCCGATCAGCCTGTGGTATCGACGGTAAGATCTCAATGTTGAATGGGCCCGAGCATGAGTTGGTATATTGGCCTCTCCGTTGTTCAGTATTTTGGAATATACTGCTTGATGACTCCATTGAGTGAATGTAAGACAGTCAACTTTCCCCGGGCACCGTCAGTTTGGCAAGACCAGCAGCAACGCAACGAGATCAACTAGAGAGCAAATGCGTAAGTGAACAAAGAGCCCCTATATGCCATGTAGCCAATACTTTTTCTTAACCTGGCACCAGGTATGGGGCTAGTTTTGTAACAAAAAAACGTTCTTATTAAAGTAAGTCTTATACTTGTATTTGACTTTAGCTGTGCAGACACCTGCAGCACCTGCCTTGCTGCTCGTCTGCGACACCATATGTGAAAACTTAATTCTCTCTGTATATATTTTATCATTAAATGATAATTTTATATCTTCATCTCTTCCAGCAAAATAATTTATATATACACAAAACATGAAAATTATTTTAAAGATGTAGTCATTCTCTTAATCCTTTGGAGCCCTCCTATTGGCACTCGCCCAATCCCGTCTATGGATAATCCAGCCCTGAATATCGCTAGGTAAAAATCGAGATCTTCCCGGTGGTCAGGAAGTGATTGGCAAATAACATCTCTGTAAATGGCGAAGCAATAACGAATTAAGAGAAGGGCATGTAACAAGTTGAATTAAGTATTGCTCCTTTAAGGAGGAACACACTCGCTGGTGAGTGGGCAGATGGTATGAGGAGTGTGAGCTGTGAATATAGCATATATATATGTGTGTGTGTTAAGCCGGTTTAATATTTCTGTTGCTCTTATGCTTGTTTTATTTCTATTCAGTAACGCAGTTGTTAGTGAAGTATTTGCAAAGTGACCATGTGTGTGTGGGATCGACGATGCTGAAAATAAATTAGCACTGCACTGTTGAATATCAGTTACGTGAATCTTTGCTTACACTTTTCTACAGCCATTCAGGTAAGCTATCCAGCCCTACTGTTTAAAGCCTTACAGTATGTTGCATTGCAGTCTGTATCAGCATTTTTAAAGAAAACTGCCATGTCACCGCATTCACCAATTTGAACTTTGCCGCTGATGAAGGGAGCAGCGGCCAAGTAAATATACTTACCTAATTGAAATCTGATCATAGTAGAGGGGATAGCACCTACCAAAAACTTGAAAACCAACTTGAAAGCCTTGGAAGTGGAACTTGAAAAGCAGTGTGAGGAGATCATCTCTCATGAGTTTGCTGTTTTTTAGAACCGCCACGTACTAGTTTCCTACTCACGGGTCTCGCTCTCGCAGTGGCGCGACCACCAGAGTTGGTGAAATCAAAATCAACTATATGATTTTGTGTTTTTATGATTGCAATCGAGACGCGGGTGAGTAAACACCGCCTTGTATGCCTTGTCAGAGCTGAAGATATCAAATCCACTTTTGAGCAATTTTTTCCGAGCTCCATGCAAAAAATGCTTCTTGAGATGACAAATTTAGAGTGTTTGGTGACGAATGGTGCAAATTGATTGGAATGAAATCCAGGCATTTATTGGCCTTATTCTTGCTGGGGTTTTAAAATCTCACATGAATCGGCATCCAGTTTATGGGATAGTGAGATGGGGAGGGCAATTTTTCGTACCACCATGCCACTGAAAAAATTCAAACGTTTGACTAGGATTTTACACTTCGATAATAAGAGGTCAAGAGCTGCAGGGAGGGAAAAGGACAAGCTGGCACCAACCCGAGAGATGTGGGAAAACTGGGTAGAAAGACTACCTCTCATGTACCGTCCTGATATCAACATAACAGTTGATGAGAGCCTGGTGGGATTCAGGGGCCGGTGCCCTTTCAAACAGTATATGCCAAAAAACAGCCAAATATGACATTAAAATATGAACAGCCTGCGATGCAAAAACGAGCTACTGTTTTAACATGCAGATGTACACCGGAAAATCTCCAGGGATTCCACACGAGAGAAACTTGGGAAAGAAAATAGTCCTCAAAATGTCGAATGACCTTCAAGGCCATAATGTCACTTGTAACAACTTTTTTATTTCGTATGTTCCTCTTCATTCAAACAAGGCGGCACATTCCTCGCACCCAAGCCTCTCTGGATCTTATTAGGAAAGTGCCGGAATGTGATGAGGAAGCAGTTTCCTCCACGGCCGGTCCCTCCCGAGCTGGTCCCACTCCCGAGCTGGTCATTCCCGAGCTGGTTCTCCCGAGCTGGTCTCGCTGGCCCATCCCGAGCTGGTTCCCTCCCGAGCTGGTCCCCCCCGAGCAGGTCCCTCCTGAGCGCTGGTCCCTCCTGAGCTGGTCCTTTCTGAGCTGGTCCCTTGCCCCGCCAAAAAAAAAATGATTGCCAAAAGATTTCAAAACAAGCATAATTTGCTCAAGGTGCAATATTCCAATTTGTAAGAGACACTATGTTGTGATCTGTGACAACTGTGATCTGTAATTACAGTTAGTATGTAAATAATATGTAAATATAGTTAGGATGAATTTAAAACACCTTTTTTTATTTCTTTATTTTCCATTTACTGTTTGAAAATTATTATACTTTTGCTGTTATTTTAGTTTTTTGTTTACAGTTTATTGCTGTTGCCAATTTTGAATAAGAGTTACTGTTCATTGAATTGTACAAAACATAATTTTAATGAAAATGTTTATTATAAAAGGATTAATAAAAAAAATGACTGAAAGTGAATTGCATTTTTATTAAGTTAGAATTAAAACAATGGGTAACAAAATGCTTTCCATTTGTTCTCTTTCTTATAAAGAAAAACTGGCACTTCAATTTGGCTGCCGACCTGACTGCTGTCCAGAAGGCCATCATTGACACCCTCAAGCAAGAGGGTAAGACACAGAAAGAAATTTCTGAACAAATAGGCTGTTCCCAGAGTGCTGTATCAAGGCACCTCAATGGGAAGTCTGTGGGAAGGAAAAAGTGTGGCAAAAAACGCTGCACAACGGAAGAGGTGACCGGACCCTGAGGAAGATTGTGGAGAAGGACCGATTCCAGACCTTGGGGGACCTGCGACAGTTTCTGGTCTCATTGACTTCCATAGTAGGAAAAAATATACTATGGGAGCAATGTTCCCTCTAATTTTTTTCTTGCTTAGCTAAACTTTTTTTTATTGGGCGGGCAGTTTTCGCCACCTGAGCAAAAATATTCTTTATACCGACCTGTACAGCATACGTAGAAACACAATGGTTTCAACATTAGTTGTAACTTTTAACTTAAATGTGCCATTTCTATTTTATTTGACCTTTGATGTAACTTATTGGTATTAAATCATATTATCAAAAATATAATAAAAAAAAAAACAAGCAGTTAATTAAGAAGTCACTAAATGAAGGATATTTTAGGTTACCTGATATTTTTTTTTACAGTGCTGTTAACTGTACAGTCTTTACCAAGAAATCCTATGAAAAATAATTTACAAAATCTTCTGCAGGACAGGTCAATTCTTTACAATAATAAAATATAGTATGAAAGAAAAGTAAGCTGTTACACCTTAGATGGTTTGGGAAAACCATAAAGTGTTTTTGTACAGTCAATTAATTGTGTACAGGAAGCATTAAACCATCAAAGTTAAATGACTGTTTATTGCTTATGAATTTCCAATATTTTCTTTAGCAGGGGGTTTCAAACTTTTTAATGGCAAGGAGCCCTAAACAATAACCTTGTGAGATTCTTTATTTAGGCTTATAATATAATAAAATATAGTCCTAATATAATCTAATATAAAATTGAAGTATTTGAAGTGATATAATTTATCAGTTTAAATGCTTCAATTTGTTTACATATTATATTATTATAATATGAAAACAAACTGAAGCATTTAAATAGATCTAATAGCTAAATATTTTCAAGAAAAGTGGAATGTGAACTCTTTTATAATCTAACCATCCCTGAAACTCCCCCCCACACAAAAACATCTACTTAAACTAATGATGTATTTTAGTTTGCACGCGGGTGGGTGTGTAAATGTTACCGTTCTATGTCCATCAACCGTTATTTCCACCACTTTAATCAAACCACTCTTCTTTAAAATATTTTGATGTGATTTTATTTCACATGTCTATGCGTTTCTCGTTGCCTCTCGTATTGAGCTATTTGGTCAGCACACACGACTGTCAATCACACGTGCTCACATCGTTCTCTTTCAATAAAACCTGTAAATTGCATTCACCAGTTTTCAGTCTATAGCGGTTGACCAGAGCACTGAAATTATTTCTCACTTAAACTACAATCAAATGGATTTCCCCACACATTTCGCGTCAGTCCTCTGCGTGGCATTTTATTCTTTTCTGCGCGGCCGCCGCTTCAGAAGTGCGCGGCCGCGCAAGCGCGCAGCTTAGAGGGAACATTGTATGGGAGTCAATGAGACCAGAAACTGTCTGCTTACTGATATTCTTCTAAATATCAGAAAATCGGCTGAATGGATTCAAAAACGGTAAAACTTCAAAAACTCAAAAATTCAAAAACTGTTTAACCATGGGGGAGTTGTAAAATGAGCCTATTTCCAAAAAAAGTGGAGTATCCCTTTAAGGCCGCTATCGAAGCATCCTGGGCCTCCATAACACCTCAGCAGTGCCACAGGCTGATTGCCTCTGTTGTGGCAAAACTTCTGTTAAACACCATCACTGCGTAAGAGACATTCAGAGTCAAATTAATAAAAAGAGAAATTTTTATTCTTGCAAGAAAGCCCAGTCGCCATCACAGCCGTTACATTCTGTGAAGTGAGTGGCGCGCACCAGGAAGACATCAGACACCTTTTATACTCTTTTCAAGGTTCCTTCTCACCCGCTGTACTTTTCCCCCACTCAGATAAGGTCCCCACTGCTGTTCAGTTTCTACTTAAAGGGATACTCCACTTTTTTTGGAAATAGGCTCATTTTACAACTCCCCCATTTTACAACATTTGAGTTTTACCATTTTCGAATCCATTCAGCCGATTTTCTGATATTTAGAGGAATATCAGTAAGCAGCCAGTTTCTGGTCTCATTGACTCCCATAGTATATTTTTTTTCCTACTATGGAAGTCAATGAGACCAGAAACTGTCTGCTTACTGATATTCTTCTAAATATCAGAAAATCGGCTGAATGGATTCGAAAATGGTAAAACTCAAATGTTTAAACTCTGGGGGAGTTGTAAATGTTTAACTCTGGGGGAGTTGTAAAATGAGCCTATTTCCAAAAAAAGTGGAGTATCCCTTTAAGGACACAAACTGGTACTGGAATAAACTAGCCAAATCTGACCATTACTAAGGTCAAGATGTCCTGTCCCATATATCCCTGAAACGTCCCGCTCAAGCACGTACACACATATACTTTTACACATTGAATAGATTAGGAATAAATGACTATTAAAATTTTCTACAACAATTCCCCACTTTTTATCATTCAAATTACCCATAATCACAATAATAAACAAAAAGACAAATTTTAAGTCATATCATCACACTACTCTTCATCTCTGGTTTTCACATAAATGATCACTCTACTTAAATATTTGTGAAAATAGCATTTTGAAAAGAAACCACTTAGGCTGTTTTATAAGGATAGTCCCTTAAATATTAGCAAGCAAGTAAAGAATTCAACTAAAGCCGGGCTAGATAAGCAAACACTGCTGCTGTACCCCCAGCATAGCAGTACCCTCAGTCACCTTAGTTAAATAAGAAATAGTGTACAGATTAGTTAGGAAAAATAAAACAAAATCATCAATTCACACTGGTTATTTCAACAGGTCATCAAAATACAAAGAATAAAAGTAAAATAAAATCCATCATCTCATAGCGGATAACCACAGTTTTTTAACCCTCTGCTCATATCAAAAACATTCAAAGGAATAAAAAGAAAAAGGAAACATACCCCAATTAATTCATTTGACTATAGCTCCCACTACTTGTATCATCATCATCGTCATCATATTTCTTGTCATTGTCATCATTATTTGGATAAAATGTCCTTTTTTACCAATTTAACAAACATCCCTGCTCTGACCAGTCTCTGTACTGAGCTGGAAACACACAATATCGACAATGCTACCCCCGAAACCCCAACCCCCAGAGATTAATCAAATTTTCTAATGAATCAGTGACCAATCAAATCTCGTTGGCGTGTCGATCTGCTGAGGTTGGTTGGTGTTGTTTAAGGTGAGATGTTTGAAAGGCGGTGTTGCAATCTCCATTATTGCAACCTTGTTTGTGGAGTGGACCATTTCCTAACTGCTGTCACCTGTGAATGGAGACCTTAAGTATTTTGTTAGTGACCGCTTGTCTAGCCGCTCGTCCTTCTGGTGTGACCTGTGAAATTTTCACCCTTTGTTTACTGATTATATTCATAATGAATTCCAATATTATTCTCAACATCTGGCCACTTCAGCAACCTGAAACATATTATCACCGGATAATTTCTTGCTCACTTAATAGCACTCATTCAACTATTACATTAACATTCAACCCACTTTGCTCATGTCAACAACACAATATTAATACATTTTGGAACAGAATCAGTTCTGTTTTCTGCAATCCAATCCTGACATTCTGTGAAAGAAAAATTTTAAGTTATGCGCTGCACAGGTGCGGCCCTTCTGCATGTTCTGTAAGGAAAACCAAATGTTGAGGTTATTTTAAGAAAGTAAAGTACACATAGTTTATTTTGTCTGCTGTACTGCCATGTCCTTCGCTGCCACATCTGCCCCGGCGATTCCTGTTGAAACAGTCCTGCAAATACATTTACAGACAGCAAATTTTGTTTGGGACGGCCTTTTACCCAATTAAACCCAATGCCCTCCCAACATATACTGTCCCTTAAATAAACCATATTTTGTCCCCCCTTTTGATGCACGACTCAACTCGTGCATCAATTTAACATAATGGTGTTTGGATAAACAAAGTTAGCCATCAACACTGTCCTTTAGCCAAATTTCCTCCAGACATCTTTTGCTGTCACTGAAACAAGATATTACATTCTTCACTTACAGCCACAATCTCATCTGCTCAACGAAGTATTTTAAGGGCAAAGGCCCTGAGCCTCACAGCGTATCCTGCTTTTCAGGCCTGTTGTTTGGTCTCTTAATTCAGTCCTCTACAAACATTTTCAAAGTCATCAATTGTTTCTATCAAGTCAGGTCGTGGTGTACAGACTTGGTCACTGACAGTCAAATAACATTCTCATCCTTCTGCCCACAATAATCATACATTTTTAGGGGCTCTCTTGATAATTTCATGTTTGACTTAGCCAATATGTCACTTTGTTATTGCCATCAAATCTATAACATTTTCATTCATGTCAACCCATGCCAGATGGTGATCTACAACTCCACAATTCCAATTTACACAAATACTTAAACTGATCCAGAACGTAATTCAAATCAACATCATAAAAGACAAAAGTAATTAATACCAGACAGAGCTTGATGACCAATCAATTTAAAGCTCGTCCTATGTTCTGTATCATCTTTTTATCCTATTCACTCACAATTATCGGCTTCTTCAAAATTCGTCATTTGCCTTAACTCATCTGTAATGATGAAACAATATACTCACTATTCAGACGGAATATTAGTACCCCAAACCAATATATACAAGGCATAAAGTGCTGTCACCATCACACACACTCATACTAGACACACATATCTTAACAGCTCATTCTCAATGTTCGCCTTTCTTTATTATTGCTAAAAAGATTTAAATTTTAAATAAGATTTTAAACTTCACATTTTCTGTAGCTTTTACCTAATTTTACATGGTCTCTTAACCAGTTCCAAAGCATGTCTGTTCATTATTCATTAGATTTTTAGACAAGTCAGCTGGGTTGTTTTGGTTTCTTTTCATTATTTTCTTCAGCTTGCTCTAGCAGGCTGATAACAGAAAGACAGACACAGTTACCATGCCTTCCTCCACTCAAGCAGTCTCTCTCACCATAAGCCAATAATATTTTCAACAGTCTTCTAAGAGTAAATTTTAGACAGAATGCAGTATTAAATTCATCACTAACCTTTTACCATTAAAATTTGTTATCAAGACTTTTCTTAAATCAAAAGCTGTCTTCATCTTTAGCCATCAACCATGTCAAACGACCTTCAGGAGTTAAAACTATGTTATAAACATTTTAGTTCAAAATCAACACTTCTATAAATTTTCTTATTCTTGCCCATGAGGCAGCCAATACATAAAAAGTTTTGTTCCTGTCTCCACAACAAATAATGGCAATCCCCTCATGTCTCAGCTGGCTCTTGAAAGCCCATTCCCCTTAGCTCTTTATCTATAATTTTCTCTTCAGGGTGTTGTCCCCTGGCATAATTGCAGATACTTGTCACAATGAAAAACAAGTCATACCATTAATGCAGTTTCTTCTGGTGAGTGGTATAGAGGAGCTTTGCATTCTCTTGGGTCAGACATGCCGTAACTCCTCACAGCGCATCTCACCTCTCAATGCTCTGCTGACCCCGGTGGCCTCCAGTAGTCAGCGCTCAACTCTCATACCTTTCTCGCATATAACACACCCCCATCCTGAGGTCAGTGCCGGCCCGAGCCTTTTGGGGGCCCTAAGCAGAATTAGATTTGGGGGCCCCCTTCCACTACGCGGAGTCCCCTGTGCTTGACGATTATTGACACAAATGTCACGCAATTATGATACATTATAAATTAATACAGTGAGGTTATGTATTAATACAAAATAAATACTTAATAAAAAATAGATGCCTACTTGAAATTGTTTTTTTTTACTTTTACTTTACTCTTTTATTAACTCTTTGAAACTTCTTAAAACAAACTGTCTCAAAACATATAAAATAAATTATTTGCTAAAATAATGACAAAACTGAGAAATCAGAAACATAATAAGAGCAAGGGTTAAACAATGACAATTATTGTTGAAAACTGTAAAAATACAGTGTAAGTGTCCTCAAAATCTTTTTTATTATTATTGTAACAGACTTTGTTGGATTGTACATGACAGAATCCAACAAAGTCTGTCACTATAATACCGGTAATGATGTACTGGCGCTCGTTGTATGTGTGCATGGAATGTATTTTTTCCCTCAGGGCTTGCCGTAGATAGGAATGGGTCGCGCGCACTTGGTACTGGAGTGTCGCGGGTTTTTGGAGTTAGTGATCTGATGTGTGGTATAATAAAGTGGAGAAGAGTTCAAACTGCTCTGTTTATTATTTATTCAAACTGCTACCCTTACACCTATAAGGTTAAGTTCCCCTGCGGCTGTTTTCTCCAACTTAAACCCATACCGTGACTATGCGCAGTTGCGTCTATGCATGCGCGAGGTGTCTAGATTATGCGGATGACTGAAACGCTGAGACACAGCAGCAGTTGTAGGCAGGTATATTGATCATGAAATCAGAATTTTCTTGTCTTGAATTATTCATTCATTCAGCCATATTCATTAATTCCTTTATGTCACTTGTTTAAGTCATCTAAAAAATATATATATGTATTTTTAAACTCGATTGGGGGGCCCCCTGGTGGCCTGGGGGCCCCAAGCAGCCGCTTAGTTCGCTTATGCCTCGGGCCGGCCCTGCCTGAGGTGTTCGTGACCCCCTGCGTTAGGCTGTCCCCTGGCCAGGAGAATCATCCCGTCATTGAGTAGCCACATACACACTGGTGACCGCTCTCTCCCATCACACAATCAGTTTTCTTTAACAGAACTCAGCTGTTTTCTGGAGCTTAGGAAAGGCACGTTCAAGAGTCACCAGAGCCATTCTGATTGCCTAATAGTGTTCACACAGGGAGACGGGTTAATAACAGCAATATTTAATCACTTAAATCCATTAACCATCTTAAAATCATCAACCTAGCTGTACATCTGTAGCCGTAGCCATCGGGCCTGTTTCAATGGTGGAGACTTAAGATAAGACAGAGAAGTTACTGGTCCTAAAATAAAATAAAATGTCACTTCTATCATTTAAGATCTGCATTATTATTTTAAAGACTTCTTTAAAGTCATACAGTTTTACATTTAAAACATTCACAAATACAAATTGCCCTCTTAATGGCAATGATTTCTTTTACATCTCTGTGTCTGATTTTTCAACTGAAACACTGTGCCTTTACTATAAATAGCTTATTATTACTTATGACACAGGCTCAGATAACAGCCTGTTAGCTGAAAGTGACTGAGAGAGACTCTGAGGCACTCAGGACCGGTAAACTGCTCTCTCAAATACTTCTAACATCAAACTTTTATCTACCATCTTTTAACTATCCCAGCTTAAGGCATCTTTGCCAGAAATGACATTTGTTTCCAAATAAACAATTTTATAGTTGTCTTTATTTAGACATTACAAATTTCCACTCAGATTGAGTCTCTGTCGTACTGGCCGTTTACAGCCACAGCAGACATCAGATTTAGATAAGCGAGCTGTTTCATTACAGCCAATAACAAACTTATCTTTTGAAAGCAAAGCATCAGCTTCTAGTTCTCTCATGGCCAACAGTTTTCAAGCTGTTTGTTTAATCAGATGCCTTTTACATTTTACATTTAGGAACTGTTAATTCAGTAGACCATTACTGCTTCTGCTTATTTGATCTTAAATAATTATAATTATTCTAGTTCTCAATAACTGTTGTGGCAAAAACTTCTGTTAAACATCATCACTGCGTAAGAGACACTCAGAGTCAAATTAATAAAAAGAGAAATATTTATTCTTGCAAGAAGGCCCAGTCGCCATCACAGCTGTTACATTCTGTGAAGTGAGTGGCGCGCACCAGGAAGACATGAGACAGCTTTTATACTCTTTTCAAGGTTCCTTCTCACTCGCTGTACTTTTCCACCCAGATAAGGCCCCCACTTCTGTTCAGTTTTTCTTAAGGACACAAACTGGTACTGGAATAAACTAGCCAAACCTGACCTAAGGTCAAGATGTCCTGTCCCATATATTCCTGAAACGTCACGCACAAGCACGTACACACATATACTTTTACACATTGAATAGATTAGGAATAAATGACTATTAAAATTTCTACAACAATTCCACACTTTTTATCATTCAGATTACCCATAATCACAATAATAAACAAAAAGACAAATTTTAAGTCATATCATCACACTACTCTTCATCTCTAGTTTTCGCATAACTGATCACTCTTCTTAAACATTTGTGAAAATAACATTTTGAAAAGAAAAAGCTTAGGCTGTTTTTTGTAAGGATAGGCCCTTAAGTATTAGCAAGCAGATAAAGAATTCAACTAAAGCCGGGCTAGATAAACAATCACTGTTGTTGTACCTCAAGCATAGCTTGACCCTCAGTCACCTTAGTTAAATAAGAAATAGTGTACAGACTAGTTAGAAAAACAACAAATCATCAATCCACAGTGGTTACATCAAAATATAAAGTATAAGAAAAGTATAATAAAACCCTTCATTTCAAAACCCTCTCCTTGTACCTTATCACATAGCGGATAAGCACAGCTTTTAACCATCTGTTCATAACAAAAACATTCATAGGAAGAAGAAAAAGAAAAGAAAAACAAACACCAAATGTCTAACACATGTCACTGTAGCTTCCACTACTAGAATCATCTTCATCACATTTCTTGTCATTGTCATCATCATTTGGATAAAACTGTCATTTTACCAATTTAACTGAGCTGGAAACACACAATATTGACAATCCTACCCCGAAACCCCAAAGAGTAATCAAACAATCCATTCATTTTCCTAAAATACTTTCTAATTAATCAGTGACCATCAAATCTCGTTGGCGTTGTTTAAGGTGAGATGTTTGGACGGTGGTGTTGCAATCTCCATCCTTGCAACCTTGTTTGTGGAGTGGACCATAGCCTCTGTCACCTGTGAATGGAGATCTTAAGTGTTTTGTTAGTGCTGCTGGTCGTCCTTCTGGTGTGACCTGTGGAATTTTCACATGTCAATAACACAATATTTATACATTTTGGAACAGAATCAGTTCTGTTAGCTGCAATCCAATCTGACATTCTGTGAAAGGAAAATTTTAAGTTATGCTCTGCTCCATTCTCTGTAAAGAAAACAAAATGTCGAGGTTATTTTCAGATAGTAAAACATTTACAGAAAGCAAATTTTGTTTGGGACGGCCTTTTACCCAATTAGACCCAGTGTCCTCCCCACATATATTGTCCCTTAGTAAACCATAGTTGGCAATTGTTATACCATCTCCCTCTTGATGCACGACACAACTCGAGCATCAATTTAACATAACATTTAACATAGTGTTTTGATAAAGTTTGCATCAACACTAACCCAAACGTTGTCCTTCAGACAAATTTCCTCCAGACATCTCTTGCCGTCTTTGAAACAAAAATATTACATTCTTCACTTAAAGCCACAATCTCATCTGCTCATCGAAGTATTTGAAAGGCAACGGCCCTGAGTCTCACCGCGTATCCTGCTTTTCGGGCCTGTTGTTTGGTCTCTTAAATCAGTCATCTAAAAACATTTTCAAAGTCATCAATTGTTTCTATCAAGTCAGGTCGTGGTGTACAGACTTGGTCAATGTCAGTCAAATAACATTCTCATCCTTCTGCCCACAATAATCATACATTTTTAGGGGCTCTCTTCATATTTGATATTGACTCAGCCAATGTGTCACTTTGTTGTTGCCATCAAATCTATAACATTTTCATTTATCTCAGCCCATGCCAGATTGTGATCTACAACTCCACAATTCCAATTTACGCAAATACTTAAACTGATCCAGAACGTAATTCAAATCAACATCATAAAAGACAAAAGTAATTAATACCAGACAGAGCTTGATGACCAATCAATTTAAAGCTCGTCCTATCTTTTCGTCGGATCCACTCACCATTATCGCTTTCTTTAAAATTTGTCATTTGCTTAACCCATCTGTAATGATGAAACAATATACTCACTATTCAGGCGGAAAATTAGTACCCCAAACTAATACATACAGCATCACACACACTCATACTAGACACACATATCTATACACATATGCTCATTTTCAATGTTCGCTTTTTTCAATATTAACTCTTTCTTTTATATATTATTGCTAAAAAGATTTAAATTTTAAATAAGATTTTAAACTTCGCATTTTTCTGTAGCTTTTACCTAATTTTACATGGTCTCTTAACCAGTTCCAAAGCATTTCTGTTCATTATTCATTAGATTTTCAGTCTGCTGGGTTGCTTTGTTTAATTTTTTCCTTATCATTATTTTGCTTCAGCTTGCTCTAGCAGGCCGACAACAGAAAGACAGACACAGTTTACCATGCCTTCCTCCACTCAAACAGTCTCTCTCTCTTGTTAACAAATAATAATTACATTAAATTAATCACTATCCTTTTACCATTAAATTTTGTTATCCAGACTTTTCTCAAATCAAAAACTGTCTTCATCTTTAGCCACCCACCATGTCAAACGACCTTCAGGAGTTAAAACATATTAGTTCAAAATCAACACTTCTATAAATTTTCTTATTCTTGCCCATGAGGCAGCCAATACATAAAAAGTTTTGTTCCTGTCTCCCATCACAAATAATGGCAATCCCCTCATGTTTCAGGTGGCTCTTGAACTCCCCCATAGCTCTTTATCTATAATTTTCTCTTCAGGGTGTTGTCCCCCTGGCTTAATTGCAGACACTTGTCACAATGAAAAACAAGCGTACGATTATGCGGTTTCTTCTGGCAAGTGGTATAGAGGAACTCACATTCTCTTGGGTCAGACTGCCGCAACTCGTCACAGCGCATCTCACCTCTCAATGCTCTGCTGACCCCAGTGGCCTCCAGTAGTCAGCGCTCAACTCTCATACCTTTCTTGCATGTACCACACCCCCGTCCTGAGGTGCCCAATGTCCGTGACCCCCTGCGTAAGGCTGTCCCCTGGCCAGGAAGATCATCCTGTCATTGAGTAGCCACGTACACACTGGTACCGCTCACAAACTGGTGACCGCTCTCTCCCATCACACAATCAGTTTCCTTTAACAGAACTCAGCTGCTTTCTGGAGCTTAGGAAAGGCACGTTCAAGAGTCACCAGAGCCATTCTGATTGCCTAATAGTGTTCACAGGGAGACAGGTTAATAACAGCAGTATTTAATCACTTAAATCCATTAACCATCTTAAAATCATCAACCTAGCTACTTAGATTACCCTCAGTGAATTTAGTTCACAACCATACATTCAGTGTACTGTTACTGTACATCTGTAGCCGTAGCCATCGGGCCTGTTTCAATGGTGGAGACTTAAGATAAGACAAAGAAGTTACTGGTCCTAAAATAAAATAATCAAAAATGTTATTTCTATCATTTAAGGTCTGCATTATTATTTTAAAGACTTCTTTAAAGTCGTTCAGTTTTACATTTAAAACATTCACCAATACAAATTGCCCTCTTAATGGCAATGGTTTCTTTAACATCTCTGTGTCTGATTTTTCAACTGAAACACTGTACTTTACTATAAATAGCTTATTATTACTTATGACACAGACTCAGATAACAGCCTGTTAGCTGAAAGTGACTGAGAGAGACTCTGAGGCACTCAGGATTGGTACACTGTTCTCTCATAAACTTCTAATCATCAAACTTTTATCTATAATCTTTTAACTATCCCAGCTTAAGGCATCTTTGCCAGAAATGACATTTGTTTCCAAATAAACATCATTTTATAGTTGTCTTTTGCCCATACAGGGAATTTAGACATTACAGATCTCCACTCAGATTGAGTGTCTGTCGTACTGGCCGTGTACAGCCACAGCACACATCAGATTCAGATAAGCAACCTGTTTCATTACAGCCAATAACAAACTTATCTTTTGAAAGCAAAACATCAGCTTCTACTTCTTTCATGGTCAACAGTTTTCAAGCTGTTTGTTTAATCAGATGCCTTTCTACACATTTTACATTTATCAACTGTTAATTCAGTAACAAGCTGCTTCTGCTTATTTGATCTTAAATAATGATTCTAGTTCTCAATAACCATAGTTTAATATCTGTCTTCAAAGTTTTTTCTAGGAGTTTATCAATCTCCAATCAGGATTCACACTAAATTTGACAAGGCTACTCTGCATCTTTCACAGTTATTATAAATCATCCGTGAGATTTGTCTCTCTATATTACCTGAATCCTTTTCCAAAATGTTGCATTAAAACACAATCATACTTTTAGTTACCTTTCTGCAACTCCCATTTGTTGTCATTATCCATAATTTTACATCCAACTGTATTCATCAATTCACTTATAATAATTACTATTATAGATATTTTCAAAGGATTCACTTTAAGACTTCAATCTTTTGACCTTGTTTTTTTTTTTTTTTTTCTTATTCTTTCTCAGACGAAATGTTAATATCGTCACTTAAACACTGATCTACTTTCAAACCCACATTATTACCAGAAATGTGTCACTATCACATTTTCAAACCCCTTCTCAGTGAGCATTTACAGTTACATGTTAAATGGTCCTGCTGACCACAATTTAAACACTCTCCATCTGCTCTAACTTACTGCACACCCTTGAAGCAGTGTGTTCCATTCAGGAATGCAAACAGAGCCACTGATAAGCAGTGCTCCATATTCTTTTACAGTCCACCAATGGCAGATACAACAATAGCCGAATCATCATTATTACTGGCACAACATACATTATTGATTTCCGGAATCTTTGGACATAGCTGTCTTTACATTTTACTAATTTGCTATTATCATCAACACTGATTACAGAACAAGTGCATATCTAACATCCAAACACCTCCTCAGATATTAAATACAGACATTGTCTATAATCATGAACACCAGGATATGCATTCGTTTTTTATAAAACTATAATTTCCAATTCCTTTCATAATAAACGAAGATGGATGGTAAATCCATTCCTTTCACTACCCCCATTAGACCCTTTAGGTTCAAAAACAATGTTTGTCAAACTAAAACTAAACCTAATTTCAATCTTTATTTTACCATTAAAAATATAGAATTGTTCCCCATACTTGCTTAAAACATTCTTCATGTCATGTTAATTCCTGTCAATCATACAATGCCTTATTTTATTCTAAAACTGTATTTTCATACCAATTAAACAGTTAATTTGACTTCCATAAATTCTGTCAGACATTTTATTTTCATCACATATAGTTTTCTACTATATTTCTTCTCAATCTTCCCCTACATGCCATTTCTTTCTGTATCCTCTCCTTTCTTTTCTCAAACATGCCAGTTCCTTCATTATCTAACCAGTACATGATTGTTTGCACAATCCCCACACAAACATATCTCACACACCAACCTTCTTGTTTTTCACTTCCCTCTTCCATCAAGTTTCTCACTTACAGTTCTCTCTTTTTCTATCACTCTATCACTCTATTTCACACAGACAGCCTTATTGCTGCTTGCTACTTCAATCCTTATCGTATAACTTTAAGTTCTATAGACATCTAATGTCATGCATCCATTTACTGGATGAAGAAGTAAAAACATTATTTCTCCTGGCAGTTCGACATTTTATCTTCAAGCCAACATTTCCTTATCTGTTCACATTTTTACACACATGTTGAACGCAGACACTTTTATTTCTCACTGCCCTGTTCAACTGTTCCCCGCACCACCTTTAATCTTGTGGCGCTCAATATCATACATTTCTGCCCTTAATTTTATCTCATTTGACAGAAAACCGGTATACCAAATTTCGCAAGCTTGCTTTTGAGACATCCCCATACTGCTGCTTCTCTGTTCTCTGTGGATTTCTCTTCAACGCGCGTTTTCTTTAGTCTGTTAGGCGTCCCCAACAAACCCGATTCTTTTCTTTTAACCCAAATCGGTCGGGTTGCACTATTAGTGCCCTCCTAACTATGGTTTACCAAAAAATCTGTTACGATTGTTCTGGTTCCCCCTAATTAGCCTCAGCACCTAAAAACAAATTGCTCCGTGGTGGAACAACTCATTTTCAGGTTACCTATCTGTTTGAAATCTCTTGATCTGTCACAGTTCTCAATTAATCCCAGATTATTTATCTGCTTGAAATTTCTTGATCTGTCACAGACCTCAATTAATCTCAGATTATTTTCCCTCGTATCTGTTTGAAATTTCTTGATCTATATATAGATCTCAATTAATCTCAGATTACGTACCACAGAAACAGCCCTCAGCCAGTATGGTTCAGTTTCACTTTGAAAAATATTTTAGCCCATAAGAAAAATATTTTAGCCGTCTCTTACCAGAGATGTCTTGAGTTGCCACGGGTTCGTTTTCATCTGATTCCAGTGGAGCTTCTCCTGGCCCTGATAGCGGTCGGCCCCTCTCTCTGAAACTTACGAGGTAGAGCTGGAACTGCTCAGTCCAGGTGGCCAAACACCGTCCGCTCTCAGGTCCAGGAGGTACTGCCAAGGAATCCCACTCTGACACCAAATGTTGTGGCAAAAACTTCTGTTAAACATCATCACTGCGTAAGAGACACTCAGAGTCAAATTAATAAAAAGAGAAATATTTATTCTTGCAAGAAGGCCCAGTCGCCATCACAGCTGTTACATTCTGTGAAGTGAGTGGCGCGCACCAGGAAGACATGAGACAGCTTTTATACTCTTTTCAAGGTTCCTTCTCACTCGCTGTACTTTTCCACCCAGATAAGGCCCCCACTTCTGTTCAGTTTTTCTTAAGGACACAAACTGGTACTGGAATAAACTAGCCAAACCTGACCATTCCTAAGGTCAAGATGTCCTGTCCCATATATTCCTGAAACGTCACGCACAAGCACGTACACACATATACTTTTACACATTGAATAGATTAGGAATAAATGACTATTAAAATTTCTACAACATAACGTTTCACATTTCATCTCAATTTTAGTTGTCAAGTTCTCAATTACCATAGCTTAATATAGTGTTAATTTTGTCACCTATTTTTAATTTAGTTTTAGTCTTAGTCTTGTGCCAAATGTCCTTGTTAGTTTTAGTCATATTTAGTCATTCACATATCTTTTTTTTTTAGTCAAGTTTTAGTCGACTAAAAGTCTCGTCATTTTAGTCAAGTTTTAGTCAAAAGAGAACTCAAGGTATCTTAGTCAAGTTTTAGTCAACTAAAAGTCTCGTCATTTTAGTTTAGTTTTAGTCAAAAGAGAACTCAATATATCTTGACTGACAGGTTACAAAGGTTTTTTAAACTGTTTTTGGTTGCCACGTGATGTGTCTCATTTTTCTGTTCAGAGCAGAAATAAAATAAGAATAGGCTACCCAGAAAAACTGAAAAGAATAGGCCTACTGTACTGTAGTGTAAAATACAACCTATTTACATTTTAGGTTGGTCTTGAGAAATAACAAATGAGATTAAACAAGGCTTAACAATTAATATTTCTGCTGTTACTTTGGATGATTATATATATATAACATGATATTATTTAGATATTTTTCATTTAAATGACTATTACTATCATAATTAGATCTATCTTTGCAACAAAAACAGAAGAGACAAGCATTATTTCAGCCATCTGTAGCCCGAAAATCATTGCCCTTTGGTTTGTATAATAGTAACTTATACAACTACATTTGGATTATTAGAAAATGTCGAAATAACGTGACTCTGGAAAGTTTTTTCGCATTCAAAGGCATGTAAAGGGAACCATTGACACAGAGAAGAAAGAGTTAAAACTTCACATGTGCTCGCGCTCATGACCGCTAATGAACATCTGAACACAAACAATCAAATGCACATCGACGGATCTTCCTCTGTCTGTTCTCCAAAATGTAATCAAATGTATATTTCTGCAAGCATTTTTAAACTGTTTAACTGTGTCTAAGGCAGGCAAATTCGTTTTCGGCACTGCACTGCACAATAACACACATTACCGCGGGATGGCGGGTGTTCTTTTCATATAAACTGTATAAATGAATGTAGGCCTATATGTCCAAAAAACAGGCAATGTCATACTTTGTAGTAGTGCTATTGTGGCGTAATAATCTGTTTGGTTGTAAAATGTATTACCTGAATGAAATGAAATCGTTTCGTCCTGTGGAATTTCACATAGCCTACAGCTTACGAAGATGTTCAACAAATAAAGATCTTCATCGCTGGCAAAAATATGATGCATTTGCAGATATGCTTTCACTTGACTACTATAGGTCCACGGCCACTTCGTTCAACACTTTTGCTGTTCTTAAATCCGAGTCGAGTGTGAATTGAAAGCGCTTCAGATGAGTCAGTGCGTGCAGGAAACTGAACAGATCATTCAAACTGATTCGCGAACCAATTAAGACAGATCTGCCAACTTGTTTGATGAAGTCTTTGAACAGAATCGACTCAAAAGAGTGATTCATTTGCCACTGGACAAATTCATTGGCAGCAGCAGGAGTATGAGACCTGAGCAAACAGCGCGAACTCATTTTGGACATTGGTGCAGTCTCGTCATCGTCTCGTCTTAGTCATGGAAAAAAAGTTCGTTGACGAACATATTTAGTCTCGTCTCGTCTGACGAAATTAACACTAGCTTAATATGACTTCAAAGTTTTTCTAGGAGTCTATCAATATCCAATCAGGATTCACACTACCTTTGACAAGGCTACTCTGCATATTTTGCAGTCATTATAAATCATCTGTGAGATTTGTCTCTCTATATAACCTGAATCCTTTTAAAATGTTTAATTAAAAACACAATCATCCTTTAGTGATTTTAGCTTTAGTTACTTTTTCCTTCCTGCAACTCACATTTGTTGTCATTATCCATAATTTTACATCAAACTGTATTCATAAATTCACTTATAAAAATTACTATTATAGATATTTTCAAAGGATTCACTTTAAGACTTCAATCTTTTGGCCTTGTTTTTACCTCTTATTCTTTCTCAGACAAAATGTTAATATCGTCTTCACTTAAACACTGATCTACTTTCAAACCCACATTATTACCCGAAATGTGTCACTGTCACATTTTCAAACACTCTCTCAGTGGGCATTTACATGTTAAATGGTCCTGCTGACCACAATTAAAACACTCTCCGTCTGCTCTAACTTACTGCACACCCTTGAAGCAGTGTGTTCCATTCAGGAATGCAAACAGAGCCACTGATAAGCAGTTCTCTGTATTCTTTTACAGTCCACCAATGGCAGATACAACAATATCCGAATCATAATCTTCATCTTTATTATTGGCACAACATTAATTTTCATAAGCTGCATGGAAATGCTCATTATACATTATTGATTTCCAGAATCTTTGGACATAGCTCTCTTTACATTTTTCTAATTTGCTATTATCATCAACAACACTGATTACAGAACAAGTGCATATCCAACATCCAAAAAGCCGGGCTGAATAAGCAAACACTGCTGCTGTACTCCCAGCATATAGCTAGACCCTCAGTCACTCCTCAGATATTAAATACAGACATCGTCTATAATCATAAACATCAGGATATGCATTCGTTTTTTATAAAACTATAATTTCCAATTCCTTTCATAATAAACGAAGATGGATGGTAAATCCATTCCTTTCACTACCCTATTATAGACCCTTTAGGTTCAAAACACAATGGTTGTCAAACTAAAACTAAACATAATTTCAATCATTATTTTACCATTAAAAATATAGAATTGTTCCCCATACTGCTTAAAACATTCTTCATGTCATGTTAATCCCCGTCAAACATACAATGCCTTATTTTATTCTAAAACTGAATTTTCATACCAATTAAACAGTTAATTTGACTTCCATAAATTCTGTCAGACATTTTATTTTCATCACATATAGTTTTCTACTATATTTCTTCTCAATCTTCTCCTACATGCCATTTTCTTCTGTATCCTCTCCTTTCTTTTTCTCAAACATGCCAGTTCCTTCATTATCTAACCAGTACATGATTGTTTGCACAATCCCCACACAAACATATCTCACACACCAACCTTCTTGTTTTCCCTCACTTCCCTCTTCCATCATATCTCTCACTTACTATCACATTTCACACAGACAGCCGTATTGCTGCTTGCTACTTCAATCCATATCATATAAATTTAAGTTCTTAAGACATCTAATGTCATGCATCCATTTACTGGATGAAGAAGTAAAAACTTTATTTCTCCTGGCAGTTCGAGATTTTATCTTCAAGCCAACATTTCATTATCTGTTCACATTTTTTACACACATGTTGAACCCAGTCACAACAACCTTTTGTCCCGCTGCCCTGTTCAACTGATTCTCGCACACTCTTAGTCTAGTTGTGTTCAGTGCTCCCTCCCTGGGGAAATCATGGTATTTTATCAATAGTTTTTTAGAGATTTTACAGTTTTTTTTACAGACATTTATCAGTTCAATGTCTAACATATATTTTTCCCCATACTTTTCCTAATTCTACAGAAAACCGGTGTATCAAATTTGGCATGCTTACCCTGAAATTTTTCCCATAGTGGCTGTTTCTGTTACTCTGTGGATTTTCCGTTCGACGCTGCGTCTAATAATCTGATGGACGTCTCCACCAGATCTGATCCCGTCACCCCAGATCAGAGAGGGCGCACTCAGTGCTCCTTGCAGATCGATTAACTCCCAGTAGCCCACTACGTGAAGATCCCCTGATTTTGCAAAACCGTCACCTTTTGACTTGTTTTGCAAAACGCACTTCACGCAGTTAGCCCCACTGCATTAACCCTGACCCGCCCGTAAGTCTCAATTGACCCCAATACACTGCTGCACGAAGATCCCCTGATTTTACAAAACCGTCACCTTTTGACTTGTTTTGCAAAACGCACTTCGCACAGTTAGCCCCTATTGCTTAGTACTCTTGACTTACGGCACAGAAACGAACAGACCCAGCCGCTATGGCTTTACTCACAAATTGAAAAATATTTTAACCCCAAAAGAAAATATTTTAGCCGTCTCTTACCAGAGATGTCTTGAGTCAGAGTCCTGCAACGGGTCGGGTACCCGCGGATACCCGCGGGTACCCGCATAAAAGTGTCTAAAACGGGTGGATTGTGATCATTCCTAAAATTCACGGGCGGGGATGCGGGCGGATAATGAACTCCTTCCGGGCGGGTAGTAGCGAATGAAAAATATATGCAATATTTGTGTCTATTACACATACGCAACAACGTTATGACCTTTGGACCCATCACGTCACCAATGCGACAGTGCGACTTTCGTTGATGCTTGCGTCGAGCATCGAGTGCTGCGAGTGAGAGAGACTTTTCCAGAGCTGGATTTGTAATTCAAGAACGGAGAACGCAACTTAAACCTTGGACTGTGGACGATATCCTTTTCCTGCACAGTATAACTTTAGGCAAAGTAAATGCATGCATAGGCATAGGATATTGTTTGTGAACGACAGGCTCAGATAGGTTGTATTTTTTTCTTGTTCTTTTTTTCTTTTCATTAATATGTCTATTTGCGTTATCATGGTTTCATAGCCTATTTAGGTGCCAATGTAGGCTACTTGAATGGTGCAAAACAAAGCGCACTTTAGCCTGTTTCATGTGGCTATTGTGATGTTGAGAGAGGTGCGAGATAAAAAAAATAAAGCACTTTAATTGGAATGATTTTAGCGTGTGTGATTTATCACGGGTCGGGTAACGGGCCAAATATTAACGGGTCTGGGCGGGTGCGGATTTAATTTTGATATTATCACGGGTGACGGGTCGGATCTGGTGCTGAACTTTGCGGGTACGGGCGGGCGCGGGTCTCCAAAAATGGACCCGTGCAGGACTCTGTCTTGAGTTGCCACGGGTTCGTTTCATCTGATTCCAGTGGAGCTTCTCCTGGCCCTTCTCCCGGCCCCTCTCTCTGAAACTTACGAGGTAGAGCTGGAACTGCTCAGTCCAGGTGGCCAAACACCGTCCGCTCTCAGGTCCAGAAGGCACATCCAAGGAATCCCACTCTTCTGACACCAAATTGTTGTGGCAAAACTTCTGTTAAACACCATCACTGCGAAAGAGACATTCAGAGTCAAATTAATAAAAAGAGAAATGTTTATTCTTGCAAGAAGGCCCAGTCGCCATCACAGCTGTTACATTCTGTGAAGTGAGTGGCGCGCACCAGGAAGACATGAGACAGCTTTTATACTCTTTTCAAGGTTCCTTCTCACCCGCTGTACTTTTCCCCCACTCAGATAAGGTCCCCACTGCTGTTCAGTTTCTACTTAAGGACACAAACTGGTACTGGAATAAACCAGCCAAATCTGACCATTCCTAAGGTCAAGAGGTCCTGTCCCATATATTCCTGAAACGTCCCGCTCAAGCACGTACACACATATACGTTTACACATTGAATAGATTAGGAATAAATGACTATTCAAATTTTCTACAACACCTCCATGCCACGCCGCATTGAAGCAGTCATTTCTGCAAAAGGATTCCCGACCAAGTATTGAGTGCATAACTGAACCTAATTATTTGAAGGTTGACTTTTTTTGTATTAAAAACACTTCTTTTATTGGTCGGATGAAATTCTTTGTTTTTTCTTTACTTTTTGCCAAAATAATCAGTATTAAAACAATAAAAGGCTTGAACTACTTCAGTTGTGTGTAATGAATCTAAAATTTATGAAAGTCTAATGTCTATGAAAGTCGAAAGCCGCACAGGGCCTCATGCCATCAGGGGGCCTCGCAATCCTGCTGCCCCAAAAAAAAAGCGGGGTTTTCACGGGCTGTAATCTCCCAGTCGATTAGTTGATTTATTGGTCGATACGTTCTGGATCAACCAAAATTTCATCAGGTGGAAAGCACTAATTGCTAATGGGGGTGTTTTCAGAGCACCCCTGTTTCACAGGTAACAGCCTCTCTTCAGAACACCCCCCTTGTTTTCACTTTTTTGGATTAGCCCAACCCACTGGAGAGATTGAAAACAGTATTTTAAGTCTATTTTGCTGCTATGTGAAAAGAAAAATCGAGCAAAATGCGCCGGCACGTTTGCAGACCCCAGGGGGTTAAATTTAGATTAAAGATTTCTTTAGCCAAGCATTCACATAATTCATCTCATAACCTTACTGTCTGGTGTGGGGGTGGTGAAAGGAGCGAGGACTCAGGTGCAGAGTTTATGGGATTTTTAATAATAAAAATAAAACAAAATACAAACAAAAACTACCCTGGGGGGGAAAACAAGACTGATTGACAGCAGAGAAACAGTGTACATACAACGACGAACAAGCACAGGACTGCAAACACAAGGAGAATAAATAGGAAGAGCAAACAAAGGAGGTAACGAGGGAGGACAGGTGGGGAAAATGAATCAATAATCAGGTAACAAGATGGGAGGGACTAGACAATCGACAGGAGAGCACATGGCACAGGGAAACATACATGGCAAGCAATGTGCTCACACCAAACATGACTTGACCACGCAGCCAATGAGAACACTCATAAGCCACGTGTTCACATAAAACATGACAACATGAAAGCACGCAACCATTAATAAACACAAGCTCCATGCAACACAGCACAAGACAAAACATGACATGAAAGCACATGAAACAAGGCACACAGACAAGAGGGCTCTGTCACAAAACCAAGAAATAGACTAGACAGAAGTGACTTAAACTGTTATACAGAACACTTGCACATTTATTTCAGATCAATTGCACATGATTATCCTTTATATGTATCTTTTTTATGTTGCATGTTCTGAATGGACAAAGAGTCTGGAAATAAAGTTGATGATGATGTAAAGCCGATCATTTGAAATGATATGCATTGTGAAAAATGCTATACAAAAAAAATGTGAATTGAATATTTAATTCAGGCTTTTATTCATATAAACATTCAACACAGACATCAGTTATGGTAAATGGAAGCTAAAGCAAAACCAATGAGGTTAATGGGCTCTATGCACGGCGGTATTTCCGGTGAAGGGTTAAGGATGCTCTTTAACTTCCGCCGATCGTAGTCCAATGCAATACCAAGAATTTATATTGATTTTTATACTCCATGGTTATACTAAAGAAATGTTAGTCACAAAAACAGACAA
The DNA here is from genome assembly GCA_036326025.1 of Chrosomus eos. NCBI lineage: Eukaryota > Metazoa > Chordata > Actinopteri > Cypriniformes > Leuciscidae > Chrosomus > Chrosomus eos. Next base: position 46,277,556 of record CM070822.1, read on the forward strand.
AACAGCCACCCCTCGTTGTGTTTATGCTTCTTTTTAAAATTATATTAAATAAACATAACTATACATAAAATTACATCTAAACATATGACAGTTTCGTTTCAAAGACGAGAGGACAGTACATTTTGAAGACTCTGCCATAATCCCGTTTTCCTCGGTTTTCCTCCGCTTTAATCTCCCCAACCGGAAACGGATGAGCATCCTTGCGTCAAATGCGGAACTTATGCGTGCATATAGCCTATTCTCATTCCGTTACACAGCATGTTTGATCTTCAGCAAGAACCAATGAGGTTAATTCATATAACGCTACACTTTTGAGCTTCAGGAAGAACCAATGAGGTTCATTCTCTAAGTTTAATCTGTTCATCACATACAAGCGATCAGGTATCTTTAGAAAATACATACTAAACCACTTGATTCAAATAGATTAGTTTAATGATCTTTTTAGGAAGTTTTCGAAGCAACAAAAAGGTAAAAACAAATACATATTTATTTTCTGATGCCATTTTAAATTGCTGAGCTAGTTAAGCTTTAGAGCACTTTCCAAACACACACAAAAAGAAAAGAAATAGGGCTCCAAATCTGCATAACTTGTCATATTTTATTTTTATTTCTTTGTCACAGGCCGGTGGGGGGTGAGTGTGTGGCGGGGGCCCTGCTCATAAAACCGCCCCTCCCTGCTGCCACTGTACCTTCCCCCCCTGGGGAGCTACCCCGCAGCTCAAGGACGACGGACAACAGAATAAAAGTAATCTCAAGTTTATTTATTCAATTAAAAGGCAATCTCAAGGGGAGAGGACGGGCCAACCATTCCTCCTGTGTCGACAAGTCCGACCTGGATGACAGCAGTGGAGGATGCGGCTCGGTCCAAAGGCTCAGTGGGACTCCAGCATAAACTGGTAAACAAAGCTTGTTTAGTATGGATTCAATATGCTTACTCTTCCTCAGATACCGGGCTGGATGCAGCAGCGAGGATGTGGCTTGGTATGCTGGCTCAGCGGGTCTTCGGCATAGACTGGTAAACAAGCAGATTTGTATGGATGCGATGTGCTCACTCTTTCTCAGATACAGGGCTGGATGTAACAGCAAGGATATGGCTCAGTATTCTGGCTCAGCGGGACTTCAGCATAGACTGGTAAACAAGCAGGTTAGTATGGATACAATATGCTCACCCTTTCTCAGATACAAGGCTGGATGCAGCAGCGAGGATGCGGCTTGGTTTTCTGGCTCCGCAGGACTTCAGCATAGACTGGTAAACAAGCAGATTTGTATGGGTGCAATATGCTCACTCTTTCTCGGATATAGGGCTGGATGCAGCAGCAAGGATGTGGCTCAGTATTCTAGCTCAGCGGGACTTCAGCATAGACTGGTAAACAGGCAGGTTAGTATGGATACAATATGCTCACTCCACAACAATGCAGAATACGATTTCGTCAGGGTTCTGTTCGTTCGGATGCCGCACCGGCCGCAGTTTGTTTTCCCTCACTCGTGCATCCACTACAACACACTCAACTGCACACGTGATTAGAAGGACCGGCACTGCACTCGTAAACCTCACCCACCGCAATCAGCATGCGGGCCGCTGACGACAGCCTCGACGAACAGAATCTCTATGACATGTGTAAACAAACTCTGCAGTCGCAGTCCCGTTGCCACCTCTTCAAGAAACAAAGCGAGGTAAATCTTCCACCCAAGAATACTATAACAGACCCTAGTGCTGCATTTGGTGAAAGGAGATCATCACTTATCCCTTTTAAGCCCCGTGCATTCTACCGCTGGCCGCTCTCTTGCTGTCCCGTCACCCGACCTCTGCTGCGTCTCTGTGATTCACTTCTCGCCTCGCCGCTCTCTTTTCCCTCTCCATATCAACCCCTTTTATGTTCCTCATGGTCCAATCGCCCTTCAGGATCTTTCCCCGCTGAACAGCTGACAACAATCACGCTCGTCAACTCTCCTTACTTACTTCTCCTTACCCGGAGCCGGTCCCGTGTTACGCCGGAAGTGTTCCCCGGGCCCCAGTGTTGCCAGATTGGAAATACCCAAGTATCGTACCAGAAGCTCAAAATTATCATATTTGAAAGAAAATTATCGTACACGAGTCAAACGGACAGAAAACAGCTATTTAGTCAAGTGAGGTTGACTCTGACTGGAATGTTGAAGGGGGGGGGGGGGGGGGGATAGCTTTCATGATGCACACACGCAGGGTCTCTCGCTCTCTCCCGTGCTCTCTCACCTTCACTTTTTACTCACAATCATGACTTAGATCCACAGCTAGATCAAAATTCTGAAATTATCGTACATTATGGGATTTTTTTCATTATTGATCGTACAGAGGTCAAAATTACCGTACAAATATGATAATTATCGTACATCTGGCAACACAGCCGGGCCCCATTTCTGCAACTTAGGTTCCGCTTTTAGTCACCCCGTGACATTCTCACTGAGGAACATTACAATTACTTTTTAGAATGTTGGCAATTGACGTTTCAAGTCTCTTTGATTTATCTGAAACTTTTTTCACACCGAAGACTCTCCCCAGTGAGAACTCTTACGTGTGTCTGAGGTTTCTTTTAAATCTGAAACTTTTACCAGTGATTGCACATGAAAGGCTTCTCTCTGGTGTGAGTTATGTTTGTTTAAAGATGATTCCTGTCCGTGAAGCTCCTTCCACACTGATGACACGTATAACAGTCTTTCTTTAGTGAATTCTCATGTGGGAATTAAGGCGTTTGTTTTGAGTGAATGTTTCTCCACACTGTTGGCAGGTGAACAGCTTCTCTCCAGTGTGAGTTATCATGTGTCTTTTAAGATGTCCTTTATCAGTGAAACTTTTTCCACACTGTTGGCATGTGAAAGGCTTCTCTCCAGTGTGAATTCTCATGTGGCCTTTAAGATTTCCTTTATCAGTGAAACTTTTTCCACACTCTTTACAGGTGTGAGGCTTCTCTCCAGTGTGAATTCTCATGTGTCTATTAAGGTTTCCTTTTTCTGGGAAACCTTTTCCACACTGTTGGCAGGTGAAAGGGTTCTCTTTAGTGTGAAATCTCATGTGGACTTTAAGTCTTTCGTTATGAGTGAAACTCTTGCCACACTGTTGGCAGGGGAAAGGCTTTTCTCCAGTGTGAATTCTCACGTGGACTTTAAGGTTTCCTTTATGAGTGAAACTCTTTCCACAGTGTTGGCAGGTAAAAGGCTTCTCTCCAGTGTGAGTTCTCACGTGGACTTTAAGGTTTCCTTTATTAGTGAAACTCTTTCCACACTGAGAGCAGGTGAAAGTTCTAGTTCCTGTCTTCTGAGCTTTTTTTCGTGTGGAAGTCTTTTTAGTTTGTGAGCAACTAAAAGATTTTTCTTTAGTTAGGTCTTCATGATCTTTCTCTTCCTTTTCATTCAATACTTGACTTTCCATTTTCAGAGGCATCAGGCCTAAGGTGAACAGAGACAAATACAAGTTAACTCCAGTTTAATGGCATTACACGACACATAGCAACATTTAGACCATTTAGACAAAGTGGTCCCAATACTTCCCCCACTCATTATCCAGGTCCCTCACCACCCCATCATATAAAATGTAGTCTAATTGTTTATATTAATGTGGATTATTACTAAATTGAAAATCATGCATTAAATTCGTCAAAATAGACAGTAAAGACATTTATACTATTATAAAAATATCCATTTCAAATAAATGCTGTTCTACAATTTCTGTCCATCAAAGAATCCTGATAAAAATTAATAAATAAATAAATAAAAACACTTCCAGAGTTCATCATAATATTTCATAGTAAGAAAGGATTCTTGAGCACCAAATCAGCAAAATACTATGTTTCTGATAAAATTTCAGATTTGCCATTATAGGAATAAATTACAATAGATTAATTAAAATAGAAAAAAATTATATTAACTTTTAATATTTCACCGTTTTTAACTAACAGTTAAAGTGTTCACCCAAAAATGAAATTTCTGTCATTAATTCCGAGAAAGTTAGTAAAGAGATCATTAAAATAGTCCATGTGACTATACAGTTGAGGTTGAACCCTTCAACAACAATAAAAATATTTGTAGAAATAAGACGATTGCAGTAATGAGATTTGAGTTATGAGACGATTGGAATTCGCCAGTTTCACAAATAATTTTACTATATTTTAGGGGTGTAACAGTACACAAACATGACGGTTCGGTGCAGCAGGGGAGAAAACTAAACATAAAATAGCTTATTTTTTCTTTAAATAAATTCAATTATAATTAACATTTAAATATATCTCACCTAAAGCTGTAAACTATAGGGAGCCCTTTCTTGCACATTACTGCTATGCTATTTAAGGTTATATATATATATATATATATATATATATATATATATATATATATATATATATAACACACACACACACACACAAATAAATACAAATTTAATTGCATATTATGCAGGTTTAATATTGACTTCAAAATCGAATCATTTTTCAATTGTGTTTCTACTCCAAATATATATTTTTTTTAAATATACTCATTTAGACATTAATTACAGTAATCAGGCATGAAAACAGCTCAGGGTTGAAAAAGGTGAGAAGGATATATTACCCCTCTAGGGGGGTCTGGGGGCATGCTCCCCCGTAAGAAAATATTATATATTCCATATTTTAAAGCATCAATCTGATGCATTTTGAGATGCATTTGTTGCAATCCTGGGGAGAGCTGGAGAAACTTAACTTCAGCCATGAGTCAAAAATATGATGGCCTCCGTAGCGTTAGCTAATAATTTTCCACCGGAGATTTAGCTAGCTGCTAACGTTGCGTTCTCTCCTGCTGTGTTCAACGTCTCTATTCATCAAGCTAGCCTATGTCAACAGAGCTCCTGGGTAACTTAGATATATAGCCGACCAGAAAATATTAGGGATGTCCCGACGGTCAGATAAGTATGATTTAAACCATGCTAGTGCAATTCCACTAATGCCAACATAGTTTTTTCTAGTCTATTTAAAAGAATGTTGTGGTCGATAGTATCAAATGCAGCACTAAGATTGAGTAACACTAATAGAGAGATACAACCACGATCGGATGATAAGAGCAAATAATTTGTGACTCTAATGAGAGCAGTCTCAGTACTATGGTACGGTCTAAATCCGGACTGAAAATCCTCACAGATATCATTTCTTTCTAAAAAGGAACACAGTTGTGAGGATACTGCTTTTTCTAGTATCTTTGATAGAAAAGGCAGATTCGAGATCGGCCTGTAATTGACTAATTCTGTAGGATCAAGTTGCGTTTTTTTAACAAGCGGTTTAATCATAGCCAGCTTAAAGGTTTTTGGTACGTATCCTAGAGACAAAGACGAATTAATGATATTTAGAAGAGGATCTATGACCTCTGGAAGCATCTCTTTCAGTAGCTTAGTCGGTATAGGGTCTAACATACAAGTTGTCGATTTAGATGATTTAACGAGTTTGCAAAATTCTTCCTCTCCTATTGCAGCAAATGAATCAAAATGTTCCTCATGGAGACTACACTGCACTGTCGGATGCGCTACTGTAGTAGACGTTTGCATAGTTATAATTTTGTCCCTGACATTCTCGATCTTATAAGTGAAGAAGTCATTACTCCTGTGTTTCTTGGAAACTTCTGGGCTTGAAGCTTTCTTTTTCGTTAGTTTAGTCACTTTTTCAAATAAATACCTAGGATTATGTTTATTTTTTTCTAATAGGTTTGAAAAATAAGCAGATCTAGCAGCTTTTAAAGCCTCTCTGTAAGCAATCAAGCTCTCCTTCGATGAAATCTGAAATACCTCTAATAGTTTTGTTTTCTTCCAGTTTCGCTCCATTTTTCTGGCTGGTCTCTTAAGGGCCCGGGTGTGCTCGTTGTTAGGGCTGGGTACCGAGTTTCGATACTTTTTAGGTATCGATCGAATTGCCTCGATACGATCGAGTATCGAAAAATGACACGTTGTTCGGTTCCAGATTTCGATACCTACGGAGTTAACTCGTCAACGTCAGTGCTCAAACAAATACATATGAAATGCACATACACGCAAACTCTACACACACAAGACGCGCAGAACTCTCCGCGCACATACTCATATGAGACGCGACTCACGCGAGCACACACACACACAAACTCTCCACACACATACTTATATTAGACGCGACTCACGCAAGCACTGACACGCGAGCACACACACACACACACACACACACACACACACACAAAACTCTCCGCGCACATATTCATATGAGATGCAAGCACACACACATAATACCTTAAAGATGTGAAAAAGTCGATCAAAAGTGTGGGTATGTTTCTCCAGGCTCGATGCCAACAGCGCGCGATGCAGTATTTGCGGTAAAATAATTGCAAGGACCGGTACCACGACATGATGAAGACCTTGGCAGTGCACAGAGTAAACATAAAAGTTGCTCCTCTTCGATTGGTAAATGAAGAGATACCTTGTTGATCACTCTGACAGTGTTTATATTGCAATAAATAACCTACTGAATGTACACTGCCGTCCAAAAATGTGTTGGTTAGTCAGAATTTCTTTTCAGCAAGGATGCATTAAAGTTATCAAAGGTGACATTAAAACATGTGTAATGTTACAAGATATTTCGTTTTTAAATAAATTGTTCTTTTGAATTTTTTATTCATCAAAGAATCATGAAAAAATGTATCATATTTTCCAAAATATTAAGCAACAAACTGTTTTCATATGTCTGAAGGGTCATGTGACACTGAAGTAATGATTTTGAAAATTCAGCTTTGAATTCAATTTCAATAAATTTCATTTTGAAATATATTCAAATACGATTTTAAATTGTAATACTATTTCACAATGTTACAAGTTTTACTGTATTTTTTATTTAAAAAAATTCAGCTTTGGTGAGCATGAGCTCTTTATAAAACATTTTTTGTTCCTTTGTGCACTGACTAAGGAGCATGAGTCAAACTGAAAAAAAAAATAAAAACCAAAGTTTTTCTGAGGTAATGTGTTATGTAATCTTGTTAAAATGGATTTCATAAAATTGGTATCGAAAAAAGTATCGTTAGGAACCGGTATTGAAACTGAGGTATCGAAATTGGCACCGGATCGAAAGATTTTGAACGATACCCAGCCCTACTCGTACCACGGCGTTGGACTATTTTCTTTAATCTTCTTTAAGCGCAACGGAGCAACTGTGTCTAAAATGCTGGAAAAGAGAGAGTTAAACGTTTCTATTGCAATATCAAGTTTTGATATAGCAACTTCTAAGCTTCTATTAACATCTATTCCATGAGATAATATAAGATCTAGAGTATGATTACGACAATGAGTAGGTTCTGACACGTGTTGTCTCACTCCAATTGAGTTTACAATGTCTTTAAATGCCAATCCCAATGCATCTTTTTCATTATCTACATGTATATTAAAATCACCAACAATTAGGACTTTATCTGCAGCCAATACTAATTCTGATAGAAAGTCAGCAAATTCTTTGATAAAATCTTTTTGGTGCCCTGGTGGCCTGTATACAGTAGCCAGCAGAATTATCAAACGTGATTTATCGTTTACACTATATATATTTACATTAAGCACCAACGCTTCATAAGAAGTACATTTAAAACTAGATTTCTTATTGGTTTTGAAAATATTACTATAAATTACAGCAACACCTCCCCCTTTGCCTTTCGGACGAGGCTCATGTTTATAACAATAATCTTGCAGGGTGGACTCATTTAAAGTAATGTAATCGTTTGGTTTTAGCCAGGTTTCTGTCAAACACAGCACATCTAGGTCTGAATCTGAAATTATATCATTAACTATGATTTGATTTGATTTGATTTTTATTTTTCTGGTAAATTTACAATGAAATAACCAAAAAAAAAGGAGTAGGCTGAAGCCAAGGCTTATATTTGCCTACCCTATTTAACCATACCTGAAGAATCAGCATTATAAATTATAAAAAACAGTATACATAATTATACAATACTGCACATACACATTTTTTTTACATGATATTAACACAATTTACATACTTACTGAATAATCATTAACAATTTTCTTTTTAAATTTTTTTTTAAAGCTAAACAGAGAAGTACATAATTTCAAATCATCTTTTAGTAAATTCCATAATTTCACACCCATAACTGATACACATCTAGATTTTACATTAGTTCTTTCTTTTCCACATTCAAACATAAACAGGCCTCTTAAATTATATCTACCCTCTCTTAACTTAAATAATTTCTGAATACCAGATGGAAGACTTTTATTAAGTGCTTTATACATTATTTCCAATACTTTTATATATACAATATCTGTAAATTTTAAGATATTACTTTGAATAAAGAGTTTGTTAGTTGGTTCGCGATATCCTACTTTATTAATAATTCTAATAGCTCTTTTTTGTAACTTAATTAATACAGCTATATTTGTTTTATTTGCATTTCCCCATATTTCTGAACAATATGAAAAATAAGGCATTACTAAGGAGGAAAATATAATACTCAAACCCATTTTATTTATTAGATCTTTTGTTTTATACAATATTCCCACTGATTTTGCTACCTTACTTCTAATGTATTCAATATGTGGTTTCCAACTAAGTTTATTATCTAAGATCACACCTAAAAATTTTGTTTCATAGACTCTTTCAATTTCAACTCCATTTAAATGTAACTTAGCATCACTATGAGTCCTATTACCAGAAAATATCATAAATTTGGTTTTATTTTCATTTAAAGATAACTTATTATAGTCAAACCACTCCTTTAACAAAATTAATTCTTTTTCTACCAGTTGCAATAATTCATCCATATTTTTTCCAGAGCAAATAATATTTGTGTCATCAGCGAACATTATAAATTTCAACACTGAAGAAACTGAAAAGATGTCATTTAAATAAAGAATAAATAATTTTGGTCCCAAAACTGAACCTTGAGGAAGGCCGCATGTTACTGTTTGTAAATCAGACTGTGTATTATTAATTTGTACATACTGAAATCTATTACTTAAATAACTATTTAACCACTGATGTGTGACCCCTCGCAAACCATATTGTTCAAATTTTTTCAACAATAAAGCATGGTCAATAGTGTCAAATGCTTTACACAAATCAATAAACACACCGACAGTATTGCGTTTTTGGTCAGCTGCAGCTGCAACATGTTCAACAAGCTCCATCACAGCTAAGGATGTAGAGCAGTTGTTCCTAAATCCATATTGGTGCTCACTTAGTACATCATATTTATTTAGAAAGGAGTCCAATCTGTTTATAAACAATTTTTCAAGTATTTTTGAAAACTGAGGTAACAGTGATATAGGTCTATAGTTGGTTAGTGTTTGCTTATCACCACCTTTATAAACTGGAAACACCTTTGCTATTTTCATTTTATCAGGAAAAGTTCCAGTTAAAAAAGATATATTACAAATATAGGTGAAAGGTCTAATAATATAATGGATGACTTCTCTGATAAGAGCCATATCAATATTATTGCAATCAGTAGACTTTTTATTTTTAAACTTACTTACTACTTCTAAGACATCACTATCACATACTCCTCCAAGAAACATTGTGTTAATATTATCAAATGTAGGACTAATATATTCCTTATTAAACTTTGGTAGCTCATTAGCCAAATTTGGACCAATATTAACAAAATACTGGTTAAAGGCATCAACAATAGCCTCTTTATTTTCTAATGTTGTGTTATTATGTTTGAGACACAATGGAAAATCTCTGTCTTTATGATTTTTCATTACATTATTAATAATCCTCCAAGTACCCTTTATATCATGTCTGTATCTTTGCAATAGCTGGTCATAGTAATCCTTTTTTTGCTTTCTTAGTACTGATGTTAGTTTATTTTTATATTTTTTATACTGTTCCTCTTTTTCCTTGGTTGGACACTTTACAAACTCCATGTATAGCTTATTCTTCTTTTTACATGACTTTTCTAAACTCTGTCATCCATGGTGACAGCCTATTTTTTTGTTTTGGTTTACATTTTTTCAAAGGACAGTGATTATCATAAATTTGGGTAAATATTTCCAAAAATGCATTATATGAATCATTAACATCTTCAACATAAACATTTTGGCAATTTTGATTTAATAAATCTATTTTCATAGCTTCCATAGCTCCAGATAATTTTAATCTAACTAAATTTAAATTTTGTTGTTCCATTCTTAAATGTAACTCATTCAACATATGCAACACAGTAAACACGGGTAAATGATCAGTAATATCTGTTACTAGAAGTCCACTTTTTGTTTTCACATTAGATTTGTTTATAAAAATATTATCAATCAATGAAGCACTATCTATCAACACTATTCGTGTTGGTTTCAATATTAATGGATAAAAACCCAAACTAAACATAGTATTAACAAATTCTGATGTTTTAGTATGCTCATTAGATTTCAATAAATCAATATTGAAATCGCCACAAACAAAGGTGATCTTTTCATTATGCTTCTCAAGCATCTCTGATATTATCTTATTGAACTTATCTATACAGGAACCTGGAGTCCGATAAACAACTAATTGACACATTTTTGGATCTATTGCCCTCAATTTCAACAGATAAACATTCCATCAAATTATCAATAGAGCATCAAAATTAAACTATGAGCGCTATTGAAGTAAGGGATCGAATATTCAGCAACCCAAGCTTTATCGTTTGCTCATCTGTATTATATTTGTTTTTTATTTGTTGAACATCAATTAAATTTTGAACCATAGATAGGTTTGGACGTTTTTTATTTTATTTCCAAATTCAAGGAACAGACACAGTCTCTATATGATGATATATAGTTGAAAGAGTCTCTATGTGATGGGATTTATCTGACCTTGATGATGCGAGGCCGCTAGCAGACGGTCGGTTTAGCCAGTTTGTCTGCTTCCTGACCTGAGCCCCAGATTGTCATGTTTTATCTCTAAGACTATGAGCCAAATTACTAGAGAGAAGAGCAGCACCATCCCAGGAGGGATGAATACCATCTCTTTTCAACAGGTCAGGTCTGCCCCAAAAACTTTTCCAAGCTAGATTATTTTGCGGACACCACTTAAGACAACCAGCCATTGAGTGAACACAATCTACTAACTATAGCCGCGTTTCCACCGCAATTACCAGGAACTATTTGTCCCAGGAACTTTTTTCATAGGAACTTTTTTTGCCCCAGACCGGTTGCTTACTGCGTTTACACCGCGGTCTAAAGTACCGGGAAGATTATGGTGACGTTGAACTGCGAGCGACTGCTCCTCCCAGTCTGCGCGTTTGTTTTGAGTTTTAAGTATGGAGGAGATTCAAGCTGTGCTGCTTTTGTGTGCGATCTATTGGTTTACTAACGAAGTAATTAACAAAACGGCAAAAAAGAGACGAGCACTAATACTAAAGTGTATTCAGAAAACTCGTAATGCTAGATATAAAAGTAGACAACGTTTGTTATCAACTATAGCGGACATTGACCGTGAAATGGATGGGACGAACGCGCGCCATCGGGCAGAAAGAACAAGATTGGTAAGGAATTAATCCACCAAAATTAACAAGAGTTGTGAATAATCTTATTATCGATTACATCAAATGTGACGTGCGCTCAACCAATCAGCATGTTCAGCGCACAAGTCCCACCCCGAAAGTTCCTGAACTCTGAAAAAGTACTACCTCGCCAGCAGGGACTTTCTGGGGTGGAAATTTTTACCTGGAACTTCATTTAGACCCTGGTTCCCGCGGTGTACACACAGAGTACCACCCCAAAGTTCCTAGTTCCTGGGGAAAGTTCCTGCGGTGGAAACGCGGCTTATCTCATCACTCCTTCGAACAGGAAGAGGGCCAGAGCAAATTACAGTGCCTGACATCGTACTTGGAGTTCAAACACCTCTTTAATATTAATTTAGGTGATCTCCCACTGGTGGAGTCGAACATCATTAGTGCCGACGTGAATAACAATCTTAGAGAATTTACGATTAGCATTAGCCAGCACTTTTAAATTTGCTTTGATGTCAGGCACTCTGGCTCTCGGTAAACATGTGACTATGGTGGCTGGTGTCTCTATTTTCACGTTCCGTGTAATAGAATCGCCAATTACCAGGGCACAATCAACATAATTCTCAGTGGGTGTTTCACTGAGAGGGGCAAATCGATTTGTTATGGTAATCGGAACGGAAGAGTGTTTTTTTGTTCCGTGACTAGAGTGATCTCTGACAGTCACCCATCTGCCCTGCTGCACAGTAGGGGTGGTGAACGGTACATGTATTCGTATTTGAACCGAAACGGTACGGGCGTCACGGTTCGGTGCACGAATTTACACGGAGAATACACGGTATAAAAAAAAAATCAATAAAACTCGCGTGCAAACTAATTAATGTAATGCGGAATTACTGTTAGATACGCGGGTTCTTTAGGGACACATAATCTGTAACATCGTCTTCGCTCTGAACGCGCGTTCACTTCAAACGTTGGCTTTATACGCGCGTCCTATTCGCTTTGGACTAGCGTCGAACTAGACGCAATAGCTGTGAATTAACGCTCTATTCGCGTTTGGTGTGATCGCCTAATGAACAGGCTGCGATGTCAAGATTGCAATGCTGGTGTGTGTGTGTGTGTGTGTGTGTGTGTGTGTGTTTGTGAGTGAGTGAGTGAGTGAGTGAGTGAGTGAGTGAGTGAGTGAAAATCGAACAGTGGAAACAAAACATACTCCGTCATTTTGTTCATACAGATCATTAAACCTGCAAAGTGTTTACTTATATTTGTGTACACTCGCAAAAAAAAACAACATTGTGCTTTTGTCACACTCTAAACTCTTGTCAAACTGTAACCTACAACTGTCACCCAACCAAAATCACACACACACTGTTTTAAAAGCAAAACATTTATCCAACTCAAAACAGTCTGTGGGTCCCATCTTTTGGACATTCATCATATTGTATTGGTTTTCATTTCTTGCCCTCGGAGCACTAATCTTACACATTCTACATTGATAAAAAGAGAAAATTGAATGTGTTTTTAATGGTAGTATTATTTTATACAGAAATCAATTATTTATAATTCAGATGAGAATAATGTTACATTGTTAATTAATAATGTTAATTAAAATTAAGGAAAACAAATATATTGATCTGAAATATAGCAAATTAATTTTAAATTAATTCAGGTACAATTACCAAACATATAGCAAGGTCTTTTTATTAATTTAATTAATAAACTAATTATATAAAACTATTGTCAGTGCACTACAAATAAACTGGTTCTATGCCTTTATTAATAAAACTTATTTAAAAAATGCAATGCCTTCTGCATTTTTGTTTTGCTTTTCCCTCCATTGTACCGAAATCGTACCGAACCATGATGTCTGAACCAAGGTATGAACCAAACCGTGACTTCTGTGTACTATTGTTACGGAATTATGTATTCCTTGTTATTTTTCTGTTTCTTGTTATTTCTGTGCGTTTCTTGTTGTCTGTTATTTCTGTTTGCTCTAAGCAGGATCAGCTGTGGGATGGCTCCACCCCTTTAATTGGCGTGGGTTTAAAACTCCAGCTTCCGCCCTTTGAAGTGGAGCTGTTGCGATTCCGTCGCACTTCTCCTGTCTCCTCTCCAGCCGTCAGACCACTACTTGTTTGTATTTAGTTTGTCTTTGATTTATTTTTTCTTTTATTTTTCAGTGATGGTGTTTTGTAGGGTTGACCTGCCCTTTTCTTTCACATCACGTTCGTCTTGTTTTTGTCTGTGTACTTAGGGTAATTTGCTGTATTTTGATTTGGATACTTTGAGGGAAGTTAGTTTGATATTATTTATTATTTGTTTTGTTTGTTATTTTGGGCCTTGGGTCTTCCTGAAGTCTATACACCCACTGGTTTATGTTACTCTGGAAATACTTACATTTTTATATTTTACATTTACATTTCTACATCTTTATCTTAATAAAACATTTAATCGTTTTTTTTTCTTGAATTTTGGTCTCATTGGTTTTCCTTTGGTCTGACGACTGGGCGTGGGAGTCATGTTCTTTTTTTTTTGTTACGATTTAGCCTAGACGGATCGTAATAACCATTCCACCCCTACTTTCAAACCCTACGCAAATCGATTTGTTATGGTAATCAGAACGGAAGAGTGGTTTTTTGATCCGCGACTAGAGCGATCTCTCACAGTCACCCATCTGCCTGGCTGCACAGGCAATAACTCAGCCGGAACCAAATCATGTAAAGAGTTCACTATGCTAGGCACATCCAAAGTAGCATCTAAAGCTCGAGCACACTTACTATCCTCAATTAAAGTTTGGATGCGTGTCTCTAATTCTGAAATCTTCTCCGTCAGCCTGACTGTCTCCTTGCATTTATCACATATAAACCTTATATTGCCGACGGGGAAGGCTATAGTAAACATGTGGCATGAGGTGCAAGTGACAATAACAGGACAAGACATTACTCACCGTGTTTGTTGACTGATTCTTACTCACCTAGGCTTTTTATGAACTCAGAGGCGCGGGCGCGCACGAGAAAAATAAATAAATAACTGAGCACACGGGTGGCGCGTTAACAGGCTAGCAAGATACTAGCGTGTTGTACTAACAATAACGGAAGCTAGCGATGTTAGGTTAGTCTGAGATGTTAGGTAAACTAAGTAGTATAAACAACTAGAAATGATAGTAAATGATGGTTCAAAACAGAAAGAAATACGAGGCTTAAACGGAGCTTACAGCCTCGAAGAAAACACACTCACACACAGTAGGCAGCGAGGCAGACAGGAGCAATCAATCAGGGAAAGCAATCGATCCTTTTTTCAAAAGGTGGCCCAGTCAGGAGTGCTGGTGAAGACAGGGAGGAAGTGGAGCGCCCAAGCCCCTGTGCTGGATGCACAGGCTCAACTGCGGCACAAAGAGCTTCTGGGAGTAGTGACCCGAGGCAGAGCAGGCTTGGGTATGTTCCCAACACCTCCTCGACATAAAGAGTTGAAGGGGAAAGAGAAGTGCAGCCGAATATATGAAGAGGTCAGAGCTGCTGTGGAGGAAGGAAGGACGAGCAGAGCTGGTGGAATGGGGCAACAGGGGGCCTGGACCAGGTGGGAGCAGGCCATGGACCACAAGGTCACCTGGACGGAGCTCTGGCAAAGCGAGTCGCATCCGCATAACCTTCCTGATTCGGGCAGTGTATGATGTCCTGCCTAGCCCAGCAAACCTTTGTACGTGGGGGAAAGCAGACACACCAACTTGCCAATTGTGCCCAGCTCGTGGAACGCTGGAGCACATTTTGAGCTCCTGCCCAACAGCGCTTGGCCAGGGTCGTTACACTTGGTGTCACAACCAGGTGCTGAAAGCTATTGCAGACACCATCAGCAAAGAGATCAGCAAAGGCGGCCGAGGCAGCAACACCACTCGCTCAATCACATTTGTTAGGGCAGGAGAACAGCCCCAGTCAGGGAGGAAGGCACCAGCAGGAATCCTGGCATCAGGAAAGGACTGGAAACTCTCTGTGGATTTGGAGAAGCAGCTGAAATTCCCCAAGCACATCGTCAGCACAACTATGAGGCCAGATAACACTCTAGTCTCAGAAAGCACCAAGAATATAATCATCATGGAGCTGACCATGCCATGGGAGAACCACTTGGGAGAAGCACACGAAAGAAAGATGACCAAATATGAACATCTGGTCACAGACTGCCGAGCACAGGGCTGGAAGGCGAGATGCATGCCTATCGAGGTTGGCTGCAGAGGATTTGTGGGGCGCTCCCTCCACAAAGCCTTTACTGCGCTGGGCATTGCAGGAACAACAAGGAGCAGGGCCATCAAGAACACCACCGACGCAGCCGAGAGAGCCTCGAGATGGCTCTGGATCCGTAGAGGAGCACCATGGGGGCAAGCGAGTGCTACCTGAACACAAGTCGCTGTCTGATCAGCCATGGCTGGGTCGCCTGGGCGAGGGTGTCTGATGTTGAAAGACCCGAAACACCCGAGGACCCCAGGTTACATCACTGATGATGTGTTCAGGTGCATCTGAAGATGTGTTTCAAGAACTATGTACATCTGAAGATGCGTTTCAAGAACTAGTTATTTGTAATTGTTTTGTTATTTAAAATCATGTGGTGCGACCGTCCTGACATAACTTCTGTTTTAAAAACGTCTTTGAAATTACTCTAAATTTATTTTCTGCACTCTTTGTAATTTGGTAAAAAAAAAATCTAAATATTTGTAGTTATATTTCCATCATAATATACAAAAAAACTTTGTCCGATGTCGTCCATTTTATGAAATATCATGTGGTGCGACCAAATATCATGTGGTGACCACTGCATACTGTTTTCCATGATAGATATGTCCTAGATTGGCTGTTTTTGTGCATTTATATTCAATTGACGGATTACACAGAGTACTTTAATTTAGTATCATTTGGAATAGATATTTATGCAATTTGGGATATTTCTTTGTTTTATATTTCAGACGGTTTGTTTACTCTGTACAATAAGAAAACAAATTTAAAGCAGTTTAGTAATTATGCATTTATTAGTAATGTATTTATTATTGCCCATTTATTTATTTTAAATTATTTTACCAGATGCCACTGCCAAGCGAAGTAAAAATTCTGACCCTGCAGCAAGAGCAGAGTACCTTGCTAGGAGAAGATCATCATCATCTATGCTGATCTAGATCTAATGCTCAGTTTTCGGATTTTAGTTATACTATTTTTGTTACTACTGTAAATTGTGGAAACTGTGATTCATTTTATTTGATCAATAGAAAGTTCAAAAGAACAGCATTTATTTGAAATAGAATCTTTTGTAACGTTAGAGCCTAAATATCTTTACTGCCACTTTTTTATCAATTTGATGTGTCCTTGATTAAAAAAGTATACAATACTTGTATTTATATCTATAACATTATTATTTGTTAGAAAGAAATTCTAAGTCAAGTTAAATGAAACGGTGCACTTATGTTTGCGATGTTATTTTTATTAAAATACCAAATATTTGTGTTCAGGAAGATTCTGTGAAATTTGTATAAAATTTGGTTTAAATATTTGTTTGTATAAAATGTATTGTTCATTGATCTCTTTAAATAGATGAACTATATAAGGTCTTTTTTGATATTTGAAGCGACCACTCATAATGGGGGGCGACCAATAAAAGCAATCACTGTATTGAATTTACAATAAATTATCTTATTTCTGTGGCTGAAATATGAATCACTGAAACAGTATGCTTAGCCTAAATCAGTGTTTCTCAACCTCTCCTGCAGGAACCCCCTGACAGGCCATGTTTCTGTTTTAACCCTGAAATGGCACACCTGATTCAATTCATTAAAGGCTTAATGATTAGTTATTAGAGTAGGAAGAGTAGGAATTAGTCAGTTAATCAATTAGTCAACTACTGATTAAGCCTTTAATTAATTGAATCAGGTGTGCCATTTCAGGGTTAAAACAGAAACATGGCCTGTCAGGGGGTCCCTGCAGGAGAGGTTGAGAAACACTGGCCTAAATGAATGATATTTTTAAAACATGTTTATCAGTTTTATGCGATTTTGAATAAATGAGATCATTATTTACAAAAACTCAAAAGAAATGCAAATACTTTGTTTCTAAACACTTTAACTACTAATTGAAATTGTAATAAAAAAAAGTTAAGCATGTTAAGGAAACTAGGCTAATTAATTTGAAGATAAATCACGGTGGCAAATTTATATGAATGGTTATATGAATTTGTGTATTCAACATCCTTAATGTTTGAACAATTGCAAGAGGTATTATTATTTTTTGTATTTTAAAATTAGCCTGTCCAAAATCCTTATAAAAAATACTTAAAAAAACGATTTTGGGTCAATGACATATGAGTAGTATAATTTTATCTAAAAAAATGATTATGAAAAATACATTTGTTTGGTCATGTGAGTGATCTCAACATGTCTATCCACATGAGGCGACCTGCAACCATGTCAAATAAAACCACTTTAATTAAGACTCACTTAAAAAATATATCACTCATTACTGTAGAGGTGGACATTTTAATAAAGGATCAAATTACTGAGATCAGCCTGAAACCAACCTGTTTGCTCCTCAGTTTCTTCTTGTTTCACACTGAATGTTTCTTCAATCCTGAAGTCTTCACTCTCCTCTTTAATCAACGTCATCTTTATGTCTTCACTCTCCTCTTTAATAAACGTCATCTTTGTGTCTTCACTCTCCTCCTTAATAAACGTCATCTTTGTGTCTTCACTCTCCTCCTTAATAAACACCATCTTTATGTCTTCACTCTCCTCTTTAATAAAAGCCATCTTTATGTCTTCACTCTCCTCTTTAATAAAAGCCATCTTTATAATAGTGTTGCGTGGATCTCAGTCGCTTCACCAGGAGTTTTTCCTCTGTTTATGAACACTTCGTCCTATTTAAGATGAGAATAATTAACAGAAAGAAAAACATTCAAAAATAAATCTCTAAGTGTGTCTAATCAGATCTAGTTCAGTAGTTCAGTTCACTGGTAAAAGAGTCAGTCAGAGAGAGAGAGAGAGTTAATGGACTTAAATCACCTGATTAGACTAAAAACACTCTAAACTAAATCTCTGAGTGCGTCTCAATCAGATCTAGTTCAGTAGTTCAGTTCACTGGTAAGAGACTCAGTCAGAGAGAGAGAGTTAATGGACTTAAATCACCTGATTAGACCGAAAACACTCAAAACTAACATTAGAAGCTGATTAGTAAAAGTTATCATTTATGTTAGATAAGCCATTAAATTGTTACATTCAATAATCAAACATTCATTTAACCGTACTTGTTAAACCTATGAGAGTGCGTGAATAGTTTGCACACAAACCTTTCCTCTTCAGCCGAATCACAACAGATGCAGCGCAGCCTTATGACATCACACCAACAGACCAAAATAAAAGTCCTGTTCACACGCTGAAATCACAGAAGTGCATAGAAATTGACATGCAAATATAAACTTTGTTTGCGTGTAAACAGGACTTTTATTCGGCGTTGAATACTTTGAATACATATTTAAATGTAGGTGAATGAGGGGATAAAAATAACGCTAAGAAAGAGTTTGCACCACTCTAGTATGTGAGATTCTGTTAATGGCTAAACACTAATGTTTGTGTGCAGAAACCATTTATACAAGGGGTCAGGAACTTTTTTCAATAACAAAACAATTTTTTTACCTCAGCTCCTCTTATTCTTCAACATGAGCGTTGAAGTGGATGTCATAAGAGACGTCAGTTTACCAGAACAACTTTAAAACGATAAATTAATAAATTTAATTTATAAATCCGCATGTTCATGCAGAGCTACGTCAGTTTAGTGCTTTGAAAATCTAGTACTATTAAACACATTTAAAGGTGAATCTAGTTTTAAGGGAAAGGGAATGCAATGTGCAATCTAAAAATCTAAATAATTTGGATAATAATGTATTCAGAATATAATAATATTGATCCATCCTTTTCTTAAACAACAGTTAAAATAGTTGAAATGTGAAGTTATCATTTTATAAAACTTTGTTTTGTTTTGAGGATGTTACCATAGACATTTTTTTTGTCAATAAAAACCTAAACATGTAGTTCTAATATAAAAATTCTCTGAAATAATTTAAACTGCTGATTCTATGTCTATAAAATGTTAGTTGCTGTTATTATAGTTAGTAGAATGTCTAAAGTGGACTAATGAAATAAAGTGTTAACGTTAATTTAGTCTAAACACATTTTTAACAGTCACTTGTCACCACCTGGTGGTGTAGGTTGTAATTGATACAATCGTTATATGAAGGATCATGGTATTTTCTAAATGTGATTTACTCTGATCATTTCAGTGTTAATATCCAAACTATAAACATTTATCCCAGTAGGGGAGCGTGGGGCACAACGTAACAATTTTTGGATTTGGCCAAATAATGAATAAAGTAATGGGGTTAGACAAACCATATTTTTAAACAAACAACATGCAAGCCTCTCCTACAAATGAGCACTGTTTGTATGTTCGTCGGACCTACCATTCCTGCGCAGTATAGCCAAAAGCGCCAGGAGTCAAATGTTACAATTTACCCTGTGGGAGGGGTTAGTTGTAACAGACAGAGGGTTAGTTGAAACAGTTGCTGGAAGAGTCAGATTTCATACAAGAAATTCAAATTCAGTTTAATTTAGATTGTAGTATATTTCCTACTACATTTTTTGATTCTACATAGCACAGTAGTATGTCAATTTATTGATCTATTAAAGGGGTCATATAATGGTACATGCACTTTTGTGTGTGCACTGTTGGCAGTGCCTGTACACGACCATCATATAATGATAAAAATCCATCCAGTGTTTTTGTTTTAATCTCCTTATATGTTTTCCCCTGCCTCAAATTGAGCCGTTCGTTTTTGTGACGTCAATAAAACGGACGCCCCTCCCACGAATGTTGACAGCAGCGTTTCAACACAGACCCGCCCTCGCTCGTGAGCGAGCTGTCAATCATAGTCCGCACGGACCGGTGTCGTGCCGAAAAGTACGCTGGAGAACTGTCTGAATGGAGTCTAGGAGAAGTGGTGTTCTGTTCTTGGGTGCAATAAGGAACACAGCAGTAATTTTAATGTTCCTAAATCCGAACCGCTGAAGACGCAGTGGCCGAGTTTGTTTTCGAAGGGAATATTCTCCACGATCAACGTAAATGCTTTTATGTTTGCACGAATCATTTCACACACCAGACTGCTTTATAAACCAGGAGGGTCAGTATAAAGCTGGTTTTGCTAAGAAGCTGCTACTGAAAAAAGGATCGGTACCAACTATTCGTGTTCCTGCTGCGCCTCCAGAAGAACTGAAGTGAGTGTAACGTTTTATTAACCTTTATATTAATATTTATATTAATCTTTGCAAATCGCTAGCCCCAAGGTTCACGATGAATGCGGCTAAGGTTTACACTCAGGGTACATTACAACATGTTTTCTATGTACAACGTTCTCAATATAATTCATAACTGCACGTTTATAATGAACAACGCGTTATGGTTATTGTGTTACAAACTGTGTACGCACAGAACAGAGGGGCGGAGTCAGCAAAGCTCATTATCATTTAAAAGCACATGCACTTAAACGGCGTGCTGACAACAGGGCTGTTTTTGAGCAGGTAAAATAAGTGTTTTCTTACAATACTACTGAGAATTTTTAATTAGAGTATATTACAAACTTTTAATTTAGACCCTAAAGAATCATATTAGCTTGTACAAAAATGGCATTATATGACCTCTTTAAAACAATTCTCTTGAGTGTAGACAAATAGATTTATTTGTAACAATAACAAATTGATTCAATAACATTTATTTTTCTTATTACAATAGTATATAAATAAATAAATAAAAATTTAAAACATGTCACTCTTAACATTTATGAAGACATTTCAACCTCTTCAACTGTGTGATTTAAGGGGAGATTAGACATCAAATCATGTAAAACTTTTAAAACAGAGATAGGCCTCAGATTTAACTGATAGGCTAACATCTTAAAGGTGCTATGTGGAACTTTTCTACTAAAATGAATCCTTTTTTTATTGCCTGTGTGTGAAGGGGTTGTAATCACACATTACAATGATCCACTTGTCGAGTTTTGCTATTACCTCTGAAGGCCAATATTTATATTTATATGTGTAGTCTCCGGGTCGGATTTACCGCGAAATCCATCGGATGTGACGTGCATGCGCGCTCCCGAGCCTCTCTCCTTGTTTACAGTCTATGCGACCGACGGCACTTCAGCTAACGACACCCTGATAACACCCCAAAACGACCTGCCTCCAGCACAACACAGACTCCACAAATATATAAAAAACAAAAAAAAGTTTAACTGCTGAAGCTCGTCAGGCCAAACGTGAATCTGATCGACTCAAGGACGAAAATACGGATCAACATCGGCAGAGCTTTTGAATCATTAGTAAACTCTAATGAAATAGCAAGGTAAACTACATGAGACATGTCATGAATACAAAAGACTGTTCCAGGGTAACAAAAAGTAGCTAGGTGTAACTTATTTTATGTACTAGATCTACTGTCTACCGTTACTCATCCCACTACTATCATATTGTATATAATAAACATTTCCAGACACGTTCAGTACAGTAATGCTACTTCCTACTGTCTTACTGTTACACTGACATTGTTCAGTCTAGTTCACCGTTTTCGTTATCATATTATAAATTCACCTGTGTTGGCATTGCTTATTGTGAAAGATACACGAATAGTTAGTGAAATGCCTTATGCTATGTCGGCTAAATGCAGTCAATGTAACGTTATCATGGTACGAGCATGGAGCATTAGTTCAACCTCAAGCTGATAAAAGTAGCCTATTATTGTAACGTTGCAGTGGGAGTTTACATGAGTTTCCAGCATGTCAGTGTTGCCAGGTCCGTATGCCTGCACTGTTTCCGCGGGTTGTTTGTGTAAGTGCACAGGTTGACGCGATTGTTTTACCCACTGGAACATGATTGTTATCGGGGAAACACCCGGGAACGCTATTTGACTATTTTTGGCCGTGATTGGGTTAGTTTTGATAGGCAATTGGGCTGGTTTTGTTGTGCAGACCTGGCAACCCTGTGTGTGACGCTTTCGCTGTTGCGTTGAAAGTCTCCGTGTGGCCGGTAGTGAATGCTCGCTCTTGAGATCGCACACACACACGCACACGAGCACGAGCGCTCTTGTTGCAATCTGAAACATCACCGCTAGAGGCCGCTAATTGTTACACAGAGCACCTTTAAAGGAACTGTATGTAAGATTGTGGCCAAAACTGGTGCTGCAATCACTTTCAAATTACTGCATCCCCTCCCCCCTGACTCAAGGTTGCCAGATAGGCTGCAGATCCAGCAGGAATGTTTGTAGCTGCAGCTGTGGTAACTAGAGCAGAACTGGCAACCCGGATGCCGCATCCCTACTGACTCATGATTGGTAGATAAGTGGAGGGTGGCGCATCAGACCAAAACACAACATGACAACATCAACATCAGTTGAGGGCTGCAACTTCACTTTTTAAATGACAATATCCTGGCCGGACTACTGTTGTCAGTGATATAAGTATTTGAAATTAACATGATTTCTTAATTTCTAGTGACATATCAGGGCCATTTTATGAGTAATTGAAATACATTTACATACAGCTCCTTTAAAAACCATGTAACTTCCTTTTTTTATCATTTTAAGATGTGCATAAACCTTTCAAATTAAATTTTTACTCATTTTTTTTTAATTGTGTAAACCAATTCATTTCACAAGACATTTAAACATTTGCATAAACTTTTTCAAGGTAAAGATCAAAAAAGACAGACATGTTTTCACACCATTTCTGTATAAACTGAGTTTTTTATCAGTGTTAATATTCATCACATAGTAAGTGGAAACATTTTCAACATACCACTGCATGTACGATGTGTAGCCTAGAAATTGCACTTATTAAAGGGATAGTCCACCCAAAAATGAAAATTTCCCCATGATTAACTCACCCTCAAGTCATCCTAGGTGTATATGACATTCTTCTTTCAGACGAATATAATTGGAGTTATATTAAAAAATGTCCTGGCTCTTCCAAGCTTTATAATGGGAGTGAATGGGTAGCCTGACTCATCCCTCCTACGTATTTCCGCTCAATTTTCTTTTTCCTTCAGTACTACGTCTGGGATTCTGCTGTAGACTTTGGTTTTCTCCGAACAATTTTTTGCAGGACCAATCAGCGAACAGAGAGAGTGACTGAAAACGATGATGTGGATGTTGACTCATGCGTTATTTTGAGTTATAGTTCAGTAATGGCAGAGGAGAAAGATGCGAGCGAAGCCATTCGGTCGTTGTGGCAACGCTGCCGAATATCAAGAAGTTAAAGCCGGAGCAAGAACAATCTTTGCTTAGTTTTGTTGGTAGCCATCCTTTCGGGAAAATACATAATGTCACGACCAAACGTTAGCGATTGGTTATGGCAGATAGAGTGACTCTGGGCAGATCCAATAGTTTTGACTTCAATAGAGTTCCCGCCTACAAGGAAGTTAACGCTTGTCGATGGAGCGGTGCCATACTCTATGTACAAATGAAATGTACGAGAGTCTGGTGGGACCAGGCTAGTGAATGGGTATATTTTCCATTACGGATGGATGCGCTTTGATGGACTTTGCCAGAAAGATATACTCATTACCTCCCATTATAAACCTTGGAAGAGCCAGGACAGAAAGAAAAATATCATATAGACCTAGGATGGCTTCAGGGTGAGTAAATCATGGTCTCATTTTAATTTTTGAGTGAACTATCCCTTTAGTACAACTTACTCTTCATCACAGACGTGATAAACATAATAGCCGCGTTTCCATTACAGATTTTCGCAAAACTTTTGCGATTTTTTTTCTAAATGTCGATAAAAAACTATTGCGAAATGACGGCGTTTCCATTAACCAATGTTATGCGACTACAACGTCCTTTTTTCCTCTCGCGATAGCCTAAGTCATTTAAACATCATTGCGATGGGTAGGTTTATAGCCTATCAGCCACCACCACACTAGACATTATTATTATTGAAAATTATTGAAGGAGACGCGTTGTGTTATTATCCAAGCATTAATGGGAGGGAAAGACCCTTATACTGCGAACAGCATAAGGAGTTTCTGTGTGTTTTTCCCTCATTTCTGCTCCGAGGTCTTGATTGTGGCATTTCTTTGAGTTTTAGAATCCAGTGTTCCTGTCTTTATTGTTTCTTTTACGAATTTAATAAAGAACTCCGTCTCGTATTACTTCCAAACGGTCAGTGTACATTTGTGTCCATTAGTTTTTCCTTATTTAACCCGTAATTGCAAAACGAAAAATGAACGGTTGTTGTTTTTTTAAAACGTTGAACACCACATTATTTAAATTTGAACTACACAAATGCTACGTAAAAAAATTAATAGGCCTATCGACTAAATTTCTGATTTTTGTTTATGATTTTTTGTCCCTTTATTAAACATTTAAAATATTCACAAATTAATATGAATAAAAAATGTAGATTTTACTGGTTTTCTAAGGCCAAATTAGAACCTGGAAATGATATTTTTTTCCCGCAGTGCTGAATGAGAAGAGCCATTATGTCTCTGGAACCACAGCCTACAGAAAGGTGATTTATAGGTGAGTTAATGCTAATGATAGCTTAATAAATGTGTCTGAAAAAATAACGAGGCATTTTAATTGTTTATTAGTAAACTATAGTTTTCTAATTCAGTTTCGGCTAAAAACATATCTCCATCTCCGCTGTAAGGCGTGAATGCGCCTTTAGAGAGAAATGCACCTTTCATACGGATTACATCATCAGAAGGTACCCTCCCTGTCACGCGCGCTTCCACACTCCCACAAACACTTGGATATGCATCAAAATCTTGTGTTTATTTGTGATAATCTTAGCCCCGTAGCCTATTATTATTCTTATTATTGTCTAACCATTATGAACAACATTTGACTAATTGCTTTGTTCCTTTTTTGGATAAAAGCGTCTTCTAAATATGTAGCCTAATAAATGTTATAATAATGATGATAGGCCTAATTATTAACCTATTATTATTTGCGTATACCACACGGACCCCAAACACACAGCGTCTTCTAACTCAGGTGACTGTAAATATGCAAAAACTGTTTCCATTGCAGTTTTGCGAAATATTTCTTTTTCGAATTGCCTGAAAAAACACCTCATGCGAGCGTAAAAACTTTTTTTGTGATAAAAGAGTGTTTTTGCGAAATTGACGTATTTCCATTGAGCGTATTTCAATTCGCAATTTCAATTTGGTCAATTTGAAAGGAAACGCGGCTATTGACCATTTCTCTCCAGGTGCAGAGGATGTAAATTCCGCCTCGCAGTCGACTGAGTTACTTGCTTTACTTTGCTTTTTCCCCACCAAGGCTTCTTTTCTTGGGGGCTGTCATTTTGGAGAGAGGAGGAACCCTGGTGGAGAGAGGAGGAGCCCTGGTAGAGAGAGGAGGAACCCTGGTGGAGTGTGGCGGAGCCCTGGTGGAGAGAGGAGGAGCCCTAGTGGAGAGAGGAGGAACCCTGGTGGAGAGAGGAGGAGCCGTGGTGGAGAGAGGAGGAGCCCTGGTGGAGAGAGGAGGAACCCTGGTGGAGTGTGGCGGAGCCCTGGTGGAGAGAGGAGGAGCCCTAGTGGAGAGAGGAGGAACCCTGGTGGAGAGAGGAGGAGCCGTGGTGGAGAGAGGAGGAGCCCTGGTGGAGAGAGGAGGAACCCTGGTGGAGTGTGGCGGAGCCCTGGTGGAGAGAGAAGGAGCCCTGGTGGAGAGAGGTGGAGCCCTGGTGGAGAGAGGAGAAGCCCTGGTGGAGAGAGGAGGAGCCCTGGTGGAGAGAGGAGGAACCCTGGTGGAGTGTGGAGGAACCCTGGTGGAGAGAGGAGAAGCCCTGGTGGAGAGAGGAGGAACCCTGGTGGAGGAACCCTGGTGGAGATAGGAGAAGCCCTGGTGGAGAGAGGAGGAGCCCTAGTGGAGAGAGGAGGAGCCCTGGTGGAGAGAGGAGGAGCCCTGGTGGAGTGTGGAGGAGGATTGTGGTGTTCTTGCCAGGGTGAGCTTTCATCCAGGCGTCCGGGTGCGTGTTGACCCTCCCTTTGAAAGAGCGAAAAACTGTTCTGTCCAGGGGAAAGAGCTTATGAGTGCAGTGTGGCGGGAAAGTAAGTAGAACGATGCCTCTTTGCCTACAGAAATCCATGGCTGGCACAGACAATAATGGCCACTGCAACGGTCACAAGCGTACCCCTTTCTCCAGAGGTCATTGCTCCAATCTAGCGGACTCCTTTTGTGGCTATTATCTTCTCTGGGGCCTGCACTGTGGTTGTAACGGAGGCCAGCTAGTAGTTGCTGTGCGAGTAAATGCTAGAGGCTGCAGTCTTTAGCCTCCTTGTTAGAGCGCCTGACTCTCATGCCGGAGACCCGGGTTCGAGGCCCGCTCCGAGCGGGTCGAGTGGGACCCGGGTGGAGGGGTTACATTGGTGCCGTGACCCGGATGGGAGTGAGGTTTAGGGGGGTGAGTGTAACGGAGGCCAGCTAGTAGTTGCTGTGCGAGTAAATCTCACTCCTCTAATCTCAATAGGCGCTCTGGCGACAGATGCTAGAGGCTGCAGTCTTTAGCCTCCTTGTTAGAGCGCCTGACTCTCATGCCGGAGACCCGGGTTCGAGGCCCGCTCCGAGCGGGTCGAGTGGGACCCGGGTGGAGGGGTTACATGGTCACACCAGTTTCATCCATGTTCCATATATCATTTGGGGTGAAATTGTGCTTATTGTAGACAGTGTGTAAATTGTTTAAAAAAAGACCCACATTGTGAGCATTAAAACTAGTAGATCTCACCATACTGGTGGCCTGTGGTTTTCTGATCGAAAGAGATTGGTTCCTTTTGAGGAAAGCAGTGAACCAGTCTTTGCCTGCCATTTGTTTTAGACCAGGATTCCAGGAATGTGCAGTGGAACTGGACAGCACATTCAAATGCAAGTTTTCGCACCTGAAAAACAGAAACATAAAAAAGGGGAAAAAATACAAATCAACTACATGAACTGCTTTTACATACATCACACAAGGCATCCTAAAATTGCTAATTTGTGTAAGTATATATGCATACTTGTATGCATGTATGTAGCCAATGTATGTATTTATGTGTGTGTGAGAGAGAGTGTGTAGGCTTATTTATTAATTCATTTATTCGTTCTAAGCATTCAAACAAACGGAACTACCATTTAAAACAGAAACAGGCACTTGAATATGAACAGAATTCAACAGAACAAAGCAATATTTCTTCTTATATTAATCTTATTTCCTAACTTATCCTAGTTTAAATAGCCTACCTCCTTGGGCCTCAGCCCATAACATATTGCTTCCGCACGGGTCAAATAAGCAACAAGCCGCTCCCTCCTGCTCTGATGTAAAAACGTAACTGTGCGATGACTAGCCCACTGGAGGTAGTGGTGATTTTATACCCTGCTCCTGCAGTTTGCGTTTACGACTGATAAAGCGGTGTAGAGTTACATGGCAGATGCCATAATAATCTGACATGCTCCGTAAGGACCTGCCTCTCTCCACCTCCCTGGCCGCCAAACTCAAAACTTCTCTAGTCACTCCCCTAGTTGTGGACCTTACAATTTCTCACCCTGTGAACAAAAGAAATGCAACAAGTGTTTGTGCAAACTGTACTTACTACAATGGGAATTTATTAAATTTATTTAAATATAAATGATATATATATATATATATGTGTGTGTGTATATTATAAGCTATATATATATATTCCCAAACTGTACTTGATACAATCCGACATTACCGATTATTATGTGTGGGATAGTTGTAACACCGTGTTACAACTAACCCCGCTTTGCCGTGTTTACCTCAGGACTGGCTAGCAGTCACTATGCGTTTTTCACATCTTTCAAAATGGTAACATATTTTAGCCAAGAAGATGGTAATCACAACAATATAAGATTGGACTAACATACTTTCACACATTCTTCGAAAATCAAAAAAAACAACTATTATAAAAAATAATACTTACATGCTGACGAAAAAGTTTCTCAGTTCTCATCCGAACTTTGCAGGACTTTCTCGAAAGATGGCGGGAAGACGTCTGCCGACAGTGTGGTGAAAAGCCCGGAAGTACATCATAGTTAAGCCTGTGCAACTATCTAAAATGTCCGTGATACTTTTTACCGTGTGTTACTTTTTACCCCGCTTTACGTTGTGCCCTGTGCTCCCCTTCCTCTGTGACAATATGAATATTTGTAACCCTAATAACAACGCTGTTGAAGAGACCGTTTGTTCTGTAAGAACTTACACAGCCCCACCCCCTTTTTTTTAAAGAAGGTTGACCACAAAACAGAAAATATGATACTGTGTGGTTGAAAAGATTTTGTTTCATAAATAAACTGCTCTTTCTGACTGCTCTTTCTGGCTCAGAACGCAGACCTGAACGTTAGCTGTGATCGTACTTCTCACATGTTTAAAGGGGTGATAGAATGATTTTATAGGGTATTTCACACTGTTCCTTAAAGGTATTGTAGGTAGGATTTTTATAAAAAACTTTTTTCCAAATTTGTTAAAACTTTCTGTATATATCAATGCATAATTAAAATGTAAGTACTCTGAAAAAGAAAGTATAAAAATCGAGTGTCTATAGACCTCTCACGATTGTTTTAAAGACAGCTCATTATTTCCATTCACTCCACCCCCTCCCTTCTGGGCTCCTTCCAAAGCCACGCCCCCAAAACACATGAACGCGCGACTCCGACCGCTGAGCTGAACCAAATAGATTTACCTGAGACGAGCGGAGAGGAAGGAGCGCAGTGTGCATGTAACTTTATCATTAAACGCGCAAGTGGGCAGGTCCTGTGTGGCAAAAGGGCGGTTGCCATGGTTGCGAGAGAGTGACAGTCGCCTAAGCCAATCCGTTGTTTCGTCCCGAATGGAAATAATGAGCTGTGTTTAGTGCAGATTAAATGGTCTAGAGTCACTCGATTTGTATACTCTTTTTATCAGAGTACTTACATTTTAATTATGCATTGATATATATAGAAAGTTTAAACAAATTTGGAAAAAAGTTTTTTATAAAAATCCTACCTACAATACCTTTAAGGTCTCCAAATAGGGTATGTAACATTGGTTGGGCTAGACAGATAAATCTAAGAAAGAGACGATTAGAATGGGGTGTCTGATAGGGCTGTCAATCTTCCTCTATAATATTATTCGAATTCAATTCCTTATTTTATTTAATATTCAAATATTAAATGTTCAAATTCATCCTATTATTAATATTTACGACATTACACAGGCTTATGGATCGCCAATGCCATAGCATGTGGTTGTTGTTAGACTAGATAGACATCTAACATTACAATAAACATTTAGAAACAGGTGATCGCTTTCTTATTAACAATAAAACAGCGGAACAAATGCGAGTGCATCGATACTACAGTTTTTCTCAATTGTTTACACACAAACTCTGGTACTTGAGACACAATGACCACAACATGTAACTCATTCACCAACCCCCTGAACCAATTCTGCTAAACTACAAGCACAATTCCTGCTTTACACTCAAATTGCAGTTCTAAAACACACTTTTTTCTCAAAACTACACACAATTCTCTGCTTTTGCACAATTTTCATGCAGAAAATATCTTGTTTTCACAAGGAACACAATGCCATTCAAATATGCACACTGACTCATCACAAGGGCAATAGGTAAGAAATCTACCCTCACTAGAAAATTGCAGTACTGCATATCAATACAGTACTCAATGAGTACAGTAGTACAGTATTGCCTGTGGACTGTTCTGTAGAACTGTAAAAATACTGTAAAGTATGTTTCAAGTATTTAGAAAATGTATACCTACTTTGTATTTACAGTAATTTACTATTTGTTTGGCAGAACTGAAAGATTACCAACACAAGATGGTCGGGAACGTGTTCTCTATCCTAAACAGGAAACTGAAATCATAAACATGGCCCTAGAAAACAACACCATAACATTACAGCAAATAAAAAAAAAATAATAGAAAACAATGACATATTTCAAAATATTGATAGGGTAAGCTTATCAACACAGAAATCATCTCAGGATGAAGCAGGTCTACAGGGGGCCATTTGAACACAATTCAGAAAGAGTCAAAGAATTGCGATATAACTATGTGCAAGTGAGTCCCACAATTGATGCATACTCTCAACACTATACAGTAAATTATACATATTTCAATATTGTAATCATAATGATTGTGCTTCACAATAGTGACCACTCCATGTCTATTTCTGCTATTGTCATGTGTGTTTCAGAGAGTCCTTGAGCTAGAGGTGGTGTTTCAGAGAGTCCTTGAGCTAGAGGTGGTGTTTCAGAGTCCTTGAGCTAGTGGTGGTGTTTCAGAGAGTCCTTGAGCTAGAGGTGGTGTTTCAGATAGTCCTTGAGCTAGAGGTGGTGTTTCAGAGAGTCCTTGAGCTAGAGGTGGTCTTTCAGAGTGTCCTTGAGCTAGAGGTGGTGTTTCAGAGTGTCCTTGAGCTAGTGGTGGTGTTTCAGAGAGTACTTGAGCTAGAGGTGGTGTTTCAGAGAGTCCTTGAGCTAGAGGTGGTGTTTCAGAGAGTCCTTGAGCTAGAGGTGGTGTTTCAGAGAGTCCTTGAGCTAGAGGTGGTGTTTCAGAGAGTCCTTGAGCTAGTGGTGGTGTTTCAGAGAGTCCTTGACCTAGAGGTGGTGTTTCAGAGAGTCCTTGAGCTAGAGGTGGTGTTTCAGAGAGTCCTTGAGCTAGAGGTGGTGTTTCAGAGAGTCCTTGAGCTAGTGGTGGTGTTTCAGAGAGTCCTTGAGCTAGAGGTGGTGTTTCAGAGAGTCCTTGAGCTAGTGGTGGTGTTTCAGAGACTCCTTGAGCTAGAGGTGGTGTTTCAGAGAGTCCTTGAGCTAGAGCTGGTGTTTCAGAGAGTCCTTGAGCTAGAGGTGGTGTTTCAGATAGTCCTTGATCTAGAGGTTGTGTTTCAGAGAGTCCTTGATCTAGAAGTTGTGTTTCAGAGTGTCCTTGAGCTAGAGGTGGTGTTTCAGAGAGTCCTTGAGCTAGAGGTGGTGTTTCAGAGAGTCCTTGATCTAGAGGTTGTGTTTCAGAGAGTACTTGAGCTAGTGGTGGTGTTTCAGAGAGTACTTGAGCTAGTGGTGGTGTTTCAGAGAGTACTTGAGCTAGTGGTGGTGTTTCAGAGAGTCCTTGAGCTAGAGGTGGTGTTTCAGAGAGTCCTTGAGCTAGAGGTGGTGTTTCAGAGTGTCCTTGAGCTAGAGGTGGTCTTTCAGAGTGTCCTTGAGCTAGAGGTGGTGTTTGAGAGAGTCCTTGAGCTAGAGGTGATGTTTCAGAGAGTCCTTGAGCTAGAGGTGGTGTTTCAGAGAGTCCTTGATCTAGAGGTTGTGTTTCAGAGAGTCCTTGAGCTAGAGGTGATGTTTCAGAGAGTCCTTGAGCTAGAGGTGGTGTTTCAGATAGTCCTTGATCTAGAGGTTGTGTTTCAGAGAGTCCTTGAGCTAGTGGTGGTGTTTCAGAGAGTCCTTGAGCTAGAGGTGGCTGCAGTGGAGCACCAGTTCATCTTCATTGATGAGGTTGGATTCAACCTCACAAAAAGACGAAAGAGGGGAAGGAATATCATCGGCCAGTGTGCCATTAGTTCAAGTCCCTGGCCAGCAGGGAGGGAACATCACAATGTGTGCAGCGATTACCCACCACGGTGTCATCCATCACCATGCTACCCTTGGCCCCTACAAAACTGCCTATCCGATCACATTCCTGGACACCCTACACACACTCACTCCACCAGATCAGATAGATGGCCCAGAGCAGCTCAGGTACGTTGTCATTTGGGACAACGTAAGTTTCCACAGGGCTGGTTAGTAACTGGTTCACTGCCCACCCACGCTTTTAGTTGTTTATCTCCCTCCATATTTTCCATTCCTCAATCCTATTGAGGAATTTTTTTCTCCCTGGAGATAGAAAGTGTATGACTGAAATCCACAAACGCGTATACCTCTTCTCCAAGCTATGGAGGACGCATGTGGAGATATAGCAGCTGATGCTTTTCATGGCTGGACTCGCCATGCTATGCGATATTTCCCCCGCTGCTTAGCCAGGGAAAACATTGCTTGTGATGTGGATGAGCTGGTGTGGCCAGACCGCAACAGAAGAGAGGATGCAGCATAGTTTTTTTTTTTTTACTGTAACTGTGTACAGTAAATTTTTCTGTTGTTTTGTATGTAGTGTATGTGCATCTTTGTGTTGGTTGGGAATGGGATGTACACTGTGTACATTGTTTTTGTGGGAAAAATAAAATGTATTAGTTTTTGTGTGTTCTGAGTATAAAAACAATATTCTCAAATATTTTACAACACACTTATGTATGTACTGTCTGTAGTAAGTGTAACACTGAACAAAAAAAGGCCTAAGTCATTATGATGAATGGAGAAGTGTTTTCCATTCATCATAGTGTTTTACATTGAGCACATCAGTGTTCAACTGGTTCTTATACATGTCTATTCATATGATTGTTTGTGTGTGTCATTTGAAAACAAAATACCATTTTGAGAAGAAATAACATTGTTTTGAATGTAAAGTTTCATTTAGCAGGAGAATTGAGGGGTTTTGCCCATTGTGTGTGTGTTTTTTGATTTGTGTGTAGAGTTCTGAGAATATGAGGGATTCTTTCAGAAAATGTGTCTAAACAATCGAGAAAACTGTAACTACCAGCTATGCAGCGTGCTAACCTCGAAAATCCAGCTGTATTATTAAGAAAACTTCTCTTTATTAGCTAGGCTTCTTACATGCTGGCTAATAACTTTTTTTAAAGCTGGTCCTCCAACATTGACAGCACTGTGTTGGACAGATTTGTGCAGCGGTGTTCCATGAGGGAGAGAGAGCGCGAGAGGTACGGACGGGATGAGTGAGAGAGAGAGAGAGAGCGCGAGAGGTACGGATGAGTGAGAGAGAGCACGAGATGTACGGATGAGTGTGAGAGAGAGAGAGGGACGAGCGAGAGGTAGTGCTGCGCGAATGCGCTACGGCGCTCTGCAATCAAATACGATTTAAAATAGGCTTAGTAAAAGAAAAATCATAATAAACAAAAAAATCGAAAATCAATGTGTGGCGGTCAGCGTTGATATTGTGGCGGGCCGCCACAAATAAATGAATGTATGGAAAACCCTGATGATACAGCTTGGATAAAGTGCACAATTGTGTTACGATTCAAAAACTTTATTGTTCATCAGACAAAACAAAAGCATTTCTTTTTCACATGCGTGTGAGCCGCGAGAAAGGCAAGGTTGCATATACATATATTTTTTTGTTGAAATATACTTAAAGCAATATTCGAATAGTAACTTAAGCATTCGAATAGTATTGATTTTTTTTAAAATATTGGAATTCGTTCCAACAGCCCTAGTGTCTGATGGAATTCTCAGTGCCTAAATACAATTTACTGCAGTGATACAATAGCATAATATATTGAAAAGGCATCTCCAACACACAATTTACTACTCAGAAATATTTTTGGTATAAACCCATTCCTATAGTATGACCAATTAATTTGCACCAGCCTCTCCCGCAAAAGGAAATTAATTTGATTGAGACTAGACCAATCAATGATATGACACACTGCAATCAGTAGGCTACACATTGACAGAGATTACATTTGGTGGACTGTGAATAGTTCACTAATTTGTTGGAAATGACTCACGGTAAACATGCTTGGAAACACTCCCTTGCTAATACCAGTCATAATGCTACACATGGACCACACAAACATCTCTTGTAACTCTAAATATAATAATAATGATTAGAAAGGACACCTTTGCTTCGTAGGTGAGATCTCAAGGTCAAGGTCAAGGTGTCTTTATTAGTAGCCGAGGGTAAAATGTTTGTGCAGACAGGAGAATTTCGGCAATCCATACATAAAAACATCAAAACAAACAATAAGCATAGAACATTATAAAGTATCCAAAGCCTAAAACTTCTAGGATGAACATGGCAGTGACATCTACTGCTATTTTTATTCATTAATTCTATGGCAGCGGGAACAAAAGTATTCCCATATCATTTGGTTCTACACCTAGTGGCAGCAAACCGACATCCAGAGCGGAGGAGCTGAAACTCAGCATGTAAAGGGTGGGAACAGTCTCCGATAATGAAACTCGCCTTATGCTGTAACTGATTGGAATGAAGACCTACAAGGTTGAGTTGAGATTCACCTATGATCTTACTAGCCCACCTAACAATTTGGTTCAAAGAATTTTTGTTCTTCAAAGACAAATTTCCAAACCAAGATAAAAGGGAGAACGACAAAACCGATTAAACAAAAGCATGGTAGAAAAGGATCATCATAGATTTATCAATATGAAATCTGGACAGCTTTCTGAGGCAAAACAGACACTGGTGACCCTTTTTACATACAGACTCACAGTTTTTTTTTCAAAAGTCTATGACAGTCCCAAGATATTTGAAGCTATCTACACAATCCACCGACTGGTCTTTAATGACCGTAGAGTCATGATGAGAAGCACTGATTCTAAAATCTATGATCATGTCTTTTGTTTTTTCTATATTTAACTCCAGATAGGTTTTGTCACACCAGGAGACAAACTCTTTGATAATAAGACCATGACCAGACTCACCATCATTTAACAGACTCACAATAACTGTGTCATCAGCATATTTCAGTATCATTCTGTTTGCATACATGCTTTGGCACATGTTAGTGTACAAAATATAAAATAAGGGTGAAAGAACACAGCCCTGTGGTGAGCCAGTAGATGTACACAGTAAATTTGACAAAATGCCATTTACTCTCACCCTCTGTGTTCTGTTCGTCAAAAAATCCAATATCCAACCCACCAAATTCTTGCTAAGGCTA
Source organism: Chrosomus eos (assembly GCA_036326025.1). NCBI lineage: Eukaryota > Metazoa > Chordata > Actinopteri > Cypriniformes > Leuciscidae > Chrosomus > Chrosomus eos. Next base: position 46,312,851 of record CM070822.1, read on the forward strand.
AAATGCTCTTTTAGTCTTTTGGCTAAAATGTGAGGTTGGATAGTGTTAAAAGCTGAGGAAAAATCTACGAACAACAGTATGGCATGCGTCTTTCTCCCTTCTAACGCCGGTTTCACACTGCACGCGTTAGCAGCGCAGGAGCAGTGAGTATGGGGTATTTTTTCCTACTATGGTAGTCAATGGGGAATGAGATCTGTTTTCTTCCAAATATCTTCCTTTGTGTTCAGCAGAACAAATAAACACATAGAGGTTTGGAACAACTTGAGGGTAAGTAAACGATGATAGAATTTTCATTTTTGGGTGAACTAACCCTTTTAATTAAATTGAATAAATAATGAGAACATTTCCATATAAAACATTGCAATAGAAACATATTAGAATACATCAATGAGGCTTTGGAAGACCATAAGGTTGATCTAACAGCATTCAGACGGTAGCTCTGTGGTTAACGCAACGACACGGAGCTTCAAGAGACCCGAGATCGAATCTCAATATAACATTATGTTGGCCGACAGCATTAAACTTTAACCGTTCTTGACGCTTAAATAGGTAACTGTTTATTTGCGAGTTTATTAACTGTTTATTTATTTAAAGTCAAGTGTTTTGTTTAATTATCAATGGCACATTACAACATTGCTACATTCCTGTAGAGCCGCTACACAGAGGACAAAACTGTTGAAGGAAGATTGTTAGCCGATTGCGGCAGAAAATGAAAATGAAGAAGCTCGTCTTTAGTCTGCTAAATTATTGTGTAATGTAAAAAACACTAAAATACTTAAATTTGGAACCCCATCGAACAATTCAAGGTTTAAATAAAGTGGTGGGACAGTTTTTCAAAAAAATTTAAAACAGGGTTGCATTTAGACTTTATTTCCATCCAAAAAAGAAACACAGAATCTTATTCTTGCTACATTTTAAATTTGTTTTGCCAAAGAAATTGCAGCTAAATTAAACGAAACGGTACAAATCGAAAATAGTCCACAGCAACATAAATTAAAAACATGAGTTTTGCCTCTCTCGCGCTGGATCTCAGCAAGTTTATTTAGTCTCCCTTGCTCAAACATTCTTAAACTCTACAAAACCAGTTGAAAAAACTGGATTAAACACTTCAATTTAAATTTGTGTGTGAAAAAACTTTAAATAGGCTACAATAAATAAACTACAATAATTATTATTTAATAAAATATGGGGACACAAAATAATTACACATAATAATTTTGCCTTTGCCTGCTCATCAGGCTGGCTATCCGACACTCTCCATATGAAAGAGGAACATTAACACCTCCTATTGTCCTGCATCACGCTGAACTGTCCCTCCAAACCCCCCACAGGCTCTCTGCGTCTGAGACTGACTTAAAATAAAGAGAAGTCGCAATTCACACTTAAATCGCTCTTCTATACATTAGCATTAGGCTATTAAAGTGTTGATAATGAAGGAATTAAATGATTTAAGCTATGTAGTGATATTTCTGTCGTAAAAGTTTAGTACTAAATATTTCATTATTTAAATCATTTAAGAAATAAAACTGGTTTGGGCCAGCTTTTTCCAAGCAAAAGTAAATATAATCTTCAAACGCATGTTCATTTTGTTGTCATGAACAAAATGCTGAACTCAATATTAAATTCTACAGGGATCTTTGGATCCAGGCATGCAAATTGTAAATTAGTTATTTTTTAAATTATTATTATTCAAATAAATATCGGTGTTTAAAAGTAGGTAGCCTACTGCTGAACTAAATAACATTTAGATAATAATTATGGACTTTAAATGAAACAATATAGCAACACTTCGACGAATAAATGATTTGATCTGTTTTTACAATTTAATTCAGGGCGATTTAGTCTCTACATTTAATTAGAGCGAGATTTTCACCTTGTCATTTTCTCATTGCGAGGCGCCAGCATCATAAACATATTTCAGCAGATTCTCTGTAGCCCACCTCTCATTTTCATATGGATTACATAATCAGATAACATTTATTAGCCTAAATATTTAGACATTTAAAGGCTTTAGACATAGCCGATTTCCTATCATGACTGAGCTGAGGCAAGTGGCTTTCGGTTCATTTTTGTGATGCGCAGTTCCCGGAGACAGAGAGAGACGACAGATAAACTTTTGTCATTAGCCTAAAAAAAGTTTACAGTTTTGAACGATGTAGGCTACTCTACTCTTCTCTGTATGACAAAAAAAATCATGTATAGCCTATTAAAGGAGTAGTTTACTTTTGCTGATAATTTACTCACCCCCATGTCATCCAAGATGTCCATGTCTTTCTTTCTTCAGTCGAAAAGAAATGAATGATTTTGATGAAAACATTCCAGGTTTTTCTCCATATAATGGACTTCAATGGTAGCCAAAACGGTTCAAGGTCCAAATGAGTTTCAGTGCAGCTTCAAATGGCTTTAAACGACACCAGACGATGAATAAGGGTCTTATCTAGCGAAACGACGCGCCATTTTGAAAATAAATAAAACAGTTTAAGTATTATTAGCACAAATGCTTGCCTTGCTCTGTCCTGAAATGCACGTTCGTGATTCTCCTGTTCGAACTCGTTCATCAAAATGAACAAATCTTTTTTCGAGTCATCGCATCGTTTCGCTAGATAAGACCCTTATTCATCGTCTGGTGTCGTTTAAAGTCATTTGAAGCTGCACTGAAACTCATTTGGACCTTGAACCGTTTTGGCTACCATTGAAGTCCATTATATGGAGAAAAACCTGGAATGTTTGCATCAAAATCATTCATTTCTTTTCGACTGAAGAAAGAAAGACATGGACATCTTGGATGACATGGGGGTGAGTAAATTATCAGCAAAAGTTTTTTAAAAAGTGAACTAATCCTTTAAGTTATTTTAGCTGTTATGAGAAAAATAAATCAAATGAACGCGCCGCCTCGTTTGTCGAAAACTTTACTTAAAACCATGTTTTTAAAAACTCTATGTAGGCTATAGGGAATAAAACAAATATAGATATATATAGGCTAGGTGTATATATATATATATATATATTAGGGCTGTGTATTGGCAAGAATCTGGCGATACGATACGTATCACGATATTTGGGTCACGATTCAATATATTGCAATATATTTCGATACTGTGCATAAGGCGATATATTGCGATTTTTTTTTTTTAAGTAGGACTATAATTTTAGAAAAAGTATTTATTTTTTTTAAAAAAAAAGACATGATGTGCATAAAAGTCAAATAAGTTTACTTTAGGTAAACAATTCAGTACACAGAAAATCAAACTGCCAGTTTGGGGTTGTGGTTCACAGGTTCTTAGTGAGCAAATTTGTATATGCTCAAGTAGGCCATGATAAAAGAAAATACATACCCCCTGTCACAATACATAACACATACACATTATGTGTGATGCTATTCATTATTATAATTGTGTCAATAAAAAAATGCTTGCACTTTTCCTAGTACACAGGGTAGGCTACGTCCAACACGTTTTGTGTTGCAAAAACACGAACACGATTCCTAAAGGAAACATTGAGGAACAAATGTAGCTAAATAGTCAGTTAAAGAAAATACATAGCCCCTGACTGTCTGTGACATCTAGGCTAATACATAACACATAAGGTGCAATCTGAGGTGCAATATGTCATTAAAAAAATGCTTGCACTATTATTAATACACAGGGTACATCCAACACAACATACCGTAAAACTTCAAATAATAGCCGAGTCCCAAATAGACGCATGTCTCTTTTACACGCCTGGTGTGGCAACAGGTTTGGGTAAATAAAGGCCGGGTCTGTTTAGTAGTTTCGGGTTGTATTTAATTTTTCTAAAACCCGTCAGATCGTCCGCTTTTTGGCACCGCCAAAGCAAATTTGTGTCCCGCCAAAGCCTTTTTTGATCGGTGAGTGATGTAGAATGACTGCTGCGCAAACGAGCAGAGAGAGAGGGAGAGAGAGCCCCGGCCGCGCGCACTCGCACGTCTTCAAACAACACGCGCGCTGTCTTGCTAATGATTTCTATGGTCTTGCTCTCTCTCCCTCGCGCATATATTAATCAAAATAGGATGACATGACACTAGTGGTGCATCTCAGCATAGCCATCTAGTGGTAGGGATTTAAACACAACATAAACGGGAACCACGGTCCCATGAAAACTTTTGCTTGTAAAAAAAAAAAAAAAAAAAAAAAAAAAAATCGATATTGCGTTTTTGAAAATCGATACAGTATTGCAAAATAAAATATCGCGATACTCAAGTGTATCGATTTTTTCTTACACCCCTAATATATATATATATATATATATATATATATATATATATATATATATATATATAATTTTTTTTTTTTTTTACAAAACTGCTTTTGAACGATTGGTATTATTATAGCTACAGATGTAAAGTCGTTCTGTTGGATAGCCTTTGTTCCTTAGTGTAAAATGAAAATGCATGGTAATATTGTTTTATAAATATAAGCAAAAAAATATATGATGTTACAGAGTTTTAGAACTAAACAAATCTGCATTAATAGACTAAAAATAAAATTTGTGTAAAAATGTAAATGTTTGTTCGGGATTTGAACGCATGTCTTCTGATTGATCGAACCGTCAGTTCTACCACTCGGCCATGTCGAAGCTCACTGAGAAAAGCCCAAACGTTTGTTTCTCCAGTGTGTGTTCGCTCAAATGCGTGAGAAAACGTTTTGTTGTTAGCCTATTGTGAGTGTAGCCTACTTTACATGAATAAAAGTAGATCTTTTACAGTTTTAAAATATGATATCCTATCTGTATGACCAACAATTACGAAGTAGGCTATCGCCTATCAAGTTATTTTAGCAGAAAAATAAATTGAAGTGAACGCGCCTCTGCGTTTGTCGAACTCTAATTCAATGGCAGAATAAAACCCCATTTTAGAATACGCACTAGGCATGGTGTGTCAAAATACTTAAATTATAAACTTCAATATTTCGTTCAAAACCACCTCAAAACGCTTTGACATTTTAAAAAGCCGTGAATATATTAAGGCCACTGGAACCAGGATCGTAACAGATCGGAGCAGAAGCGGTGGTTCAGATTTCATTGTTTGTTTTTTAAACGTGCGTGTTATATATATATATATTTTTTTTAAATATACATTTGATAAGGTCTATTTAGGGTAGGCCTATAGCATTGATTCGCTATACTGTGGAGGGGGGAAATCACCCACCGGCAAATCGCACCTTGCTTATTAACCATGTTTTTAAAAATTCTTTCTTCATATATGGAACCCCGTGAAGTTTTTTTTTTTAACAGAACTGTTTTTGAAGACGTAAATTCAGTCAATCTGTTGGATGAGATTTGTTCCTTAGTGTAAAATGGAAATGCATGGTAATTATATAAAAAACATATTTATTCGGGTTTCGAACCCGTGTCTTTGTACTGCGTAAACCTTCAGCTCTACCACTCGACCACAATATTGGTTGTTCACTAGTCAGTGTGCGCGCACACGAGACACGCACTCTTCAGTCTTCTCATTCCTCAATAGTTTAGCGTCATTGATTGCACCTAATTTATTTTCACTGACTGCGAGATAGGCCTCTTTTAAATTTTGATTCATAAAATGTTCTGCTCTAAAAGTTTGCTATATTCTATTTAAAATGTAGGCTACTTTTACATACATTTTGCTTTCGCTAAATGTCCCTTTGCGCCACCTGGCGGTCATTTCGCGAATGACTTTGAAATGCGACTGGTTCTTTTTTTTGCCGCGGTAGACGCCGCGGCGGTAATAGGCATTCTGGTTGGCAACCTACTGTATCGTATCAACGTTCCAAAAGCGGCCAATAGGGCATCTATGTATTTATTATGTTCTGCACAGTTATCTCCAACCCTAATCAAACACACCTGCCTTTTAATTTTCAAGTGATCCTGAAGACCTTAATTGGTTGCTTCAGGTGTGTTTGATTAGGGTTGGAGATGAACTGTGCAGGACAGTCGATCGGCAGGAGCAGGATTGGGCTCCCCTGTTTTAGAGTATTACTGATTTTTTTTATATATTGATAACATTTTAGAAATAGTTACTGATTTTCGTACTGATACCTTTTCAGAGGGTATTACTGATATCTTTTCATTGATAACTTTTTAGAGAGTTCTCTGATGAAGAGCAGCAGCATTGGTGTGTCAGAAAATAGAAAGCCGCCTGCACTTCAAAGGCATCAGCAGGACCAACATCAAAGTCTCCCACAGAGCCTATCCTCAGGTGCCAGGGTAACCAGGAGCCGTGTTGATTTGAAATCCTCCAGTGCCACCATACAACATGCCTCCAAACTAAGAAAAGTCACACAAAAAAGGTCAAGATCTGCTGTCCGTTCAGAAGAACAAATGGACAAGTGGCACAATCTTTCTGACGAAGATGAGGCACCACCAATGCCCAACTTTGCACCTAAACGCCCTCCTGGACGAGGAGGATGAGCTGTATTCTCCACTCCAGCTATTTAACTTGTTTTTCAGCAACCGTGTGGTCTTGGAGATCATAGCCAATACAAATGCCCACGCTGAAAAATTGTCCAACTCTGGGAAAAAATTCAAACGGCAAACTCTCACCTTGGATGAGTTTAACAGTTACTTGTCTCTGGTCATTTACATGGGCCTTGTGAAAGTCAAAAAGTTATTACTGGTCCAAAAGGCTGGGTTATGAATTTAATTTCCCACCTTTAGTGATGTCACAGGATCAATTTTTGTCCATTTAATGGGCCCTGCATTTGTGCGATCTAACGGGGGATGAAGAAAACCAGCAGAAGAAGGGAACTGAAGAATACGACCCCCTATACAAAATAAAGCCTTTCTACACCGACCTCATTACTGCCTGAAATACATTTTATCGACCGAATCAGCATGTTTCGATTGATGAGAGGATGGTCGCAACCAAAGCACACATTGGGCTTAAGCAATTCATGAAGGCCAAGCCCACTTAAGCTTTTTGTTCTGGCTGACTCACACTCCGGATACACCTGGAATTTCTGTGTATGAGGGGAAAAGGGCCATACACAGCAACAAAGGGCTCAGTTATGACTCTGTCATGTCCCTGTTAGACTTTCCCCTGCTAGGCACTGGATACAAACTGTATGTTGACAGTTTTATACTAGTCAAGATCTGTTCAAAGACCTAGCAGGGGTACAGATGGGTGCATGTGGCACGATCCGAACAACCAGGAACGGCAAGGGAAAATGACATGCCCAAAAAAGCAGAAAGGGGAACCATCAGATGGCTAAGGAAAGATGGCCTTCTTTTTGTTAAATGGATGGACACAAGGGAGGTGGTCATGTGTTCCTCAATGAACACGGCATATGATGGAGACACTGTCAACAGGAGAATGAAGGTTGACCAGTGTCAGTGGACGAGGAAGGCCATACCAATTCCTGGGTCTGTGCTTGTACATGGGAGGAGTCGATCAGTCTGATGCACTGATCAGGTTCTATAATGTGCTACACAAGACCCAGAAGTGGTACAAAGAAGCTGTTTCAGCATCTCTTGGACATTGCCATTGTAAATGCATTTATCCTGCGTAAGGAGCAAATGAAGGCCTAGTGTTTGCTGCCACTGACCCAGAAAGGATTCCGGGAGAAGCTCACGAAGGAGCTCCTTGAAGCAGCCCAACCAGAAACTCCTCAACAGCCTTCACCAGCCTGTGCATGCCTGCATATTTGCAAAAAGATTCCACTCAGACTGTGAATCCACTCAGAGTGAAAAGGAGTGTGAGGTGCCACAATAAAACACCAGTTTACTGCACAAAGTGTAACGTGGTACTTTGCTTTGTGCCCAGCAGAAACTGTTTCGAGGACTGGCACACAAGCCCAAAAAAACTAGGGAGACAAGAAATGTGCGAAAATTACTTTTCACAAACAAGACTGAATTAGCCTTTCGCCGAGCCCCGCCCCCCTTAGTTACTGTTGCTACGTCCGTCAAACAAATGGTCAAACACGACCAGCGCGACAGATTGCCATGACGGGAAGAGGTATACCCGTGCGTGTCAGTGACCTTTTTTGGAGCAATACCTCCGCGATATCCTCCAGATCGAGGCACAAGGGGTTACACAGTATGCAGTGGAGGGATATATTCAAACTATAAAAATACACAATAAGGAGACACGACTACTATCAAGGTTAATGCTTATACCGGTCTCAAGCGAAATCTGAGAAACCCCATGACCTGTACATTAAATGCAACCAGCACAGCCTTGAAGAAGATTTTATAAGCTGGTTCAGTGGCCAATTGTTTGGAGTTAAAAATGTATAACTCGCGCTGCATATTTAGTAATTTTGCCTCAGATACAGGATTATACATTCGCTTTAACAAGCGGTTTGTTCATTACCACGGCAACTGCTTGCGTGTCATGCTGAATGCGATTTTCGTGTTTAAAAGGTAACTAACTATACATAAGAGACAGAAAGATGCAGATAATCATAGATTACTTACGGTTATTTCTATTCGTTACGATATTGATATATGAACTGATAATGTCAAGTAAGCTTCATGCTTTCCACGTTGTGAACGTGCACTCCTCTAAACTGTACAGGTCCTGCACTGCTAGTGACTGCTGCTCATTTCCCCCCGAAAATTTCATGTTAACAGCAACCCTTTAGAAAACGTAATTCCTTTGTGGATCCTCTAGGTCTGCTTTCTCCATGTTTCTTTGACTAATCTCAGTGTCTCAGTCTCACGCACGCTGCATGCGAGTTAACCATGTTCGACACATTTAACTGGGAGTGGGGCCGTCTACACTGTTTTATCCATTGTAGGGAACGGAAAGAACACAAATCTTCCAGACAATCTCTCGGGGTATCTAGTGTCCGATTTACAAACGCCGTGGGCGCACCGCTTCACCAGCTTGCTTGGAGTCAAATGTTTGACGGACCTGCTCACATAGTAACAGTTGCTATGATGTGTGATTGGAAAGAAATGTGCTGTTTCCTACGGAAGCGTATTGCATTCACTTGAGGAAAAAAAAAAAATCGACTTAACTTTTCTGAATTAACGAGTTAATTATCTCAGAATTTCAAGATCATTTTTCATGGAAAAGTTTTTGCTCTGTTTTTCTGAATTAACGAGTTAATTATCTCAGAATTTCAAGATCATTTTTCATGGAAAAAAAGTTTTTGCTGTTTTTTCTGAATTAATGACCCTGTGTCCTCATATGAGGACATTACATTTTTGCCTCTTGACACAATGATAGTCAAATTTGTAAATGTGGGGATTAAAATTTGACATTTTTTATTAATAGTAGCACTCTAGGTCATCAGTAAATGTGAAGTACTCGTTTGAGGACATTGGGACTATATTACGTTATCCCCTTAACTGTCACTGTCCCACCTGGGACGTTTGCCCATATATATTTATAACAATAATATCTTAGTAAAAACCTAAAGTAATATTGACAAACTATATATCATTTGAAAGCTTACAATCTCTAGTTTTCATATTTGGTGGCTGTTTTTTCAAATAAATTACAGAAGAGCAGTAATTTATCAATTTGCAACAAGAATATTTCATATTCATTAGGTGTTTATTTTGAAAAAACATGAAAAATCATGAAAGATTGGTAGAAACCTCAGTTTGTTTTAATGCCAAGAGTTCAAAAGATAACACTAATTAAATGTTATGAGAAAAAAAGGTCTGAACATTTTTAGAATATAAAGAAAAATATTATGAATTCTCGATTTGTGATGCGGCAAAAAGAGCACATTTGTGATGTGCTCTTTTTATGTTTATTAGAGGTTGAAATCAAATCAAATACTGCCAAAACACCCATACTATTTCTGAATAGGATGTATACTTAATAAATTGTATGAAATTATGGAAAGACATGGTTCAGATCACTCAAAACATATGAAAATGGAGGCGCCCTTATATGGTCAGTAAGGAAGCTGGCTGTCCATCTAGTGAAAAAGTTTGGTACTACGCCCAAATAAAATCTTACGGAAAACTCATTTTTTGAGATATCAACCTAAAATTTGGAACACAACTTGCTTAAATTTTTGGCTTTAATAGTTTTATAGTAAACTATATTTTATAATATATATATATTTTATATAAAATATAAATAATTTTATTTTTACATTCTATATTTTCATAAACTCAAACTTATTTAACTTTTTTTCTGTTATTTCACTTCTACAATAATCTGGCAAATGTCTTCTTAAAAACAAGACCAACCATATGTCTATATTCCAAAGCATTCTTGAATTACAACCATTTAAGTTTTTTTTTGATTGCTAGTACTGTGTCCTCACATGAGGACATCATATAGTAAATCATAGACCCACTGTCCTCACATGAGGACATCATTTTCTGCAAAAACTACTTCCTGTACAAAAACAAATTTTAGTTATTATATTTATTAGGTCCTACTTATCCCAAATATCAAGAACAATTATAAAATGCACACCAGGCAAACTCTCGGGTCTCAGGAGGTTAATATCTCAAAATTATGAGTAACTCGTTAATTCAGAAAAACAGAGCAAAAACTTTTTTTCCATGAAAAATTATCTCGTAATTCTGAGATAATTAACTCATTAATTCAGAAAAACAGAGCAAACTCTTTTTTCCCATGAAAAATGATCTTGTAATTATGAGATAATTAACTTGTTAATTCAGATAAACAGAGTAGATTTTTATTTCCTCAAGTGAATGCAAATATGCTTCCGTAGTTTCCATGATTAAAAAAATTCCAATTCACACTTTTTATCATTTAAAAAATAGTTGTTGTTTATAGTTATTATAATGTAATATATCTGATTTGCAATAGCGTTTTTTTGGTGTTATGTGTGTAAATAGTTGTTTTTCAAGAAAAAAAAACAAATGAATTGAATTAATCAATTGTAGAGTTTTATTGAGCCAGCATGGTTTTGTCTATTTGTGAAATAAAATGACATAAACCGGAAACACTTGTTTGGAGAGGTTTTTCGACACTTGGCAATAAATGTCAATTATGATGCCTAAATGTCACAGATGTAATGACTTCACCGTTAATTAAAATATCAGGATTAACTGAATTATTAATCCTCGATGTAAAATACATGCAAACGGTTTTACTTAGATTAAGGGTCAAACATAAATTTGCCAGCCAATCCGACACCTTACTCATCGAAGCTGTCAGTTTGGCTGCAGCGTGTTCTTTAGATCTTGCATGGGTAAAAATCACAGTGTCATCAGCATACATTTGAATGTTAACATCTGGACATGCTTGAGGGAGGTCATTTATATACATACAGAATAAAAGCGGTCCTAAAATAGACCCTTGAGGGAGCCCTGAAATACAGTGTGCAAATGAGGAACACTTATCACCCACTCTTGTACATTGTTTTCTGTTATTCAAATAGGATTCCATCCAGGTCATTGTATTAATGGATAAATTAAATTTAGAAAGTTTCGATAGTAAAACGTTGTGATTAACGGTATCAAATTCCTTCTTAAAATCTAAAAACACAGCTCCGACAACACCGCCTTTATCAAGTTGACTTTTGATTTGTTCCACAAAAAAACAATTTGCTGTTTCTGTCGAGCGAAGCTTACGGAAGCCAAACTGCATCGGGTGTAAAGTAAATTCACCTTCATTTAGATGAGAGACTAGCTGATCACAAGCAACCTTTTCTGTAATTTTAGAAACTATTGGAAGTATACTAATGGGTCTATAATTTGATGTAAGTGTTTTTATTTACAGTTTGTTATTGACAAATCTATCAAATGAGTTAAAGGCATACATAGTATTAATTTCAATTTTGGATAAAAATCAAAAACATCCTTAGACTTGGACCCTTTCAAACAATCATGTGTTTTCATAACTGTATATTCTGAGACATTTTTGATTGTGAAAACAGGGAAGTCATTATTTGCCGATGCAAGTACTCTTGGTCTTATACCAAAATGATTGGCCAGACACTGTACTGAATCTACAAAGAATGATTTAAAGATCGTAGCTATTTTTTTCTTTATCTTCTATCACTTTTGATTGTTCGTTTATTACCTAATTTTGAACGGATTTACGCTCCTCCTTTGTAATGTTATTAATATTTTCCCAAAATAATTGACAATTTCCATTGAGAGTCATTGATTAATTTAATAATGTAATCAGCTTTAGCCTGCCTTAGTTCTTTTACTACTTTATTTCGCAATTCTTGGAATTTTCTCCTGTCTTGTGGTAGTCCAGATTTAAGAGTTGCCTTCAGTGCTAAATCTCTTTGCTTCATTAACTTCCAAAGATTCTTATTCAACCATGGCAGATTATATTATATTAACTGAATGTAAGGCCCCATTTACACTGCATGGTTCAAGTGACCCAAATCCGATTTTTTTCCGCTCATGTGGCACAGATCGGATATGACCCATGAACGTGTAAGCAGGGAAAACACACATGAATTCCGATTTTCTCAGATTGGATTCAGGCCTCACTCATATGTGGTAATAAATCGGATATGAATCGGACACGTGCATTTGCGTGTGCCATGTAAGCAGACAAATCAGATATTCCCCAGTAAATGCGAGTCGTACGCCATTAAAAAAAGTGACGTCAACTCAGGTGGACACCACCAACTGCGCGATCACATTCTTATTATAGGCGCGAGGGAGAAGGATACACACAGTGGAGCAATGCGGAGGCTTTTAAGTGTTTGGGGCGAAGAGACAGTCCAGGCAAAAATGCAGGGTTGTTGCAGAAATAAATCCGTGTTTGAAGACATTTCACGAGATATGGGGAGGCACGGTTTTAAGCGCTCGTGGCTACAGAGCCAACGTAAGACAAAAAGCTTAAAAAACAAAAACAAAGCGAAAGCAAAGCACTGGATAATTTTATTCGCATCTGCATCCATTGCATTTCATGCTGTTTTACTTCCTTTTCCGGGTCAGAACGTCTACATTTGGTAAGTTCATCAGTGTATAGTGTAAATGCAACAATCGGATATGGGTCACTTTTAAAAAAAGATGATGTAAGCGGGTTGTCAAAAAAAACGGATTTGGGCATCAAGACCTGGGGCTCGTTCTTCGTACGTTGCTTAAAACATCCGAGATCAAATGAGACATCCAAGATAATATCATCGGGCTAATCATGATCCGGCTAATTGGGTTCTTCGAACACACCTGTTGTTTATGATTAGTATCGCTGGATTGAATTATCTGAGATAACTGCGCGTTCACGCGCTGGGTTAAAAGGGGATATGTATCGATAGTAGAAACATTGATCAGCTAGGCTGCTATTGGCTGCTCACCGTGGCCAAAGAGCGCGCTCAGTTTTTTTCTCCACAGAAGAGCAAGAGTTATTGCTTGAAGGATATGCTGAATTTGAAAACTTAATTAAAACGCCAGGGAACACCTTAACGTGTGCAAAAGCCAGGAGAGAGGGCTGGCAAAAAGTAGCAGACAAATTAAGTTTGTAGTTAGATGTTTTTATCACTTATTACATTATAGTTTTTATATTTGAATAATTTCTAAATAATTAATAACTTTGTTCATTGTAATGTCAGAGTCACCACCCACTACTAGAACATAGGAACAAGTAAAAGTGAAGTACTATTATTCTACATAATAGTAATTTGTACTTATACTAATCTCATTTAAAAAGGCACTGTTAATAAATGTTTGCCTGTTTATAAAAGCAACCATGAAAAAGGCTGAGAAATAAAAAGAAAAGAAAAACAAACAGGTGGTGGTCTTGCACCCCCACATTATACCCAGGCAGAAGAGCTGGCCCTTGGGTTAAATGTGACCCATTGTGGAGGGCATCCCTGGGTTCAGCTCTTCCTCAGACCCACAGCCAGAGGCCAGGACCAGTAACACCTTCACTGCTGGTAAATGAGCTTTAAATGATCCTAGTACACTGTAAAATAATTTGTTGCTGCATTAAATTAAGTAAGCCCAATGGCTGTCCAGTCATATCAGCTGTTAAACCTTGTAATGAATTGCTTTGACTTGTGAAAGTCTACATGTGTGACTGTGAAACATAGTTAATGTAAAAAAAAATGTAGAAATGAGTTATTGACCACATTTCCCCCCAGTGTACTTCATTGTAATGTAATTGTGTTTTCCTCTTTTGTGCAGTTTTAAACAATACACAAACACTTTTATGTGTTCCCAAGCAAGTGGCTGAAGCATGTGCAGTAAGACTTTTCATAACTTTACATCAAAAGGGAAGAAAGTACAACACTTTATAATGCCCATTTTTCCCCCAATGCACAGGACAGTGAAGAAACCCTCTCAGGTATCTTTAAGTGCATAAATAACTTTACTTAATTTACACTTGAGTTACCTATTATTTCTGAATGCAATATGAGTTGCAGGAGTCCACATCTACAGAAGAGTCTGCACAAAGCAGTGATGCAGAGGTGGGCAGTGTTGTACTTTTACTTGTCATTTTTGTTGCATAAGGCTTGTGTTGACAGGTTTAATTAACCCAAGCCCCCCCAATATAGAGTATACAATATAGAGTATTTTTTTCTTTCGGGGGGGGGGGGGGGGGGGGGGGGTTGGGGGGGGGGGGACTTGACAACTTAAAGAAAAAGACTGGCACTAGAGATATAGTTGCTTCAAATGAACTTCAGAGTAAGTGCTAATATATTATTTCACACAGAGAACTATTGCTGACCTTGCATAGTATCTCTTATTGCAGGAAAAATATGACTTGATCACTGGCTTTTCTTTACAAAGAACAATTGAAATAAAACTCAAAGAACTAAGCAAATTTGTCTCGTCTTTTATTAAACATTTAATGTAATGTTTTATATTTTTTTCTGATGGTGGTTGTGTAATATGACACATGCAATGTCACAGGTCCTGTCAGGTGCAACCCTCAGGCTTTTCAGACACTGAATGAAATCTCCCCTTTAGTTGGCCAAAGTTCATTGCATTGTGTGCCCTTGTCCTAGAGCTGCATTGTAACTGGAGTGTATGTAATACAGTGAGCTTGATATTAATATTTTCCTTACCACGTTCAAATATGTGCATAAATTTGAATCGCTGTGCTTCCACATTTGTGATATGGAACAGTCACACACCATCTAAGAGATTTTAGTCTGTCAACTGCCTTTTTTTACAATTTGATGTAATATTAGGCTACTAATCTGGAATATTAAGAATCGTAATAGTAACTTGGCAGCACATTTACATTGTGATCCCCCTTTCAGTTCACAAAATTGTGGCCTTGATGGGAACACATGTGCAGTCTATGGCACCAATCACATTAGGGAAGCCTGAGGAATAGGCCTATATATTGTACTGAAAGTCATAATCATCATGCTAACGATTACATGATCGACATTAAAAATTATAATGTAACGTTAGGCCTACCTGCGTTGAAAAAAAAACTGCTATACAACCAATTGGGTCTAAAGTGGCTTGGAAATGCCCTAAAACCTGCTTAAGAGGCAGGTAAACTTTGCGAATGGCACGACAGACATTATCACTAAGTTCTCCGCATCTCCAATGTAAAGGAAAGAGCCACTCGCAAAGAATCTCTATATGCTGTTTATTTGTGCTGTTATTAAAGCCCGACTCCGACGAGTCGAACATTTGTGCATTTCCAACAAATTAATGATGTAACGACATACTCACGAGTCATGAGAAAAAAAAATATCTCAAAAAGTACACTATCGCGCTGCGTTAAAAGACTTCCCGTATCAGCTCTGCTTATAAAGCCGCGATCTAATCCTGTTTACATGAAATAAGCCTGCTCGCGAGCAGGTTCAAGCTAGCGCACCTGTTGCTATGACAGCAAGTCTAGGATGAGCTTCGAAGAACCAAACGATCCAAGATCATGCCAAATCGCCAACAATCAAATCCAGCTAACTGAGTTAGCGACGTACGAAGAACGAGCCCCTGCAGTGTAAATGCAGCCACTAACTCTGGCCATCAAAATATTCGATGCCTTTTCTATATCATCAGACTGCAGAACATCATTCCAGTCCAAGTGCTTTAATTTATCCTCAAATGGACCGACTAAAGGCTCGTACACACCGGGACGAATATCGGATCACGTTAATCGTCAGCGTTTTTCAACGCGTTTTTTGTGTTCACACCCAAGCGATTTTCGCTGACGATGAGCCGAGTGAACATGCAAATTCATTCCCTGACATTAGATGGCGCTTAATGTACAGAAATACCCCGGTCCACAAAGTGCTTCTGACACTCGCTTGTCACTCAGAAGAAGAGAGCAAGTTTGTCGCGTTTGTCATATAGTTCCTTATTCTCGTTGGTGTCTCTTTATAAGGACACCAACAAGACCAGCAGCTCTACATTCATCTGGCCCATAGACATATGTATCTGGCCTTGCATCTTCCTCGTATTATTTCTTCCCGGCAGAGTGTAGAAGACGGACGCTGTGTATCTTCTTCACCATTACGTATGTGTGCTCGGCAAGACTGTTTTGTGTTTGAGCGCCCCAAGTTGTGTTTTACTGTAACTTCAGAAGCTCCAGACACGTGAGCAAAAGCGGCAATCTCATTGGTCGGATAGTTTTTGACGCGGCGCGTCCAACCAAAGAAACGAACCCGAGGCGTTTAAAAAAAAAAAAAATGACGCTTTTACACGTGGCGTTTTACGTGTCGGTGTGCACACTCACATTGGCGCCCATTGTTTAGTCACGAGGCTTCAAACGTTGACGAATATCGCACGCGAAATTCGTCCCGGTGTGAACAGGCCTTAAGGCTTTGAGTATAACAGTAAAATAACTTCTACCCTCTCGTCTGTATAAGAATCTTTGTTTTGTCAATTTTCTAACGATTAAGGTCAGATTGTGATCTGTCATGCCAGTTATCAAATTAAAATAGTTTGTAATTCTCTTAGGCTTATTACTAAAAAGAAGATCTATTTGTGTTTGTGATGATTCAGTAACCCTAGTTGGGCCTTTAATCATTTGAGCGAGATTAAACTGATCTTACCTTTGAGTTTTGTCCTGCTTGCTTTCTCAGCCCAGTTTATGTTAAAATCCCCTAATACAATAAGTTCAGTCTTAGTACCGATTTCCTTTAATAAGGATTTTAATTTGTCATAAAACATATTAGAATTTGTGGGTCAGTATATACCTATCACAGTAAAAGACATATGAGGGGACAATACAATAGAGACAGTAATGCTCTTAAGTTCTTGTGAGGAATTAAGATGCACTTTTACACATTTAAAGTGATTTCGAACATACAAAAGAACTCCTCCTCCTCTACCTAATTTTCTATCTTGCCTAAAAACTTGATACCCCGGTATTGCAAAAACAGTCCTTGATGATGATTCAGGCTACGTTTACACATAGCCGATTATTTACAGAAACGCCCCTTCCGTTTTCAATAATAACATCGTGCACACACCCGCATAAATACGCCGTGAGCGGCATCATAACTATGCCAAACCTATGGGGGGCAGTGTAGGGAGAAGGATAAAGCCAATCAGAATCCTCAGAATCGACACGTGAGAACCTAAAACCCCATTTCTCCCAGTTGACACGGAAACACATAAGTTTTTAGAAATAATCGTTATCGTTATATTTTATATATATATATTAGTGCTGGGCAACGATAAAAAATTTTAATCGCGATTAATCGCATGATTTCTTGCGATTAATCGCGATTAATCGCATTGTTACGCGCAAATTTGAATAATGATTTCTAAAGTAATGTATTGCACACTTTTGATTTAAGTGTACTGCTATATACACAAAAGTGCAATAACATGTGGTTTGCAAAAACTTTAAACAAATAAGGTGCTTTATACCAGCAGTATTCTCTTTACACAGTAGCAATAAAATATTTATTGTAAATCTCAACTTAAACATTAATGTAATCAAATCAAATATTAAAACAAAGCTATTTGGCACTGGGCATTACCTTTTATCTAGTTAAAACGAGTCCAGTTATCTTAGTTTTTTTCCTGAACAGGTATCAACAGGTATCTTTTATCAGGGAGCAGCAGAAACAGTCTGTAGTCAGAGGTCATGACCACTACTACAGATATAAGTCGACCACCGTTACTTCTCTGATAGTAGCTTAGGTTTGGTCATGCCATGGTTTCCCACGTACACTAAGATTACATTAAACAGAGGTAAAGCCCAATATACTTCTGCGTCGAACTTACGCCGTAGGCTGTGTGTAGCGCGCGTACCCTGACGTGCACCTCTCCAAAAATGTAACAACGCGTCAATACGCGTACCAAAAGCGCTGTGATTGCTAGAACCGCTCCCCGGGTTTCATGCTCCTGTAATTGCGCGTCAACGCGGACAACGACGCTGAAGTATAAATGAAAACCAACGTAGAGGCTCCGGCGTAGGTCCGACGCAGAAGTATAAATCAGCTTTTAGAGTGAGGTGAAGTGGTCGAGCACAAGGTGCAGCGAAAAGCGGGTGCGTTCCTGTGAAACTGTTGCGGTCAAGCTCGCCTCACGCACGCGCCCGTGCCCGCCCGTTGCCGACGTTGAATTGTCTATAACTTTTGTATACGACGCGCAGCACAAATCATTGGAAGAGAGACTGATCCTCGGTTCGCTGTTTGTGAGTTGCCAGAATCTAAATACCGGTAGTTATCAGGACATCAACAGAAGGGAATTCACATGGCAGAGCATCCCCACTAAACTAAACGCAGGCCTATCGGGTAAAGTTGTGTATAATTTTAATTTAAGTTAAAAAGGCTACAGCTGCGTAGTGCACAGAAGCCGTTGGTTAACGTTACTATCCGCGCCTGTCATTCACTCGCGGAGCGCTGTCTCCCTGTCTGTTCACCTGAGACAACCTGCCAAAGCCTCTCTCCACTGCTTGTTTGGGTGGGTTATTTGCTGGCTGACCAACATCCCACCCCTCCTGTGATCCATGGTTTGATTGTAGGCCTGTGTGTAGTATTCAGAGCCAGTTTGCAACGGACTTTAAAAAAATATATATATAAAAAAAAAAAACTGCGTTAACGTGCGTCAAAAAAATTGTCGGCATTAATTCATAAATGCGTTAACGCGATAATAACGCGTTAACTTGCCCAGCCCTAATATATATATATATATATATATTATATATATATATATATATATATATATATATATATATATATATATATAATCCAAATATAAATTAAAGTCAAAAGCACATTTTTAGTACATAGTCATACCTGAAAACGAATCCTGTTCAAAAAGACTATAAGGGCC
The DNA here is from genome assembly GCA_036326025.1 of Chrosomus eos. NCBI lineage: Eukaryota > Metazoa > Chordata > Actinopteri > Cypriniformes > Leuciscidae > Chrosomus > Chrosomus eos. Next base: position 46,331,946 of record CM070822.1, read on the forward strand.
ACTCTACAGAATTGGTTCAAATTTAAAGGAGCTGTATGTAAGAAATGTATTTCAATTAATCATAAAATGGCCCTGATATGTCACTAGACATTAAGAAATCATGTTAATTTCAAATACTTATATCACTGACAACAGTAGTCTGGCCAGGATATTGTCATTTAAAAAGTGAAGTTGCAGCCCTCAACTGATGTTGATGTTGTCATGTTGTGTTTTGGTCTGATGCTCCACCCTCCACCTATCTACCAATCACAAATTCAGTAGTGTTGCGGCATCCGGGTTGCCAGCTCTGCTCTAGTTACCACAGCTGCAGCTACACACGTTCCTGCTGGATCGTGCAGCCTATCTGGCAACCCCGAGTCAGGGGGGAGGGGGAGGGGATGCAGTAATTTGAAAGTGATTGCAGTACCAGTTTTGGCCACAATCTTACATACAGCTCCTTTAAAGAAACAAAGACAATGCTCTTTTTCCAAACATTTCTTATAATCTATTTTTTTATTAAGTAGGCCAATACATTTTATCATACCATACAGAATACCATAGCAAGTGCTTGGGAGCACTTCGACTCGGCGCAGTAATATTATCTCTCGTGAAAAGTCCGCTCCCCCGCTCCCTCTCCTCCTCCCTCTCATTTCAACGGGAGCGGACTTTTCACGAGTGATGATAGTACTGCGCCGAGTCGAAGTGCTCCCAAGCACTTGCTATGGTATTCTGCCATACAATATAGTTATCCATTTAACACGCTTAGAAAAGCGCAACGTTTAATTTTGTGTCACCGTCCTTGGTCGAGTTACACTACTCTAGTAATTGTATTTAAAAATGGAAAACGTGGAGGTGTTTGGTCGCTTCTCTGCTTGGCTCCCCAGTGAGAACTCTTACGCGCGTCTGAGGTTTCTTTTAAATTTGAAACTTTTTCCAAGTGATTGCACATGAAAGGCTTCTCTCTGGTGTGAGTTATGTCTGTTTAAAGATGATTCCTGTCCGTGAAGCTCCTTCCACACTGATGACACGTATAACAGTCTTTCTTTAGTGAATTCTCATGTGGGAATTAAGGCTTTTGTTTTGAGTGAAACTCTTTCCACACTGTTGGCAGGTGAACAGCTTCTCTCCAGTGTGAGTTCTCATGTGTCTTTTAAGATTTCCTTTATCAGTGAAACTTTTTCCACACTGTTGGCAGGTGTAAGCCTTCTCTCCAGTGTGAATTATCATGTGTCTATTAAGGTTTCCCTTTCCAGAGAAACCTTTTCCACACTGTTGGCAGGTGAAAGGGTTCTCTTTAGTGTGAATTCTCATGTGGCCTTTAAGTGTTTCGTTATAAATGAAGCTCTTTCCACACTGTTGGCAGGTGAAAGGTTTCTCTCCAGTGTGAATTCTCATGTGGGAATTAAGGCTTTTGTTTTGAGTGAAACTCTTTCCACACTGTTGGCAGGGGAAAGGCTTTTCTCCAGTGTGAGTTATCATGTGTCTATTAAGGTTTCTTTTATCAGTGAAGCACCGTCCACACAATATGCAGGTACAAGGCTTCTCTCCAGTGTGAATTATCATGTGTCTTTTAAGGTTTCCCTTTCCAGAGAAACATTTTCCACACTGTTGGCAGGTGAAAGGGTTCTCTTTAGTGTGAATTCTCATGTGGCCTTTAAGTGTTTTGTTATAAATGAAGCTCTTTCCACACTGTTGGCAGGTGAAAGGCTTCTCTCCAGTGTGAATTCTCATGTGGGAATTAAGGCTTTTGTTTTGAGTGAAACTCTTTCCACACTGTTGGCAGGGGAAAGGCTTTTCTCCAGTGTGAGTTATCATGTGTCTATTAAGGTTTCTTTTATCAGTGAAGCACCGTCCACACAATATGCAGGTAAAAGGCTTCTCTCCAGTGTGAGTTCTCATGTGGCTTTTAAGAGTTCCTTTATCAGTGAAACCTTTTCCACACTGATGGCAGGTGTGAGCCTTCTCTCCAGTGTGAATTATCATGTGTCTTTTAAGGTTTCCCTTTCCAGAGAAACCTTTTCCACACTGTTGGCAGGTAAAAGGGTTCTCTTTAGTGTGAATTCTCATGTGGCCTTTAAGTGTTTCGTTATAAATGAAGCTCTTTCCACACTGTTGGCAGGGGAAAGGCTTCTCTCCAGTGTGAGTTATCATGTGGACTTTAAGAATTCCTTTATCAGTGAAACTCTTTCCACACTGTTGGCAGGTATAAGGCTTCTCTCCAGTGTGAAAATATATGTGTCTTTTAAGGTGTCCCTTTCCAGAGAAACCTTTTCCACACTGTTGGCAGGTAAAAGGCTTTTCTCCAGTGTGAACTCTCACGTGGACTTTAAGGTGTCCTTTATTAGTGAAACTCTTTCCACACTGTTGGCAGGTAAAAGGCTTCTCTCCAGTGTGAATTCTCACGTGGACGTTAAGGTTTCCTTTATTAGTGAAACTCTTTCCACACTGAGAGCAGGTGAAAGTTCTAGTTCCTGTCTTCTGAGCTTTTTTTCGTGTGGAAGTCTTTTTAGTTTGTGAGCAACTAAAAGATTTTTCTTTAGTTAGGTCTTCATGATCTTTCTCTTCCTTTTCATTCAATACTTGACTTTCCATTTTCAGAGGCATCAGGCCTAAGGTGAACAGAGACAAATACAAGTTAACTCCAGTTTAATGGCATTACACGACACATAGCAACATTTAGACCAGTGGTTCACAAAGTGGTCCCAATACTTCCCCCACTCATTATCCAGGTCCCTCACCACCCCTATCATATAATATGTAGTCTAATTGTTTATACTAATGTGGATTATTACTAAATTGTAAATCATGCATTAAATTTGTCAAAATAGACAGTAAAGACATTTGTACCATTATAAAAATGATGTCCGTTTAAAATAAATGCTGTTCAACAATTTCTGTCCATCAAAAAATCCTGATAAAAATGAATAAATAAATAAAAACAATTCCGGAGTTCATCATAATATTTCATAGTAAGAAAGGATTCTTGAGCACCAAATCTGCAAAATACTATGTTTCTGATAAAATTTCAGATTTGCCATTATAGGAATAAATTACATTTAAAAAAAAAATATTAAAATAGAAAACCATTGTATTAAGTAAGGGTTAATGCCCTCCGAGGTGTCCATTGTCAGGTTTTAATGACGACGGCGAGGTGTGAACCGGCCAACGCGCAGCGCACACCCGCTTATACCATGGTCACTTGCCAAATAAAACATTTTTAAAACATTAGTTTATATTTTAATTAGGCTAAATCTAGTTTTTACAAATAATAACTTGCCTGACGGTTTATTTAGCAACGTGAGATATTTATAGTCCGCTCAGCTTGTAGTTTATTCAGTTTATTCATTTATATAGCACCTTACAGACTACTACTGTAGTTCCAAAGTGCTGTACATTGCAATAAAAAGAAACTAGCAGACGTGTAGACATACAAACATACAGAAAACATCCAAGTACTACTGTACTAAAAAGCCAAAGAATACAGATACGATTTTAAGCGGCCCTTAAAAACATTTAAATTTATGGAGGATCTAACATCCAACGGTAACTTATTCCACAATCTAGGACCCAAGACAGAGAAAGCACGTTCACCTTTCATTTTGAGACGTACACGGGGAACAGTTAATAGAAACTTCTTTGCTGATCTTAATCTTCTACCCGCAGTGTAGGGCTTAATAAGCTCAGCTAAATATTCTGGCGCCATTCCATGAAGTGCTTTAAAAACATTTATAAAACGGTTAGTTCGAATCCTTGATTCTGATTGGTCAAGAGCTGTGCTTTATTCACGATAAAACACGGCTACGACCGCTTCACCCAACGGTTCTATTTATCACTGCGCCCATAGCAACACCCTTAGCAACCACACAACTCAACATAAACAAAGAAAAAAGCTAAGAATTAAAAAGGCTAAAATGTTTAAAGTAAATTTCGATTTACTGGGTGGCATGACGATGGATAAGTGGTTTGAGGAACAATTTGGAGAGACTTCTACAAATACGAACCGTCATGCTGAAGTGCTGAAATGTAACATTGATACATTCGAGAAGACTCGTAATGAAAAAAATACCGTGCAGCAAAACCAATGGGCAGTGAAATGCTTCGGTGACTGGTGTAGTGAAAAGGGTTACAGCATAGATTATAAACAAATCACCAAGACGGAACTCAACGCACTTCTCCGTGACTTCTACGGAACTGTCAGAAGCTCCAAAGGAGAACAATATGGGATCAGTAGCTATGTAGCGTTACGCGCGGGTCTGAACAGATTCCTCAATGATCCACCTTTGAGTTTGTCCTGGTCTCTTATGAGAGACAGCGAATTCACCTCATCCAATAATGTTTTCGTTGGAGTGGTAAAGACAATGAGAAGAGAGGGTCGTGATAAAACGGAGCATCACACATCGATTTCTGCTGAAGATTTCAGCACCATAAAACTGTCCGATGCGCTTAATCCCAACACACCTGAAGGACTCGTAAACAAAGTCTGGTTTGACGTGCAGTTACACTTCGGACGTAGAGGAAAAGAGGGGAACCGAGAACTCATTCCAGACTCATTCCGCATTTTAACAGACGAAAATGGTCTGAAGTATGTCACAATGAGAACAATTCACAACAATTTTATTTGTTATTTTGCTGAGAGATAAGCTATTTGTGTGAGGAAATTTCAAAAAGGAAATGTCACAAATTTTGTGTTGTAAAAAATAAAAAGAATAAGACAAAGTTTGCGAATGGTTTGTTGTTTTTATTTGAGCTTTCCTGCATAGGTACACATTGGAACGTTGCTCTTCACAGTCAGGGACTATATTTTTCTAGCGGAAGGAATGTTTTTATTGATGTAACTACACGAAAGTTGCACTAATACATTGTTTTTTAATTTAATATTGTGTGGAAACCGTTTTATAAAAGCAATAAGATACTCGAGGCAAGTGCTGTATCGTGAATAAGTAACGGCTCAAGGGGTTGCAGGCACTCCGCTTCGCGTCGTGCCTAACAACGCCCTTGAGCCGTTACTTATTCACGATACAGCACAGCCTCTCGTACCTTATTGCTTACATAGCAGAATCTTATACTGTATCCTAGAATGTACTGGTAGCCAGCCTAAAGAGGATAAGAAGGGAGTAACATGGTCCGTTTTCTTACCATTCATCAACAACCTTGCGGCTGCATTTTGTACAAGCTGTAAGCGGGCAATATGCGTTTGACAGGTCCCAACATAAAGTGCGTTACAGTAGTCAAGACGTGAGAAAATATAAGCATGGACACTTTTTTCAGGTTGCTGGCTGAAAGTATTGGTTTCAACTTTGCTATTGCTCTTAAATAAAAGAAGCAATTTCGAGCCACTGTCCTTATTTGTCGATCAAAAATTATGGATGAGTCAAAAATGACTCCCAGGTTCTTTACCTGTTCCCTTAGGTACCCCTTCCATGGGCCTAAGTGATCGACTAACGTTTGGCTACTCGCTGTGCGACCAAAGATAATAATCTCAGTTTTATTTTCATTCAATTGAACGAGATTCTCAGCCATCCACAGCTTTACTTCCTCTAGACATTTAAGGAGGGTGGCGTTACAATCCTTACTACCAAATCTCAACGGCAGATAAACTTGAGTGTCATCTGCATACAGATGATAAGAAACACCATATTTCTTAAAAATCATTCCCAACGGGAGCATATACAATGAAAAGAGGATGGGACCCAAGATGGACCCTTGTGGGACCCCACACGAAATGGGTGACGGAGCAGAGTAATTATTCCCAATCTTCACTAAAAAGGATCTACATTCCAGATAAGAAGCAAACCAATTTAGGGCCGTCCCCTGGATACCAACAAACTGCCTTAGGCGAGTCAGAAGGATCTGGTGGTCAATGGTATCAAAGGCTGCTGACAAATCTAATAAAATTAGTGCTGCAGGATTATCTGCATCCGTGATTAAAAAAAGGTCATTAACAACCCTTAAAAGGGCTGATTCTGTACTATGCCCACCCCTAAAACCAGACTGAAATTTGTCCAAAATATTATTCTTTACTAAAAAAGTGGATATTTGTTTAAGCACAACTTTTTCAAGTACCTTAGACAGGCCAGGTAACTTTGAGATTGGGCGATAGTTTTTCAAATCATATGGGTCCAGATTTGTTTTTTTGAGATAGGGCTCAACAATAGCTTGCTTAAGGCAAAGCGGTACAATCCCACTCCGTAGACTACTATTGATAATAGCTAAGATACTTGGGCTGACTATATCAACACCTTCCTTAAGAATGGACAGCGCAACTGCATCAGAGGGACACAATGATCGCTTTAAGTGGATTATAACATTTCTAATATCCGAAAGTGAGACCAGTTCAAACTGATTAAAAATATATATCTTAGTTAGATCCGTTAACACTGGATTAGCAGTCATAGATGGAAAACTTGCTCTGATTGCATTTATTTTCTCGGCAAAAAACTTTGAAAATAAATCACACGTTACTGATGATGAAGTTAAGGCTGGCTTTGCACTTGGACAGATCAGTCTATTAATAACAACAAAAAGTTCACGTGGCGAGTTTTTAGCAATCAAATCAGACCAGAAACACGCTCTATAATATTTCACTGCAGTTTGGTATTTTGTCAGACTTTCCCTTAACATTTGCAAGGAAACTTGCAGCCTATCATTCCTCCATCTCCTTTCTACTCTTCTACACTCCCGTCTAAGGGCCCGGGTTTGATCATTTAGCCAAGGTTGTGTTTTAGCTCTTCTTTCCTTTGTCTTAAATGGAGCAATAGAGTCCATGATGTTCATACAAACAGAATTAAACATGGTAATCAGCTCATCTGGATAGGCCAAGGGAGATGCAGACTCGATACACGGTATTTGTGGAGAGGCAATAAAAAAATGCAAAAATTCTGATGCTGTAAATGGGGTGCATATACGAGAATAAACCACCGACCTAGGAGCAGACTGAAGTACACTTGGTAGATTCACGTTAAACACTACTGGACAATGATCAGAGAAACTATAAGGCATAATGTTAAGATGACAAATCGAAATTCCTAAGGACAGCACAAGATCGAGAGAGTGGCCAAGTTCATGTGTGCTACTCACAACAGATTGAGTCAAGTTAAAAGCGTCCAACATTCCCAGGAATTCAGCTACCATTGGTTTTCCTGGGCAACAGACATGTACATGTAGAACCCTTCAGGTTCAAAAATGCATTTTTTTTTCATGAAACACAAAGGTAGGCACAGTTCTTTTTTTATTACACATAAAACAATTAATCAAACAACAATTAAACAAAAAAAAAAAAATTAGTTCTGCGCTCCAGCGATTTGCGCTTATAGAGGGCAATAAATTAATCAGATCAAAGATTTTCATCATGTTCCCGAGGTAGTGGAAACCCATCGGCTCCCGGCTGTACCACACTTCGGAAGCGGATGTCACGGTGCGCTTCGGATGGTGGTAGAAAGCTTTTGCGTCAGATGGACATTTGGACACATAGGACGTGAAACTTTTTACCGGACATAGCGGATCCCCGGGTCTGGCATACATAAAACCTCAGAAGTTTTCCTTAGCTGGGTCATTCGGAGCGTTGTGGTTTTTGGTGTGCGGATTGTAAGCCAATTCGTTGTTGTATTAGTAGGCTATGTAATATCTAACTAACGATAGAGCAAATTGTTAACGGATACTTTGACTGCCTGTTGCTATGGTTACTCACAGCTGTTGTAGGCAGCACATTTATTTATTAATTTCGAATGGTAAAGAGGCAGTTACTAGGTGTCCTCTATAACTTTTTAACGGACACCCTGCAGCCAATCAGAATCAAGTATTCACCCAGACCATGGTATAACATTTTATATTTCACAGTGTTAAAGTGTTCACCCAAAAAATTAATTTCTGTCATTAATTCTGAGAAAGGTAGTAAAGAGATCGTTAAAAAAAATCCATGTGACTATACAGTTGAGGTTGAACTCTTCAACAACAATTAAAATATTTGTAGAAATAAGACGATTGCAGTAATGAGATTTGAGTTATGAGACGATTGGAATTCGCCAGTTAACAAATAGTACTATATTTTAGGGGTGTAACTACACAAACATGACGGTTCGGTATAGCAGGGAAGAAAAGTAAACATAAAATAGCTTCTTATTTTTTCTTTTTTTATTAAACAGAGGTTTATTAAAAGGGCACCTATTATATCCCTTTTTACAAGATGTAATATTGGTCTCGGGTGTCCCCAGAATGTATTTGTGAAGTTTCAGCACAAAATATCCCACAGTTAATTTATAATAACCATTTGAAAATGTCATTTTTGGGGTCTGTTTTTAAAAAGAGCTGTTTTGGGCTGTACCACCTTAAATGTAAATGAGCTGCATATCCCCGCCCTGCCTTTGGATGAGGGCGTAACTTGCATACCTATGGCAATAAACAGTCGGTAAAAGCAGAATGGCTGAGAGTGAGAGACCCGCTGTTTTATATGGCATTCAGCCGTATATGTTTGAACCGGAATCAGACCCAGATGATGAAGAGACTCCGGCAGAATAAACACAAATGAGAATGGACCAGGACGTCTCGGAATGGTTATTTGATACATTTATGTACATAGAGTTGTAATCGCGTCCCCTTTGGAATTATGGATGAGCAACGCACACACACAGACACACACAAACTGTGATAATGTTGGCGCAATTTTTTGAAACTACAAACACAAATACTGTGATAACGTTTGCTACATACAAACGAAATTACATTTATGCGAGGGACCTGTTGCGTCATGTTTACATTACTTGTCGTACAGGTGCTTATGTGGAAATGTGAGAAGATGGCTACAGAACAAGAAATATATATGCTGCAGGGAGATAGAACAGGTTTTAATTTATTTACTATTTACATTACAATGTAAACCCCCTCTTCTACAGCTTCGTGTCGATGTGCTGGCCTTTGTATAAACATAGCAATTTTGAGGTCTTGTCTTTACAGAAAACTTACACAGTTTTTAATACAATATCTTTACAAAAATTAAAATATTTTCTTTAATTTCTTTTTTTTTACTTTCCTTCGTAAATAAAATCCATCCACTGCTGTGGCTCTGATGTCGGAAGTAAGTGAAAACTACTATGTACATTTGTACATCTCACAGCAGAACACTTATGTTTCTTAGGAGACATTACTGGCTGTCGTTGAAACAATGGAGGATGGTGTACAGATCACCGAGGGCGGGGTCTATGCCAAAACCACAGTGTCAATCAAACCACGTCGGTGGGGCTTGCGCAATTCTACGTCACAAAGCGCCGAATCGAGAACAGCTCGTTCTGAGACAGTGCTTATGATTTATTGAGATTGTAAAAAAAACACTGGGTGGATTTTTATCATTCTAGGGTGGTTTTGCTCACACACTGCCAACACACATTTATGTTCAAACACCATGTAAAAGTGAATTTTGCATAATAAGTGCCCTTTAAATACAATGGCCCTCATTTATCAAAAGTGCGTACACCAAATTCCCAGCATACACCCAAAACCACGGTGAATTTGAGATTTATCAATATGGACGTTGGCGTATGGCACGCTCAAATCCTACGCCAGGTCAGGAGGTGGTGTACATGTACGCACGTTTTGAGTTAGTGCGGAAATGCGCAGAAAAACAATTCCCAACACCACAAAACGCACTGACAAACTAAAAGATACGACAAAAACAACAACAACAACATAGTAGGCTAATTATAAACTTCAGTGTAAAAATCTGTCACAAAGAACCGGCAAAAGTAATGATTATGCATATGTAAAATATAGCAAGGAGATATTTTAATTGTTTATTAATAAAGAAGTGTTTTCTCTGACGCCACTCTCTGGCAATATTTGAAAATGCTGGAAAAACGGGCGGAGCCTAGCGGAGATAGAGGGGATGAACTGAGGGCAGTTAAATACTCTATCCTGATCGTTTTCAATACTTTCAATTCCAACTCCTGACTCGCTACAGTGGTTTTGACGAAACAAGATGGTTTTTACACTGCCAAGGGCGTGGTAGCTCGTACCAAGAGCATGGTTAGCTGGAACCTGCTTACATCAGCTCTCACCGCTTACGTCATGAACTACCGCAAACATCCAATAGAAAAATTCAACTGCAGTAGCCACTGTTCAACCTGAAGAGGGCAGCACTCAGACGTTTTTACACCATATATTGTAGAATTAAAACCCTTTATACCCAAATGTCAAAAAAGTTACTTGAATCAATGATCAGCACTAATAAAGCCCCAGTCTTACAGACTATTAACTAAAAAAAGTTGGTTTAGTGTTTAGTAACTCTTTAAGATACAATTAATACAAAACGAAATTCAGTTTAAAGAAAGGTTTTGTGCTTTCTGTTTGATGTCTCTGTGAAAGTTTTAAAATAGGCTATCTTTTAGTGCCGGTTTCAGAGCGCTCACGTCCGTAAAAAAAATTTTTCCTTATAAATGCGAACACGAATAATAAGAATAAGAATATTACAAATTGACATGCAATTATTAATGTGAATGAATGGTACTCCACATCACATCATCATCACTATTGTACACCCCAATAGATGTGACATGATACGAAATTAAATGCTAATTGTTTCAAAACACGTGCTGTAAAATAATGCATTGTGATAGGTCATTTGATCTCCACATCGGAGAAGTTTCTCTTCTTTGCCGTCTTCCGTGTGTCCATGGTGTAAAATGAGGGCGTGGGGGAAGCGGAGACTTGAATATATAGAGGCGTGTTATTCTAATGACGATCGTTTTCAGCCGCGGCATTTATCAAGGACAGGTATTGCGTACACCAGGATTTCAAAGGTACGCACAGCTTCATACATCAGGCGGTGAGAGGAGTGTAAGCATAATCTTACGCCAACATATACGCCCGTTTCTACGCAAGAATGATAAATGAGGGACATTGTGTCTCTCTTTAAAAAAAAATCTATTATAATTAACATTTAAATCTATCTCAGCTAATGCTATATACTATATACAGGGAGCACTTTCTTGCACATTACTGCTATACTATTTAAGGTTACAATTAACAACAGAGCCCAAACTCTTCAGTTGACATTTAAATAAATAAATAAAAAACATTTAAATTGAGCATGAGGCAGGTTTAGTATTCACTTCAAAATCGAATTATATATTTATTTTTCTACTCCAAATCATTTTTTTTAAATATAATCATTTACACAGTTACTTTCATAACTTTGTTTTTGTGATCTCAACATGTCTGTCCACATGAGGTGACCCACTCCGTGTCAAATAAAACCACTTTTAATAAGGATCAAATGACTGAGTTCACCCACACAGCAGTAGACTCCTAGGCGGATCCACGTTCAAGTCGCCAAACCCGCGTGACTTTCACATTCGTTTTGGGGCCGCCCAGAGGATCAGGTCCGCCTCCAGGCGGCGCCGTAAATTCTACTGTCAAACAGCGGATCCAGTGCAGACCCATGTCGGATCCTCGGACGCGCCTTTACTGTAACGGTTGAACTACAGTACACCAAGAGCCGTTATCAGTCGAGACTTTCTTTGCTGGGACACGGTTGCGCTGAACCCTCTTTTGAGTAAGTAAGTTATTGATTTATTGATATATTGCGACATTGACAGTAAACATTATTTTTGTCATGTAAATTATTGTAATGTCGTTGTTTGATATTATTGACAAGTTTCACTCGTGGATAATGATGTGCATTATTAAGTTTGAATTTTGAAAAATTTGGTCTTATGTGTTGTGTCTATCTGCCATCCTCTTTATAATAAAAATTAAGCTTCGGTATTTTAATCACTGTTAATCGCTGTTTGAGTCGGTTCAGACAACTAATGGGTATTGGCGCCTGTTTGAACGTCAACAAGTGCTGGTTTATCTGCTAATGTTAGATACTGTCTAGTATTGAAACCATCCAGCAAATAGACTGTACCATAGGGTCATTTAACGTCACCGCTCATTTTACATAGTTTAACAACAAAACAAAACGCTAAGTGAACATTACTAGCTAAAGTTACGTTTATCATGTTGGTTGTGAAACGGTTTTAAAACAGTATCATTAATACAGCGTGTCGGAGGAATACTGCGTCTCCTGCAGCGGGGAGTCACAGGCAGAGGGTCCCTGCAGCGTTCGCTAACGTTAGCTTCTTGTCTCGTCTGGGGACTGATAAACGGTAAATTCATCAAATTCATAAATACATTTATTTTCCAATAAACTGTAACGTTAGCGGTCATATTTCACGGTACCCACGTAAGTGCGGATTTCATCGCTGTTTGTCACTTTGCCTATAGGAAAATATATGATATATATTATAATATAGTATATACAAAATAAATAAGATTCAGTGACAAGTAGTAGGCCTACTCACCCTGTTGTTAATTTGTTTGCCATGACTTCGCGTGCGACGACGTCCAGTCACCAGTTGCTCGAGAGGGAGGGGATGACAGCTTATTTGACGCATAAAAGTCTTGTTCCGTATTGAACTGATACGGAACGCACTTTGTTCCGTATTTTTGAGAATTAATTCAGTGCAAATCCATGATAGACACATCGCTTCTATTATATATGTCAGACAGACTATGAATGAACGAAGACCTGCTATAATGGCAAATTCGGGGACTTGGCGCCCACTTGGCGGGCTCTGACGTGTAATGACGTAGAGTTGGCTCATTGGATGTGCAGTTACCACAGCACAGCCTATAACCGCCTTTCCACTGCACACGACATTCGCATAAGATTGTCACATTTCGCCTCCTAGTGTCAGTCGAACGGAACTTTGAAATTGGTCGTGAAGCAACCGTTACCCTCGGATAACCTCACAATGGTTAAATTAATGATTTTAATGAACGTGCTGTAATGCATGCATGAATATCCACACAAAACAAATGACCCTCAATACATCTAAAATAAAAACATAGTAGATTTTATAGAGCTAATCGATATAATTATTGATTTAATAATTATAAAATATTTTTTTCTGCCATAATTATTAATAACCGTCATTTGACAGAAAGAGCGTTTACAGAATAAAAATGATGCACTTGTTTTCGCTGATAATTGGATGATTTTAAACTTATTATACAAAAACAGGTAATTAGTTAAATGTACTGTCAGTTATTAAAATGGCATATTACATGTGGATCAGATACCTGTGTGTGTTTACAGGGGTTTCATGTGAGATACCTGTCCTAACTGTACATGTGCATCAGACACCTGTGTGTGTTTACAGGGGATTCACGAGAGAGACGGACATTTTGCAGGCCATGCAGCAGTGAAGAAATGGACCAAAACAGTGGATCTCTTCCCCTATGATCTAGTTCTTGTTCCTTTGCACCTTAACTTGCACTGGGCTTTGACTGTAATTTATCAATAGTAATGCCTTTGTAACACGTTGTTTCCATATCTATACTGTATGATTAAAAGTGTAAAAATTTTATATTTACCTTAACACTATTTTTTTTTTTTTTTTTTACCTTTGACCTCCATTGCTTATCACCAGGTAATTTATTTCCAGTGCTATGACTCCATGGTCAGAGACATGAGATCTGCCAGATATTGTTGTGAGTTATGTCCAATTACAACTTTTGTTTTAACCTCAAACGGCGTTGAAGGCATGTATGCAGGTCTCGTGTGATTATTTAACAGTAAATACCTCATGGAGGAGAAGAAACTCAAAAAAGCCTGCTGCTTTGGGCTTCCAGATGGACCATCGGCCGAATGAGAACCAACGCATGCATACCCACCCTCATATAATAAGTTATACAAATATTCTTTAAATGGTGCCCTTTTGTTTACCGTTATACTTAATTGGAATTTTGTTTACTTGGAATCTGCAAATATGCAGACTTCCTTTCTCAAGGAAAGCCACTTACTTTCAGACCGGTAAATGACCAAGCTACAATATTTATATTTCTCACAAACCTGATTCGTCACACTTGTTTGACTTTATGGTAACACTTTAGAATACTGTTTCTTACTTACTGCATAACTGATAAGGAATTACTAGGTAATTCTTTATTAACACTTAAGTCACTACTGTTAACTACTAAGGAAGATGTGTTAACTAATCAGTATAGGCCATTGCACACTGAGTCCGAATTTTTCGTATGCGTTTTTTCGTGTTCATCAGCCTAAAAATTCGTCACGCACAGAAACCTTGCACACTGAGTCCGATGCGTATTTATTAAACCTTTGCGGAAAAAAACGCAAAAAATACTAAATGGATTCGTCAAGCAGTGAGGATGATTTTGTTGCCCTCTCTCTTTAAAAGAGGAAATATGGGGTCCATTCAATCTTGTACCGAGAGGAAGGAGAGTTTCAGCTCCGTTATCAAGGAGTTGCGCAATTATCCCGAGCGATTCAAAATTTATCTCAGAATGTCAATGGAACAGTTTGATGCTTTGCTAGCGATACTGGAGCCACATATAAAAAAGAAGACCACCAAAAAAAGACACACACACACGGCCGGCAGAAACGCTGGGCATACAGAACAGCTGTTGTATACAGGTTTGTTTATCATACAGTACTTTGTGCTGCGAGACGAAGTGTATCAACTTGTCAGATGCCATTCGGGATTGTGTCGTTCGCTTGTACGGTGGGTCTGAATTGTCAAAAAACCTCTCAAAATGCTGGCTGTGGATACGAAAAACGCAGAAAATCGAACCTGATCCGAATTTTTTTTATGACGGACGAAAGTTTCGGAGGAAGTGTGCAAGCGTGATTGACATAACGTGAGGTCGATTTTTTTTTTTAACGTGCGAAAATTTCGGATGCGAATTTCGGACTCAGTGTGCAATGGCCTTATGTAATATAATTTTATGATTGTGTTAATATCTGTCTGTTTGATTACAGGTGCTGTGAGAAAAAAACTGACGCGGTCAGCCACAGATGTGGAGGTCACCAAGCATGCTATCATATCAGGTGGTTCAACCTGGCAACAGATCGGACAACAAGGAGACGTGTCCCACCTCCATCCACACAAACTGAGTAATAGGAGAAATGATTAAACATTAAACCATCTTTTTATTGAACTTCTTGTTGTTCACCAGTTATTCATTTTCTGATATTTTAGCTGTACATAGTGTGCCATTTCATTGAAGTTGTAGCCTAATAGATAAAATATGTTATGTTTGCACCGACCTAGGCCTATAAAGCAGGTTTTGATAGGTTTTGACCACAAAGTGGATTAGACACATGCCTTTGGTGTGAGAGACCTGGGTTTGAATCTACTGTGAGACACCAATGTGTCCCTGAGCAAGACACTTAACCCCTAATTGACCCTTCGCAAAGACCCGCCCCCCTTAGTTACTGTCGCTATGTCCGACAAGCTACGCCGCTCTCACCATGTTCTCACGCAGTGAAAAATACATCGCGGAGCAGAGAGGAGACTGACAACACGCAGACAGACAGGACAGACCAGGTTACTTTTCGGTTACTTTTGATATTAAACATATTAAACAAAGTCTCAGCTTTCAAATGTGGTCATTTTTTGAAAGAAATTTAAACAATAAATACCGTTTTGGGGCTCTTTAATGTGCCGTGACAGATCGCTGTAGAGCATCAGTTAAAGCTGCTCGTGATCCGATCATCTCTTCCTTCTAGTTCATTTATAGCATCAAATAAACATGAACGAACATAAGAAGTAATGTTGTTTTAACCGCGGAAAGGCATCAGTATATTCATTTTACCAAGTTAAAATCCTCCTAACTCTACTGGCTGCTTTTTCGGACAAAATGGCGGATGGCGAAGTATGATTGGTTAGAACACCTGTCAATCAAGCTCCACGCGAAGGGTCAATTGTAAGTCGCTTTGGATAAAAGCGACAGCTAAAAGAATAAATGTAAATGTAAAATGAATGTAGATAAGCCTAGCCCACATAGGCTACTTAACAAAAACAGAATAGGCTATAACTTTCCATAAATGTAAATGTCAATTTTACATTTCCATTGAGTAGTGATTACTTTTGTACAGCAAATTGATGTCTTGTATTGAAACTTTTATGTTAGGCCTATTTACAATATTGTTTGGTTAAAAATACAAGGCAATGCAGATTTAAGCTTAGGTCTATATTGCTGTAGGCTAGCCCAAGTTATAGTTTTTGGTTATATCCTATAGTTTAGTTTATCCTATTTTATCCTACAGCAAAAACAGGGATTTTAAAAATGAGATAAACAGGTCCAAAATGGACCCGGGCCAGATGAATTTTTATGAGTCCGTTGCGGGTCCGCGGCGGATGTATGTATCAATTTGCGGGTCCCAAACGGATCTGCCGCAGAGGTAAGCTTTTAATCGTGGATGCGGAGCGGATACAGCGCGGAGACACGGTGGGTCCGTGCTCCGCCATCCTTCAATACCTACCAGATCCGGATTTGTTGCAGAACGGCTGCGGCCATGACTGACAGCTGAAGTCACGAGGACACACCATATCTCGCGAATTTACGTGATTGCGCGATATAACAGGATGTAGTTTCTATAAACAGAACCACAAAACCAGCAACAGTTTGTTTCCATCCAGATGACCTACAGGGGAAACAACTGTGTGCTGACCTGCTGATCTCCTTTTTTTGTGGATATTGTGATTCTACCATGTGTAAGTACAATATTTATATTTATAATCAATTTTAAAATGCTAAATGTTTATTTTGGGTTACCTTTTGAATGTATTGGGAAAATAGTAGGCTGAGTAAATAAAGTTAACTATTGTTCTTGTTGGAAAAAGAAAAAACTATATTTTTATTTAGAAAATTACCGGATGTTTTATTTTGTTTCTGAGCTCTCCGGCATTTGGCAAAAATAGAAACTCTGCGTATCTGCGCCTGGGGGCTGCGGTCGGAGCTGGGACGGAGTCTGAACGCAGCCGTTCCACAGTCAGTAAAAATACACACATTGACTTTAATGGAAACCTATCGACTCCGCCGCCGTTCCGGAGCAGATCTGCAGCCGTTCCACAGTTGGTGGAAATTGGGGGTCACTGCGAGCAAATGGACGCCGATACGGGTCCGTTCCGGAAGCCGCGAGTCCTTTTGCTGTGTGGGCAGCTTTGAGAATGAAACTAACCTGTTTTTTCCTCAGTTTCTTCTTGTTTCAAGCTGAATGTTTCTTCAATCCTGAAGTCTTCACTCTCCTCTTTAATAAAAAGCCATCTTTATGTCTTCACTCTCCTCTTTAATATAAGCCATCTTTATAATAGTGCGTCGCGTGATCTCAGTCGCTTCACCAGGAGTTTTCCCTCTGTTTATGAACACTTCATCCTATTTAAGATGAGAATAATTAACAGAAAGAAAAACACTCAAAACTAAATCTCTTGCTGCGTTCCAAACCGCATACTTCCCTACTATTTAGTATGGGAAAAAGAGTAGGCGAGCGAAAAAGTATGTATGAATCCAAAAGAGTAGGCGAGAATTACCTGGCTGACGTACTAATTATCGCGAGATTCGGACTTAAGTGCGTTCGAATATGCCTACTTTCCTACTATATAGTAGGCGAAAACAGTACGTGAAAGAAGTAGTACGTTCGAAACATCAGTATTCATAAAAGAGTAGGCGAGAAGTTCCCGGATGGCTTACTGCTTCCGGCCCGATTTTTGAGTGCAGTCCGATGGGTACTCTTCTATCCCAGGAGGCCACGCGAGAGGATACGTCATATAAAATAAGAAGAAGGATAGGTCATACTCGAACATGACGCAGGACGAAATGATGACGGACGAGTGTTTTCAAATGTGAGTATTAGATATTACAAATCAAATGATCGCATGTGTTGAACTACTGTACAGTAAACTGTTGAATTGTTGAAGGTGTAAAGACGCTATATAGTAGGCTATGGTAAATTTGTGATTTTGCTGTAAATCACATTTTATTGTATAGCTAACAGAGGAGCTCCAGTAAGGACACATACGTCTCCAAACTGGATTTGCATACATTTTAAACCGTATGCATCTTAAATAATTTCTAAATGTCTATTTAATATCTGGTAAGAAAAACTAATATAAGAATTGCATATTTCTACGTCTAATAGATATGAAATAGACATGAGTTACGTGTACTATTGTTTAAGATAATTCACTGTTGTCAACACTGTTTACATTAGACAAATGTGCTGTAAATTATTTTATATAATATTTGTGCATTTTTGTAGGATCTGAAATGTCTACAGACTGGTGTGGGTGTGATATAGCCTAGTGGATTTTATCTTTATTGTTTTGTTTTTTTAAATGCATTGTAGAATTTATAAATGTTATTTATCTAATATATTGTTGATATTGCTTAAATGCTTATTTAAAAAGAAGAGTGGTATGTCCATTTATTAAATTATTTTCGCTTAGCAGTTAGTAGCGCGCGCCCGTGATGTGTCTTCGTTCAAGAGTAAAAACGACGACCAGGAAGCCGTCACTGAAGCGCTCGTTTTATTTATTCTTTTATCTTTTTAGACTGGAGCCCAAAGCTGAATCCTGGAAACGGTCCCATGGATGAGTCCCTCCATCACTCCATCTGCCCTTATGAGTCCCTCCATCACTCCATCTGCCCTTATGAGACCCTCCATCACTCTATCTGCCCTTACTGCAGATTGTGAAGTGCAGCAGCAAGCAGGCACGGCTCAGCTCTGATAAATTTATCAGGATAAAGCCCAGAATGCGAACCGCTGTGTTGAGATGGCAGTATGTGGGGTTCACCGCCTGTAAATACATGCTTTTAGTCTGAAAAAAGTTTTGTTTCATGCGTTGTTGTCTTGTATATGCATTTGTTTATTGTGATGGTTAGGCCTACTTTTATTTGTTCGTTTACTCATTTATTCATGTTTATTATTGTTGTCAGTAAATAAAATATAATTATTTAGCCTAATGTATGCATTAATTCATTGCTTGACTGGAAATTGAGATGTTTTTACTGCATTTATAGCTAGTGTGTAGCTATTCGTGTATAGCTAACTATCATATGACAAAACAAATTACATTCGGCTTGTTTTATTAAATTATATCATTTTTAGTAGGCTATATAAAAAAGTAATATAATTAAGTATTGGTCAGCATTTGCAATGCAATTCATTCTAAGGTAATATTAATTTTTAAGGAGCGATACTTATATAAAGTATAAAATCAACAGTTTCCTCCAACGGAGAGATCTTCGAGCTGCTCGTCTCCTTTGTGCAGACATTACAAACGCTGAGGAAAACTGTTTGTGCTGTCGAGTTACTGATGTGAAGTGTTAGTGCACCTGTCGCTCATATCATTTAAACTTATAAACTTATTACATACAAGATCATGTAAAGATTGATCTAACAATGAACAATAATGACAAAGCAGAAAACATAAAGATCATTGGTTTGTGTACATCATAATATGATATTTATACACAGGAAAAAAAGAACAATAACAAGGCGAGATACTCTTTATATCTACTTATTTATTTATACTATTCATATCTTTAAATAGTTCTGAGGAAAATAAATAAATTAACAACATATTCAAGAGATGACGTTTTTTGAGGTTTCTTAATAATAATAAATATATCGTTATAAGGATAAAACTGCTTAAATCAACCCTAAATGTATTCACAAAAAAATCGGCAGCTGTTTCTTCAACAATACAACAAAATGAGCAACTTTCATCAATATCAAGATATTTACAGATAGATGAATTAAACGTGTCGTTCATCTTTTAAGTTGTTGCGCTTGTGATAACGCGTCGTAGGTCACATGATAACGTAAACATGGCGATGATGTCCGGATCGCATTCATACTCAACGAGATTTGGCTATAAAGTACCTACTCTTTTAGCGCTCGTTAAGTAGGTACTCATTGAAATTAAGTACCTACTCATTGAGTATGCGGTTTGGAACGCAGCCTCTGTGTTTCTAAATCAGCTTAGTTTGGTAGTTCAGTTTACTGGTAAGAGTCAGTCAGAGAGAGAGTTAATGGACTTAAAGGGGTCATGACATGGGTTTTTTTATTTCATTATTATGTTCCCTTAGGTGCAATTATAGTATTACTATTTTTTTTTACGAAAAACTTTTAAAATCTAGTGATTTATGACCTTTTCCCACCCTGTTTCTCATCCTCTGATTCAAACAGTCTGTTTTGGGGGTGTTTCCCCTTTAAGAGTTCAGTGTTAAAGGGATAGTTCACTTTGGAATTAATATTTGATATGTTTTAGCTTACCTTAAGGGCATCCAAGATGTAGGTGTCTTTGTGGCCGCAGTATTTTCAATTTTGATATTTTTAGGTCAAACCGTTCTTGTCTGTCAGTCATATAATGCAGGCAATAGGGGTCCACCTTAAAAAGCATACACAGAGAAGTCCAAATTAAACATGATTTAATGACTCGTAAACGTAAGTACACATTGATGACATAAGACACGAAACGAGTGGTTTTTGTGAGAAAACGAACAGTATGTATATAGTTTTACCTCTTGTAAACACAGCCACGTCCAAGTGATCTGAGATCGCGAGCGCTTCGGTCTTTTCCGGAAAGCACCGGAAGTGAAACCTCGCGCGTGTACGTCATTCATACAATTGTTTTATTTTTTTGTAATTGTTTTCATTTACGACGGTTTAAACATCCCGGATAAGCGCAAATTAGTACCCTTTCAATTAGCCGTCTTACCTACAATCTCTGTTCTGTGTAAACAATGAGTGACGTACACGCGCGAGGTTTGACTTCCGGTGCTTTCCGGAAAAGACCGAAGCGCTCGCGATCTCAGATCACTTGGACATGGCTGTGTTTACAAGAGGTAAAAACTATATAAATACTGTTCGTTTTCTCACAAAAACCACTCGTTTCGTGTCTTAGGTCATCAATGTGTACTTACGTTTACGAGTCATTAAATCATATTTAATTTGGACTTCTCTGTGTATGCTTTTTAAGGTGGACCCCTATTGCCTGCATTATATGACTGACAGACAAGAACGGTTTGACCTAAAAATATCAAAATTGAAAATACTGTGGCCACAAAGACACCTACATCTTGGATGCCCTTGAGGTAAGCTAAAACATATCAAAAATTAATTTCAAAGTGAACTATCCCTTTAACGCCCACTGTTATGATTGGCTAACGTCAGTGCCTATGCATCAATTATTGACACCCCCAGCCAGAATATTTGCAGATTCAGCGTAACTGTTTAGTAGCGGGTGATGCATTCGAAGCGATGGCTCTTGCAAGCATAAAACCTTATATGTTTGAGCTGGAATCAGATGAGGAATCAGAGGAAAATTAACCATCACCACAACAACGAAGACTGGATCAGTCCATGTCCACATGGAAAGTGTAACTATTTTGAATTAATAAAAAAAATTGTAACCCGAGACACTTGAAAACGTATAATTATTGCATAATTATCCTATAGCTTAATTTGCCAACAGTTTAACATTATTTAACTAATTTCAATGAAATGATAGGGTGTACCACAGAGAACAATGCATGCACAGGCCATACATATTTGAAGATGCAGCATTGATAAGGCAACATTTTTAATTTTCTATCACATGTAGGCCTACTAGAAAGGCTACATATTTTCAAGATTGTCTTATACAAATGTGTTTATATTAGCCAGTGATAAAAAGTAATATTGTAAATACCCTTAAAATGGAAATTCTACATAAAAAGGTGGCATATCAAACACATTTATGATTGCTTTAAACATTCACAGGTGCACTTGTGGCAATTGTGGTGCAATGCCCACTGAGCAAGAACATAAATGCTGCATGGAGACCCCTGAAGTATGTGCACATAATGAAAAACAAATAATAATAATTATGTCAATCTGCATGTTTGAGTATTACATGTCGGACTACAATTGTAAACTCAATAGCCTTCTCAATAGGTTGTCAGAAGAATTAACCAGGCACCAGTACCACCTACCTGTATGATTCACACCCGGTGTGTGAAAAATTCCCAGATGCGGAAGGCAGCTATGTCGGATTCAAACTGCCCCTTGTCTAAACCTTGACACATGCTCAGCAATGGCCTCCTCCAATGAAGGTCTGTCATACTGTGTGCATAGACTGTCAGGCACTGTAATTTTATGCAGCTCCTCCATGTAGGGAAAAGGATCTGGCAGAACCTTTTCAAACAGCAGTGTCATCAGATTGTAGACGTAGCCTGGAATTTTTTTTTGTAACACTGTAAATTAAGTTCTATGCACTTTGTGTGTATTGTATTTAGTTTTTTTGTGTGTGTAAATGACAAATTAAAACATCTATTCAAACTTACAGTACGTTGGGTTGGATGTCACTGGTTTTGTGGTGTACAATCCTTTTTTAGCCATGGGAAACAAAAGTCTGTACATTGGCTTTCCAGATGATGTAGTAGCCTTTGGACGGTTAGAATTTTCATTGAAATGCATGCCAGCCAAATACAACCTAAAACAGCAGAAAAAAAACAGCAGATTAAAAAAATTAAGAAATGACAAAGTATTCGAAAAGTTATAATTGCTTTTCAAATTACGTTATAGCTTATGCTAGGCTTCCTGTATTACATACAATTATGAAATAATATGACTTTATGGTTCATTAAATGTCAATAAGATGCTTCTATACAACTTTACATTGCATACCTGCACAGCATTCCAATAAAAGGAAATACCACACTTTTGGGGGCAAAGCGTAAAATAACACTGTGAAAGGCCTCCAAGGATGAGGTCTGGAAGTGAGGGCTGAGCTTTGCTACATCTTTGAGGACTCTGTTGTTAGTCAGCACCTTTTCGACTCTGTAAAGTGGTTTTGAACCTGGAATGGTAGTATGTATGAATTTGTGTGAAGGACAATGGAAACAGTATTAGCACTGTGGGACACACAGATGAATAACAGTCAGCCACTTTGATTGGTAATGGTAATAATATGAACTATTATGCACTCACCAGGTTTGAAGCTTTTACTGCTGCCCTTAGACTCTCGATGTGAATGTTCACATTGTGGGTATAATGGATCATCATGGATGTGAACATCCTGAATGTGATTGATGAGGGACTTCCACTTGGCTACCTTCTCTGGTCCTGAAGTAGAGGATGCTGCAGTCCAGTAGAGATGGTTTCTTATGCTGTGCTGCCACTTTTTCACTATTGAACAGTCCTTGTCTCTGGCAATTTGCTCTAACTTCTTTGACAACCCTAGAAGAAACATTGTTTATGTAATTTTAAAAAACCTGTCCATTTATTAACATGAAATGTTTTTTTTTCAGAATCTGTACTAAGTACAGTTATAACCACAAGACAAGAAAGCTCAAACGTACCTTTCTCCAAATGCCAGACATCATAGTACTGTGTGATGTTTCGTTCTCTCAGAAACTTTTGAATCTGGGGATGTCGGTCTGTCACAATGCAGTCTAGCCTTACACCACGTTCCTCCAGCAATTCCAGGCTTCGTTTTAACCCTTCTTTCTCCATGTGGTAGCTACCACCGACCTCATTACTCTTTGAAAAAAGAGTTATCAGCAGGGCAGTGAAAGTCAGTTATTTCATTCCTTCAAATATGTAGTTGGATATGATTACTGTTTTAAAGTATAAAAAGGTTTATTATAGATAGCAATTGTAATTTATAATACAATTATAATTTAGAATAGTTTAATTTGAAACAGGCAAGGCATACTCTGTTGCCACTTTTTTCTGGTAATTTTGTGTGCATTGACATGATGTGATCAATGCATTTTCTCACTTGCACTAGCTGGATGTCTATTATGAGGTTCTTTTGAAGATCCATTGTGGTGTAGCTCCCATACTTTGCTGAATGGCCTAAAATGTCACAATAAAAATAATATTTTAGAAAATAGTTTACACAGGAACAAATTATTAAGACTGCAGAAAAACTTGCACCACCAAGCATGACTCTTTACCTGGCGAATCAGCTCTCATATCGCCACCAATTATCACCTTGTCCGCCTCACAGAGATCCTTCACTAAATCCACCTGTTCCTTCTTCCACTTATATATTATTAGTGGTTCCAGGTACATGATGGCATGCCTTCGGAAGGTTCTGTATTTGAACATCTTCAAATGCATTGACTCAAATACCTTCAAAAGAAAAACAATAATTATGCATTATACATTTAAACTATTTTAAACAGGACAAAAAACACCCCACAAACCTTTTTCATCTGGAAGAATGAAGCTCCAGAGAAGTACAGGGAAGCAGACAGCTGGAGGTTACCAACAGGGGTACTGCCAACACAGGGTTGGCTCTTCCACTGTCTGAAGTACTCACAATGCGGGCAAAGTTGATCAATGGCCAAAAAAGTCCCATTGCTACGAGGCTGAATATTGCAGGCTCTTGAACATACTGGACAGGTCTCAAACAGTTCAAGAAGACAGTTTTCAAACACAATATATTTGGTGTCTTCATGAGATGCTTTGGAAGTGTACATGCTATCACAAGAGAAAATTAATAACAAAAAATTAATGTAGTGTATTTTTTTTTCAACATAATCAGTTTTACGAGTCAGTAAAACATACAGTTCACATAAATGTCTGCTAAACTTAAAATGATAAAGACAAAAAACTTACGAATGCTGTGATGGTTCAGTCACACTGGTGACAGACTGAGCAGGGTCATATGTTACGTCCTGAGTGTCACAGACTTCTTCATAAGACACACTTTCTTCACCCTCCAATTCACAGCGACGTCTTTTGGCAGGCCGTTGATCTTTTAAAGGTGTTGAAGTAAAAGGCTGTGAAGTAGTCCAGGGTATGGCGACATCACCACTTGAAAGTTTTGAGGACTGCTCTCTTTGTGTTTCTATAACGTTAGAAAATACAATGTAAAGTTTTATTCTATCAATTGTAATTGCAGTATTCTAAAAATATGGTCTATATAAATACTTCCTTTTAGGCAATTAAAAATTTAAGCTTCTTATAAATAGAATTATGATGACACAAGTTAGGATTATATAAATAATACCTTTGCTACTATACTTGGGTCTCATGGTTTGAAATGACAGCTGTGTGCCCACAGATGTTTGAGTGGGTTGGTCAGTTTGACAGCCAACATCTTTTGATATGGGGCCTGAACATGCCGGTCTCTGAAAACAATATGCAAGTAAAAACACTGTGAATATTCATAATGAATGAAATTGCGCTTTAAAAAGTAGTTTAAAGTTTAAAATACATTACTTACAGTTTGGGTCGTCTTTGTTCCCAGAATAGTCGGCACGGACTTATCTTTGAGCAACAGTTTTCTGGCAAAGCCAGCATCATATTGAGATTTGTTCTCAAAACAGTCATCCTTAAAATGTACAGAACAAACGCTTAAGTTAACACTGCCGTGACTGGGACGTCCGCAAAAAATAAACTGCATCCATTTTTCCCTGACGTCTGGATCTTTCGGCAGCGTATTCAGAGATTTTGTTTGTCCACAGCCAGGAACAGCACATCTGCGTGGCATCGTAATTTTCCTGTGTGTGCACAGAGTAGACCCACTCGCTGTCCATCGACTGAACACTTGTGAGGTGCGCGGCGATACGAAATGAGCGTAGTTGTCTTGCGCTTAAAATTGTAGTTGTCTTGTGTTGGAGGCGGTCATATGCAAACGCTGGTACGTCACTTCGCACCGTGCCGTCACTTCTTACCATGGATCCAGAACGAGCTGTATTTAGAGCTTGATTAAATAAATGATTCGTTTATAATTGGGAGGACGTCTTAAGCTATTAAACTTGCAGGACGTTTTAATGGTACAAATACCTCTTGTATAACAAAAGATCAAGGCAAATTTGATTTCTTATGTCATGACCCCTTTAAATCACCTGATTAGACCGAAAACACTCAAAACTAACATTAGAAGCTGATTAGTAAAAGTTATCATTAATGTTAGATAAAGCATTCAATGTTACATTCAATAATCAAACTTTCATTTAACCGTTCTTGTTAAAACTATGAAATTGTTTGTACACAAACCTTTCCTCTTCAGCCGAATCACAACAGATGCAGCGCAGCCTTATGACATCACACCAACAGACCAAAATAAAAGTCCTGTTCACACGTGCAAATATAAACTTTGTTTGCGTGTAAACGGGACTTTTATCCGGTGTTGAATTCTTGGTAAAATACATATTTAAATGTGAAGTAAAATATATATATATATATATTTAAAAGGTGAATGAGGTGATAAAAATGCCAAGAAAGTAGTGTTAATTTCGTCAGACGAGACGAGACTAAATGTGTTTGTCAACAACCTTTTTTTTTCATGACAAAGACGAGACTTCACCAATATCCAAAAATGCTAAGACTAAATTAACGTGCATTATTGTTGACGAGACTAAAATGTTTTGTATAAAAAATAAATACTAAGATGAAATCTCGCTTCATTTTTGTCTTCAATCATCTCTACTTTTTCATCATGAAACAGAATATTCTATATTACGCCATCAAAATATTCCAAATGAGTTTGCGCTGTTGCTCAAGTACAGGTCTCATACTCTTGTTGCTGCAACATGAAACTACATGGAGCAAGAACACAACACCCATAGACAAGACAGCATGTTAGGTAGAAGGAGAGGCTCGATATTTTGTCGCATTTTGCATACAATGATATCGACAAAAAGTCAGAATGCGTCATTATAACTGACGGGAAGCACTGCGGACAAAAAAAATATATTAAGGAAAAAAAATCTACGCTGTAAATCAACCAGTTACCTTGCAGAAATATTAATTGTTAAGCCTTGTTAAATCTCATTTGTTTGTTATTTCTCAAGACCAACCTAGAATGTAGTATTTTACTGTATTCTTTTTAGGTATACTTATTTTATTTCTGCTCTGAACAGAAAAATGAGACAAGGCAACCAAAAACAGTTTTAAAAACCTTGTCAGTAACTTGTCAGCCGGAGTCTGTTGGGCCCCAGCTTTTGAATTGTGTTCAAAATAAAATACTCTTTAGAACAAATCCATAATTTGTAAATATGTCCCTTAAAGGTGCTCCAAGCGATGTCACACAAAAAACAAACTGGGCTAACCCGCACCACGAAATATAAACTGTTCCAGCCAATAACCGAAAAGAAGGATTTTGAGGGGTAAGTGTGTGGATGAGGAGGAAGGAGGGTCTAGCTAGCCTACGTTTTGTTTGGCAATACTTTAAACGTCAACAAGAAGTGACGTCATCCGACCTCCCCTTAGAGCACCTTTAAATCAGAAAACAAAACTTTAAAAACACTTTTAACAAAGTTGCATTCAACAACAAGTGTATTTTGTCAGATAATTATGATATTTAACCAATATTCGAGATGTGTGAAACACTATTTGACTGGTTATCATAAATAATTTATTTAAAAATAAGATTAAATTAAAAATAGGTGACAAATTTAACACTACAAGAAAGAGTTTAAACCACATCCGGTATGTGAGATTCTGTTAACGGTGTTACGTTTTCCTGATTGGTCTAGGGCAGGGGTGGGGAACGTTGGTCCTGGAGAGCCATAGCCCTGCAGAGTTTAGTTCCAACCCTAATCAAACACACCTGAACCAGCTAATCAATGTCTTTAGGATCATTAAGGCTACAATCAGGTGAGTTTTTTTCAGGGTTGGAGCTAAACTCTGCAGGGCTGTGGCTCTCCAGGACCGACGTTCCCTACCCCTGGTCTAAGGGAAGAAAGCAACAGCAAAAGAAAATGGATGGTGTTGAAATGAATGTGCAGCAGCATGAAGCCACCCCGTCTCCAGACCCAGAAATGTTTCACAATAAACACAAAATTATCTCATTAAAGAAAGTAGTTTTTATTTACAAATCAAACAAAAGAAAAAGGGGGTATCAGATTCAGAAGGGGGTATTGCCAAAACAATAAACATAATCAATATAACTTCTTATTAATCAAACTACTTAAACTAAAAGAAAAGAAAAGCAAGAGTAGAGCAAAATAAGCTAACTCCCTTGCTGACATAAACAGGAGAAAAAGTCCAAATAAATGGCACCCGCTTCCCTACTAACCCTAAAAATAAATAAATAAATCATTAACTTGCAAATTGCAAGTAAAAGGCAAAAGAGATTAATTAAACCATTCAATAAATCATGAAAAGTAACACCCACTTCTACCTTTGTGAATCTCTATCATAGATTGATCAAAAAGGGACCAACGAGCGAAAACTAATACAATAAGTAGAACACCAAAATAAGGTAGAGATACACAACACTACTTGTTCCAACAACACATCAGGTCTAGGGTTGGAGACGGGACCTCAAAGCCACTGCACACAACCAAGCCACCACCAACCATAGACAGTAAAAGAAATGGACACAGCGACCCCGTTGATTTCAACGGAGAGAGTTGAAGCCCAACATGGGCACTTACTTCCTGATAGCCAAGCGTACTGCGCATGCTCAAACTGAGCCTGACTGACAGTTGTACGTCTTCTAGTAGCGGTGCCAAGAGGAATCTGAATCATTCCCTTCCGAATCTTGCAGAGCCGGAGATCGTGAGTATGAGCTGTTCATGAGCTCGCACCAGGAGCAACTTTATAACTCTCTATGGGCTTCTCCCTTGACTTTATTTCTCCACGTCCCCCCGATTGCGCGCGAGCTTCTACTTCTGTCTTTACGGTAAATGTCTCTTCTGCGCGACAGAGAGTCGCGTGTTATGACGCAATCGCTAGCCTATTTTTACAAAAATGGCTTCTACGGGGCCATAACGTAAGATACAAAGTAATGGAGCCTTTTATACATTGTCGTGTTTCTTTAGAAATAAATAATGGACAAATGGAGTCTTTGGACGCCTCAGATGTAAAGTTATTCGCTGTCAAAGTGACGCCAAAATGAATGGGAGTTAATGGGATGCTAACAGCAAGTGATAGCCAGCTACAATGGCGGCCCCCGGAGGCAGCTTCAACTTCCGGCTGATGGATTACCCCCTTGCCACCAACACAGCTCTGATGATGGTTGCAGGTTAAGTAGTCTCCTTCCCCTCCCAGCATCCAATCACAGCAGGGCATTGATTATTGGCCTCAGGTGGAAACCATTCTCCTACGAAGAAAGACAGGGAGAGAGAGAGAGAGAGAGAGGAGAGAGAGAGAAGAGAGAGAGAGAGAGAGAGAGAGAGAGAGAGAGAGAGAGAGAGAGAGAGAGAGAGAGAGAGGAGAGAGAGAGAGAGAGAGAGAGAGAAAAACAGCATAGCTTGGGCACCCACAAAAAAAACCTTATGGCTCTGGACGTAACAATGGCTAAACACTAATGTTTGTGTGCAGAAACCATTTATACAAGGGGTCAGGAACTTTTTTCAATAAAACAAATTTAGCTTGATGCAATTTTATTTCTAGATACAGCTTTAACAAAAACAATAAATGTCTGTCAATATAATGAAACCTTTTTTATGTCCACTGACTAAAAACAACAACAAAAAACAAGAATACAATAGTCAAATCAAGTCAAATCATCTTCATTTATATAGCGCTTTTAACAATGTAGATTGTTCCAAAGCTGCTTTACAGTGATAATAGGAAATCAAAGTAACAGATTGTTTTGGCTTTATGACAGCTTTAGAATAAAGTTATTGTCCAGCTAAAGTTAGTTTTAATTGATTCACTTCCGTCGCAATGATCATTAGTTATTAACTTAGGGGCCGCTAACACAACACTGTTTTAACAGAAAACTCTTTGAGTTCTCTCTACACAAACTTTAAAAACGTGAACCTGTGAGAACGCTGATGGCGTGCACATGCGTATTAAGAGTTCATTCTATAGGTATGCGCGTTTGAATTATATGGACATGTAGTCCTTCCCTACAAAACCAACCCTCAACAAACTACTTGTCTGGCCTTAAAATTTATAATACAGAACTTTATCGCTTCGGCGTAGCCACGTGAGCCAGAATTATCCCAACAACGACTATCTGTACATCTGTACAGAGTTAAAGGTAAGGAGGCCTTCACAGGGAGGGACTACACTTCAAGACTACGTTGTGGTCGTGTCCAGGCGCAGGTCCTTCATCAGATCTGGATACGGCCTGGATCCGGCAGACTGCGGTAAACCTCTGGATAAACAGAGAGACTAATATTAGCGTAGACGTCATCCTTCTTATGATGTAACGAGTACATCAGGATTCATGGGAAGTGTTCCCGATTCTGGCTGACCTAATCTATGCAGCCTAACATTGAGTTATAGAAGTCTATAGTGTGTTATGTGTATGCTAGGTAAAAGAGAAAAGGATCTACCATTAGCAGTTGATTTTGATATTCTAGGTATTATCAACTGGCCGGAATTTTGAGATCGCAGTAGACGTGAAGGACTATAATGCGTTAAGAGCTCGCTCAAGTACTGGAGCTAAACCATTTAGTGCTTTGTAAGTACCGTAATTCCTCAAATAAAAACCGGGACCTTTATTTACCTGAACTGCAGACGGTGACAGGCTTTTATTTGAAGCAGGCTTTTATTAGAGGCAGGCCTTTATTTCTAATTCCATCTTTTTGATAAATAATAAGATTGGGCCGATAGACGAGGCTGACAGACATCACTATGTTGTTGAGACAGCATCGCGATCCCCCCCGCCCGTCCGTCCGCCCGCCGCCTGTTTCCATGGTGACACGTCAGGCTTGGCATGCATGTGATTCACCACAGCCAAAATAGCGCTGTATGACAGATGTAGCACGTTTATTTCTAAATATGAACAAACTTGCTTAAACTCCCAAACTCCGATTCTGAAATACATGTAAGAGAGTTTTTGTCGTTTAAACACCTTTAACGTTATAAATGATCTTGATCTGTAACGTGAGATGTTTGTTCGGGGCCGCAGTTCAGAGATTCCTGTCTGTTGGATTTATTACAGCACGTGAATTCATCAGTTTCTCCCGAAATACATGAAAGTAAGTGGCCGGTGAACTGGGAGAAGAACAGAGTAAACTTTATAGTTACTTGCACTGTGTATCTGATATGAATAAAACACCTCGGCAAATATATTTGAATTAATTTTTATTGCTGCTTCCATAGACACCATTGTGTATTTTACAAACTATAAATGTATTTTTTTCTATAAATTATATGTATTTAAATGTCTGAAACCTAAAATAAACATGATGTTATTAAAAACACTGAATAGTTGTGATATACGGTATGATAAGCACCTGAAAGTCCGTCTTTAGCTCATTGAAAGCACAGTTTGAATCCTGACATTTATTGTGTTTGAAAATATCTAGTGTAAAATGAGTGTGTTACGTTATGTCAATATATGAAAGGCACAGGAGATTACCTATCAACACTAACGTAAATTTTCCCCGGCCTTAATTTGAGACCGGCCTTTATTTGTCTGTGTTGATCCCACCCCCCCACTATCAGAGGCCTGGCTTTTAATTGACTACCGGTTTTTATTTGAGGAATTATGGTAATCAACAATATTTTAAAACTTATACGATGTTTAATAGGGAGCCAATGCAGTGTTGACAGAACCGGGCTAATATGGTCATACTTCCTGGTTCTGGTAAGAACTCGAGCTTCTGCGTTTTGGACCAGCTGTAGTTTGTTTATTAAGCGTGCAGGGCAACCACCCAGTAGAGCATTACAATAATCTAGCCTTGAGGTCATGAATGCATGAACTAACCGCACAATGTTATGTTTCGACTGTAAGTGGACATTAAAATAATAAAATACCCTTTTTATCTGAAAGACCATAAATGCCAGAGTATTGTAAGCAGATTTTGCTGCTACATGGAAAAAAAACCCAGCAGAATGCGCTGGCGTGTTAGTCAACCCCAGAGGGTTTAGGTGTCCTTTTTGGTGTCCGTTTAGAAACTTTTTCCACACTTCTTGAGTGAATTCTCAAGTGGCATTTAAGGGTTACTTTATGTTTGAAACTCTTTCCACACTGATCACATGTGTAAGGCCTCTCTCCATTGTGGATTCTAATGTGGACTTTAAGGTTTCCTTTATCACTGAAGCACCAGTCCACACAATAAGCAGGTGAAAGGCTTCTCTCCAGTGTGAACTCTCATGTGGGTTTTAAGATGTCCTTTTTGAGTGAAACTCTTCCCACACTGTTGGCAGGTGAACGCCTTCTCTCCAGTGTGAATTCTCATGTGTTTTTTAAGGTTTCCTTTATCAGTGAAGCACCGTCTACACAATAAGCAGGTAAAAGGCTTCTCTCCAGTGTGAATTCTCATGTGGGTTTTTAAGATGTTCTTTTTGAGTGAAACTCTTTCCACACTGTTGGCAAGTGAACGCCTTTTCTCCAGTGTGAATTCTCATGTGTTTTGTAACATTTCCTTTATCAGTGAAGCCCTTTCCACACAATTTGCAGGTAAAAGGCTTTTCTCCAGTGTGAATATATATGTGGGATTTAAGGTGTCCTTTTTCAGCAAAGGTCTTTCCACACTGTTGGCAGGTAAAAGGCTTCTCTCCAGTGTGAATTCTCATGTGGCCTTTAAGATGACCCTTTTCATTAAAGCTTTTCCACAATGAGGGCAGGTAAAAGGCTTCTCTCCAGTGTGAGTTCTCATGTGGCCTTTAAGGTGATATCTATCATTGAAGCTCTTTCCACACTGTTGGCAGCTGTAAGGCTTCTCTCCAGTGTGAATGTTTACATGCCTGTTAAGGCAGTTTTTTTTGGTGAAACTCTTTCCACATTGATTACATCTGTATCGATTTGCTCCAGTATTCATTTTCATGTGGATTTTAAGGTGTCGTTTTTCAGTGAAATTAGTTTGTGAGGAAATCTTTTCAGTCTGTGAGCAACTAAAAGAGTTTTCTCCATTTATGAAATCATGATTTTTCCCAAACTGATATTTCTCTTCCATTTCATTTAGTTCTTGACTCTCCACTTTCAGTGCCATCAGATCTAAAAGAGACAAATAGAAGTTAACCCCAGTTTAATGGCACAACAACAAGAGACATCAATACATTTACACATTTAATGCATTAAAACCAAAAGCATGTATGCTAGATCCTATACCCACTAAGCTACTGAAAGAGGTGGTTCAAAAAATTCTCTCAATATTCGTAACCCTTTTCTTACTTCAATTCTATGCGTTTAGGACACTGCTAAGGTATTATGGAAGTGGTTTGGAATGTGCTTTAGACTATGAAAGTGAGTTCCACAAGGAGAAAGAAGGGTGGACCAAACTGTGTGGGCCACCTTTGCGGTCAATAGCCAATCACAGCACTGGAAGTGAAAAGCACCAAATTGCAATCCTCCTAATCGGACGGGGATAAAATGTACCCTTTGAAGACACACTCCCCGTTTTGAGTCTCCGGTCCATCCAATCCGATAATAACAGACTAGGATATGATGGTCAAGAAATTTTTCCACCTGTTAATCGCCGAGTGTCAACACCAGTAATACCGGTATCACGCACAGGCATTCATAACAGTGCAGATCAGAGCAAGCATTTTCAATTAATTCCTGAGCTTCCATAGGAATTAACAAAAAAATACTCACTCTGTGCCGCGCCAGTGGACACACACTTTTATGAATGCCATGTGCCATTTACTTTGTTGGAATTAGCGCCAATTCTTAATGAAAAACACAAACGACTAGAAAAACACAACTAATCCTCTACAGATTAGTAACTCAACGGTAACTGCTAGCCTGCCATTAAATACAGTTTTACCCACTCCACAGTACACCAAAAGCAAATAAATTATAACGCCAGACTATCGATGTAAATGTCTGTTGAGGAAAATAATGTTAGAAATCACAAACTACCCTTGCATCTCAATGCTCACATTACATTTACAGGAACTAGTTTCTCAGCAGCGGCTGAAGTTTACTTTTCGGCGCAGTACTACTAACTGGAGCAAAGTAAACACAGAACAGACGCGCACGACAGTCGGACGTCTAGCTAGCTAGTAAGCGAGGGATATTTGTAACAAACGAAGGATATTGGCAACATGGTGATTCGGTGTGCATTTCGCAATTGCAATAATAAATCCAAAAAATGTTCACCTCGAAGTTTCCACAAATTTCCATTCAAAGATCCAGAAAGGAACCAACTTCGGCTTATTGCTGCTGGCTTGGACAACGAGACACCGGCAGAGACTCTACAAAAGTTGAAAATTTGCAGTGATCATTTTAGACTAGACGATTTTGAAGACAACCGTAATCGAAACGGTCACAGGTTACTGAGAAGGAATGCAGTTCCAGCCGTCTTTCCAGATGCACCAACATCTACAGATGCACAGGTAATAACGTTTGTCAGGCTATTATAGCTAGCTAATGAAGTTAGTCCGTTTCATAACTGATAGATTGACACTGACAACGTTAGTGGAGATAACGTTATAGTTCAATGCATTGTGGAGATTGACAATAGTATAACTTATGGTGTGTTCACACGGAACGCAAATTTATTATTTGCGCGAGTAGACTACATACAAAGTCAATGCAAAGACGCGAATAGACGCATCATTCGCGCCGGGCATCGCCTCAAAGTCCGAATTGGCATTGCTTTCAAACGTGGACATTGTCATATGTCTTGCTATTACATGTCATGAAATGTACTCTGCTTCTGTAGTGATGAGTGTCAGCGGCAGGTAAATACACTTGCGTGATTGTCATGTGGACCGGCGCACTCGGTTGCCTAGGTATCTTGATATCCATCAGCCGCTGCTGTAGACTGTGCTAATAAATACAGGGAACGAAGTATACCTATATCATTGAGATGCAAGGGTAGTTCGTGATTTCTAACATTATTCTCCTCAACAGACATTTATATCGATAGTCTGGCGTTATAATTTGTTTGCTTTTGGTGTACTGTGGAGTGGGTAAAACTGTATTTAATGGCAGGCTAGCAGTTACCGTTGACTCGCGCTAGCCTAGCACCGGCGAAATATGCAACTGGAACGACTGGATGAAAATTTTTGAAAACTGTCTCCACTGATAAATAACACTAAGGCTCACTTGGAAATGAGGCCCGATGTCCAAAATTCCGAACCACCCCTTTAAATAATTTAATAGTGACAGTAATTTCTTATTTTTGCCAAAAGGTCCAAGCATTTAATATGAAATGAGATATTCTTATGCATCTACTGACAAAAAAAAACAACAACTCATGCACACTTCTTATTAGAGACGCTTTAGTGTTGTAGTACTCGAGACCGGTCTTGGTTTCGAGACCAGTCTCGAGACCACTTTTTGATGGTCTCGGACTCGATCGCATTTGGTCTCGGTCTTGGACATTGAGGATTTTTTTTCAAGACCAGACAAGACCATAACTGTGAAAATATCACTAATTTGCCAGTATATTGACTAATTATTTTCTTAACATCCTTGCTTTTATTGAATGTAAAACGTACTGATTCAAATCCAAGCAATAACGTGACTCATTGGTCATTGCTAATGTATTTTTGTTACCGCTGCCTGTCACCCATCCCGCCCCCTTTCACTCGCACTCCCAAGAAAGTGATCTGTAGTTGTCTGGGAGCGGGAGAAGATGTCTGCAAAATCTTCAGTAATACAATTCGGCTATAAAAATCATAAAGAATATATTTGCAAAACAACATCCAGAAGAAAGCATACAGCTTCTTGTAAATTCTGCAGTGATTCGCTTTCAGAGACGGTGGGGACTACGTCAAACTTTTATCCTCACTTAGAAAGGAAGCACAAAGAAAGGTAAGCTATAGAGGGAATGCGCATGACGTAGCCGGAGTGAATGCGGTCACGCCCACTAAGTGGCAAAAAGATTGAGCGGCAGCATTTGTTTTCAGCGTGAATGCCGTGAAAAACACACAAAACATATCAAAAACGGGAAAGAGCTTTGCGATTGACTGTACAGCTAGATTTGACCAGAAATCTGAGGTACTGTATATTTTTTACAGACTGCAAAAAGCTACAGAACAGACTATATTCTGCATAATTGGATGTTTTTAAATAAACACTGACAAAAAACTATACAAGTTTTAGGGCTGGACGATATGATGATATACAGTATAACATTAATGTAAGTGATCACTCGGATTTAGACCTAATTTTCTTAATTATTTCCCCGGCATCAAAATCAGGCACATATAAATGTCAGGAAACACGATTCCTGGCTGCATATCAATATCCATGGATCACTGGATCTTTGATAAGTTGTAAGGAACACTATATCGAGTCCAACTTTTAGTTTAAACTGACAATAGTTTGTTTTACTCGCGTTTTCGCAGTTTCCCCTATTATCTCCAGCCACGCAGCAGCTCTTTTGCCACTCAGTCCGGCTGAGGGGGGCGTTGTTCCGGCGGGAAAGTGACGTTAATGCATTCCCTCTATATGTGTAAGTGATGTTAGCAAAGCTGGCTAGCTAACATTAGCAATCTGCCTCGTACCAAATACAATTATCTCACACAAAGAGATTTTGTCAATATTAGCTAACGTTATATATATTATAGGGATGGGAATTGAAAACCGGTTCCACTCGAGAACCGGTTCTAAGTTTTATGAACCATCGATATTGAATGCCCTCAACGTTAACGATTCCTCTTATCGATGCTCCTGCTCCAAAGCGAATTTTTGTCCCACCATAGTCTTATTTGATTGATGAGTAATGTAGACGAACTGCTGCGAGTGTGACAGGGCGCATCAGAAGAACGAGCAGAGAGAGCACCCCGGTCGCACGCGCACACACTCTCTCTCTCTCTCTCTGCGGAGCCAGGCGAATGTGGCTTCACCGTCTCCTAAGCGCTGTCTTGCTCTCTCTCCCTGGCACATAGTAATCAAAATAAATCGACACGATGTAACTCAATACAACCATGAATATGTATCTTCGGCATTTTTGCACACTGTAAAAGATGCTGGATATAATTTACTGTACATCAAATGGTCAGTCAGTCATGTTTTTGTGTTCTGTGTCTATATCTATATCTATGTGTTTATCCACTGCAGTGAGCTTGAATTTATGAAGAGTGTTTGCCACTTCAGTTTGTTAAGGTTTGGCATATGATGAAATTGCTCCCAATTAAATAATTTTGTACTTTTATAAATCACATGCATTTTTTTTACACATTTAGCTATGTGTTTTGAAAAAAAAAAAGATTGTTGTTGGTTTAAAAACAACATAACTTTATGCATTGTTAATAAAAGGCGGAGAAAAGTGAAGACTTGTTTTACATTCTGTACTAAATGATGGAAGTCACCCAGGAGTATTGAATAAAGATGGTTAAGTTTATTTCAGCTTTGAGTGTTAAATATCTGTGTTTTTATGTGGATCTTTCAGATCAATTTGAGAAGCTCTTTTGATCATGTTTCACATTTTATTGTGTCATGTAGTGTGGGGCGCTGGTCTTGGTCTCGACTCGGTCTCGCCCTCTCGGTCTTGATCTCGTCTTGGTCTCGGCCCCTAAAAGTCTTGGTCTTGTCTCGGTCTCGATACACTCTGGTCTTGTTCTCGGCCCCTAAAAGTCTTGGTCTCGTCTCGGTCTCGATACACTCTGGTCTTGGTCTCGGCCCCTAAAAGTCTTGGTCTCGTCTCGGTCTCGATAAGCTCTGGTCTTGGTCTCGGCCCCTAAAAGTCTTGGTCTCGTCTCGGTCTCAATACACTCTGGTCTTGGTCTCGGCCCCTAAAAGTCTTGGTCTCGTCTCGGTCTCGATACACTCTGGTCTTGGTCTCGGCCCCTAAAAGTCTTGGTCTCGTCTCGGTCTCGTATACTCTGGTCTTGTTCTCGGCCCCTAAAAGTCTTGGTCTCGTCTCGGTCTCGATACACTCTGGTCTTGGTCTCGGCCCCTAAAAGTCTTGGTCTCGTCTCGGTCTCGATACACTCTGGTCTTGGTCTCGGCCCCTAAAAGTCTTGGTCTCGTCTCGGTCTCGATACACTCTGGTCTTGGTCTCGGCCCCTAAAAGTCTTGGTCTCGTCTCGGTCTCGATACACTCTGGTCTTGGTCTCGGCCCCTAAAAGTCTTGGTCTCGTCTCGGTCTCAATACACTCTGGTCTTGGTCTCGGCCCCTAAAAGTCTTGGTCTCGTCTCGGTCTCGATACACTCTGGTCTTGGTCTCGGCCCCTAAAAGTCTTGGTCTCGTCTCGGTCTCGATACACTCTGGTCTTGGTCTCGGCCCCTAAAAGTCTTGGTCTCGTCTCGGTCTCGATACACTCTGGTCTTGGTCTCGGCCCCTAAAAGTCTTGGTCTCGTCTCGGTCTCGATACACTCTGGTCTTGGTCTCGGCCCCTAAAAGTCTTGGTCTCGTCTCGGTCTCGATACACTCTGGTCTTGGTCTCGGCCCCTAAAAGTCTTGGTCTCGTCTCGGTCTCGATACACTCTGGTCTTGGTCTCGGCCCCTAAAAGTCTTGGTCTCGTCTCGGTCTCGATACACTCTGGTCTTGGTCTCGGCCCCTAAAAGTCTTGGTCTCGTCTCGGTCTCGATACACTCTGGTCTTGGTCTCGGCCCCTAAAAGTCTTGGTCTCGTCTCGGTCTCGATACACTCTGCTCTTGGTCTCGGCCCCTAAAAGTCTTGGTCTCGTCTCGGTCTCGATACACTCTGGTCTTGGTCTCGGCCCCTAAAAGTCTTGGTCTCGTCTCGGTCTCGATACACTCTGCTCTTGGTCTCGGCCCCTAAAAGTCTTGGTCTCGTCTCGGTCTCGATACACTCTGCTCTTGGTCTCGGCCCCTAAAAGTCTTGGTCTCGTCTCGGTCTCGATACACTCTGGTCTTGGTCTCGGCCCTAAAAGTCTTGGTCTCGTCTCGGTCTCGATACACTCTGGTCTTGGTCTCGGCCCCTAAAAGTCTTGGTCTCGTCTCGGTCTCGATACACTCTGGTCTTGGTCTCGGCCCCTAAAAGTCTTGGTCTCGTCTCGGTCTCGATACACTCTGGTCTTGGTCTCGGCCCTAAAAGTCTTGGTCTCGTCTCGGTCTCGATACACTCTGGTCTTGGTCTCGGCCCCTAAAAGTCTTGGTCTCGTCTCGGTCTCGATACACTCTGCTCTTGGTCTCGGCCCCTAAAAGTCTTGGTCTCGTCTCGGTCTCAATACACTCTGGTCTTGGTCTCGGCCCCTAAAAGTCTTGGTCTCGTCTCGGTCTCGATACACTCTGGTCTTGGTCTCGGCCCCTAAAAGTCTTGGTCTCGTCTCGGTCTCGATACACTCTGGTCTTGGTCTCGGCCCCTAAAAGTCTTGGTCTCGTCTCGGTCTCGATACACTCTGGTCTTGGTCTCGGCCCTAAAAGTCTTGGTCTCGTCTCGGTCTCGATACACTCTGGTCTTGGTCTCGGCCCCTAAAAGTCTTGGTCTCGTCTCGGTCTCGATACACTCTGGTCTTGGTCTCGGCCCCTAAAAGTCTTGGTCTCGTCTCGGTCTCGATACACTCTGGTCTTGGTCTCTGCCCCTAAAAGTCTTGGTCTCGTCTCGGTCTCGATACACTCTGGTCTTGGTCTCGGCCCTAAAAGTCTTGGTCTCGTCTCCGGTCTCGATACACTCTGGTCTTGGTCTCGGCCCCTAAAAGTCTTGGTCTTGTCTCGGTCTCGATACACTCTGGTCTTGGTCTCGGCCCCTAAAAGTCTTGGTCTTGTCTCGGTCTCGATACACTCTGGTCTTGGTCTCGGCCCCTAAAAGTCTTGGTCTCGTCTCAGTCTCGATACACTCTGGTCTCGGTCTCGGCCC
This sequence comes from Chrosomus eos, assembly GCA_036326025.1. Taxonomy (NCBI): domain Eukaryota; kingdom Metazoa; phylum Chordata; class Actinopteri; order Cypriniformes; family Leuciscidae; genus Chrosomus; species Chrosomus eos. The sequence continues at coordinate 46,371,337 of CM070822.1, forward strand.
CTAAAAGTCTTGGTCTTGTCTCGGTCTCGATACACTCTGGTCTTGGTCTCTGCCCCTAAAAGTCTTGGTCTTGTCTCGGTACACTCTGGTCTTGGTCTCGGCCCCTAAAAGTCTTGGTCTTGTCTCGGTCTCGATACACTCTGGTCTTGATCTCTGCCCCTAAAAGTCTTGGTCTCGTCTCGGTCTCGATACACTCTGGTCTTGGTCTCGGCCCCTAAAAGTCTTGGTCTTGTCTCGGTCTCGATACACTCTGGTCTTGGTCTCTGCCCCTAAAAGTCTTGGTCTTGTCTCTGTCTCGATACACTCTGGTCTCGGTCTCGGCCCCTAAAAGTCTTGGTCTCGTCTCGGTCTCGATACACTCTGGTCTTGGTCTCGGCCCCTAAAAGTCTTGGTCTTGTCTCGGTCTCGATACACTCTGGTCTTGGCCCCTAAAAGTCTTGGTCTCGTCTCGGTCTCGATACACTCTGGTCTTGGTCTCGGCCCCTAAAAGTCTTGGTCTTGTCTCGGTCTCGATACACTCTGGTCTTGGTCTCGTCTTTGTCTCGGGTTAGGTGGTCTTGACTACAACACTAAGTCCCTTACTAAATTCTGTGTCTCAGGGCTTTTAGTCCACACCTGTGCACATCTGGAGAAAAACTTATGGATTCTCATGTTTTTCACATTTCTCTAGAAAGGAGTGTTTTTTTTAATAAATAGGGGTGTTGTGAGCATTATGTAGCACTAAACACACAAGTAATGTGTTTCATTCATAATCGAAGCTAGAGGGCGCCCTCGAGCAGAAAGTCCACAGGTGAGACTTATAGAAGTCATAAAACTTGGTCTCGTCTTGGTCTCGGCCCCTAAAAGTCTTGGTCTTGTCTCGGTCTCGATACACTCTGGTCTTGTGTGTCATCATCAGGTATTTTTATAAGAATAAACCATATTATTCAATGGCAATCATCATAGCCTCATCAGATCACAGAAGGAAGTTATTTCAAACACTCGACTGCTGTTATCTAATATTGATCACTTACATTTGACAGCTTGGTTTATAAACAAAAATTGTTGAATGTGTGTTGATTGTGTAGTGAACAGTGCAGTTGTTGCCATTCATTTCAGATGGTTACAGTTATTGTTTTTAACAGCCAAAAGCCAGTTTGGTCTGTTAAATACCAAATAAACATCTTTGTTTATGTATATTTATATTCTTTCTTGTTTGTTGCTTAAAGAAAAGAAAAAAAACACAGAAATAAGTATTGGAATCAGCCATGAAAAAATCATGATCAGTGCATCACTACTCAATACTAAATTTATGTATTATTATTTCCACGCTCTTTTTATTGTTTTACCTCTTTTACTTTAACCTCTTTTCCTGCACTCTAGACAATGCAACGCTCTGGTTTTAATAGTTTATATAAGGGGAATGTGCTGATGCTCCTAGTGCATTATTCCCAATAAATATATTTTTACATAAAAATTAATTAGATACTGTGTTGAATGTTACTCAAATAATTGTTTTTAATGCTACTTCTGTATTATTTTGCCTAATTTTATGCGTGATGTCGACATAACGAATGTCCAACATGGAAGTCGGATCTTCTCAGGTTGAAGGCAGCGCTAGTATTTTCTGGTCATGTGATCTCAACATGTCTGTCCACATGAGGCGACCCAGTCTGTGTCAAATTAAACCACTTTAATTAGGACACTCTTCAAAAATATCAGCTGGACAATTTAATAAGGATCAAATTAAACTAACCTGTTTGTTCCTCAGTTTCTTCTTGTTTCACACTGAATGTTTCTTCAATCTTGAAGTCTTCACTCTCCTCTTTAATACACGGCATCTTTATAATGGATCTCAGTCGCTTCACCAGGAGATTTTCTGTGTGTTTGGACACTCTGTCCTGTTTAATATGAGAAACATTAATAGAAAGAAAAATGCAAACTAAATCTCTGAGTGCGTCTCAATCAGAATCTAGTTCAGTAGTTCAGTTCACTGGTAAAAAAAGAGAAGAGAGAGAGAGAGAGAGAGAGAAGAGAGAGAGAGAGAGAGAGAGAAGAGAGAGAGAGAGAGAGAGAGAGAGAGGAGAGAGAGAGAGAAGAGAGAGAAGAGAGAGAGAGTAAATGGGGGAACGTGTAGAAAAGAGGAAGAGAAAATCTAAACTAGCAAAAAAAATCCAAACTAGCACTATAAAATAATAATATATAAATTACTCACTTGTTTATATTTAGACTATCATTTTTTGCAATATTTATTTATTTGTAGATTACATTTAATCGATTAAAAAAATTGCAGCTGGTTAGTAAAAGTTGGCATTGCTTGTAAATACAACGAGAACAACAAACGCAAATGTTTGACCAGCAGGAGTCGTCCGTGATTGAGGTGATTCGAGCGAGTCGACACAGTGAAATCATTGTGTAGCGATTGATTGATTGAATAGTTACTATTGAGTTTCAAAAGCTCCGTTTCTCTCATCATACTTGCAAGTAGCGGGATTCATGTTTATGATAAACTAATTCACGATATAGGGAGCGAAATGAGATACACCTTTTCTGCTACTCATGTATGGATTTGCTTAACTCGCTCAAAAAACGTTCAATAATGTTAGATAACGCATTATAATGTTTACATTCAACATTAATTAACTTATTTTACATAACCTGTAAAATTAAAAATTACATTACATTCAACAGTTTGCATTAAGTTAAACACTTTAAAATGCTTAAAACAAACCTTTCTTCAGCCGAATCTCAACATATCCAGGAGCGCGGCGCAGACTTATGACGTACACCTCTCCTCTCCAAAATAAAAGTCCTGAAAACAAAGAGGTTGGTAAAATACAAATTTTAATGAATCTTTACTGCTAATAATTACCACTTAAAAAGTCTAAACTACATCGAATGTGATATTCTGTAATGGCACAATAACACTAATGTTTGTGTGCAGAAAACATTTACAAGGAGTGGGGAACTTTTTTCAATAAACCAATTATTGATTGATGCATTTTTTGTGTGATAAATAAATAAAGATCCGGGCCATAGACTAAAAATACAAATGCAACATCTATTGGCTAAGATTTTGCAATATGTTATCAATTGTGCAAAATTGAATGCAATTTTGCTAAATTAAATAACAAAAATAATTTATTTTTAATTTAATCGATTGTGATTTTTTTCCTTATAGTGGATAGTGTGGTGGAAATCTCTCACCGTTTAACACTCATGAACAACATTTATATTATTTTTTGGTGACACTTTACAATAAGGTTTTATTAGTTTATTTTAGTTAACATGAACTAAGAATGAACAATACTTCTATAACAGTAATTAATCTTAGTTAATATTAATTTCAACATTCTTAAAATCAAATGCTGTATTTTTAACATTAGTTAATACACTGTGAACTAACATGAACAAACAATAAACAGCTGTATTGTTAATAACTAACATTAACAAAGATTAATACATATTGTACCACATTTCTGAGGCTCTGCACCTCCTCACAACTACAAGTTTGTCTGCGAGCTGACATGAGGTGCTAAAGTGTAAACTGTCAACAAACATCCCATAATGCACAGCGCAGCTGACTATGGCAGCTGGTTTAGTCCAAAAAAGTACAGTTCTTTAGGCAGTTGGGTCTGTTTGACCACTTTAAGGAGGTCTCAGTATGCTTGTTTGATTCACACCTGCTTGCCACCATACAATGGCTGTTATGCAGGCATACCAGGCTGACATTTTTATGATCTATATGAGGGCAAGGAACCTACACCAGAAGATATTGCTGAGCTTTGTATGGCCGCAGACTTCTCTCCGCATTACCAAGGAGATGGTCTGCACCATCAGCCACTCCATGGCAGCTATGGTAGTCACGGAGAGACATTTATGGCTAAATCTATCGGGTATCAAGGAAAAAGACGGGGCTTTTCTCCTTGATGCCCGATTTCGCCCTCTGGCCTGTTTGGAAACGCTGTTAGTGAAGAAACACTCTGCGGCCTTCAAGCAATATCTCCCTCGCTGCTCGAGATCTAAGACGACTGACTCTAGTGGGCAGCCTCAGTCGTCAGCAAGCTCCTCATACTGGCAGGTACAGAAGGAGAGCGTCGCTTCTAGTGCTCCCCCACAAGGAGCTTAGGGGCACACGCGACATATTCGCCCGAAGTCTTCTGAAAAGAAGGTCCATCTGAGGACCATCCTTCAAGGTAAGAGGGCTTCGGGAAAGAGGTCCTAACTGTGCTACTCGGAGCCCTCAGGAAGCCAGTGTCTGTATCCCGCCGTCCAGTATGCTTCGGGACACATCAGTTTCCAGCGAACGCATGTCCGCCCCAAGGGCTTGTGGCCAAGCAACGTTCGCGTCCGCAAATTGAGAATAATTTTTCGACCAAACCCTGGCAGACAGCCGCTTCAGGGGATCGAGGACGAATTTGGAAGAACGCCTGATATCAGCCTCTAGAGCCTCAAATCAGATCCAAGAACTGGTCTGTCATGATAGATATAAAAGACACATACTTCCACATATCCTTCCTTCCATCTCACAGGAAGTTCCTACCGTTCCAATATCAGGTTCTTCCATTCGGCATGGCTCTCTCCGGGTTTGTTGAGGATCAGTGCCAATGCGCTGTGGTCGTGTCTTGTCGCAGGTCCACCGTCTGATCTGGATATGGCCCGGATCTGGTTGACTACATCATGCGTTGTGGTTGTGTGTTGTCGCAGGTCCACCATCTGATCTGGATTCATCTCAGGTCTGGTTGACTACATCATGCGTTGTGGTTGTGTCTAGCCGCAGGTCCACCGTCTGATCTGGATACGGCCCGGATTGGTTGACTACATCATGCGTTTGTGGTTGTGTGTTGTCGCAGGTCCACCATCTGATCTGGATTCATCTCAGGTCTGGTTGACTACATCATGCGTTGTGGTCGTGTCTAGGCGCAGGTCCACCGTCTGATCTGGATATGGCCCGGATCTGGTTGACTACATCATGCGTTGTGGTTGTGTGTTGTCGCAGGTCCACCATCTGATCTGGATTCATCTCAGGTCTGGTTGACTACATCATGCGTTGTGGTCGTGTCTAGGCGCAGGTCCACCATCTGATCAGGATATGGCCCGGATCTGGTTGACTACATCATGCGTTGTGGTTGTGTGTTGTCGCAGGTCCTCCATCTGATCTGGATTCATCTCAGGTCTGGTTGACTACATCATGCGTTGTGGTCGTGTCTAGGCGCAGGTCCACCATCTGATCAGGATATGGCCCGGATCTGGTTGACTACATCATGCGTTGTGGTTGTGTGTTGTCGCAGGTCCTCCATCTGATCTGGATTCATCTCAGGTCTGGTTGACTACATCATGCGTTGTGGTCGTTCCTAGGCGCAGGTCCACCATCTGATCAGGATATGGCCTAGATCCAGCTGGCTACAGTAAACCTCGGAATAAACAGAAATACTAACATTAGCGTAGATTAGGGCTGCACGATGTATCATTTTAACATCGATATCGCGATGTGCGCATCCACGATAGTCACATCGCAGATATGTGCGATGTTGCGTGATTCATGATCAGTAAACGTGCCAGCAGCTCCCCGGCCCGTAACGCGTGTGATTCGCGGATTCATTGCAAAGTTTAACCATCATAGTGTGAGAGTAATTTGCAAGTCCTGTCAGTTTAAACAAAGTTCAAGAAGACTGGAACTTGCGCGCTGTTTTCTGTCAGCCTTACTAAAGCGTATTTTGTCCCGCCAAAGTTTGACCGGTGAGTGATGTAGATGAGTGACTGCTGCGCTTGTTTAACTGAGAGAGCGAGCAGAGAGAGAGAAAGCCCCGGTCGCACACGCGCGTGCACTCACCGTCTTCAAACTGTCTTTCTTGCTCTCCCTCGCGCAAATTAATGAATTGAGTTGACTCCGTGATGGATTTCATCCAGTGATGAAATGTTTTCTGTGTTGACAAATCTCAAATCTTGTGAGATGTGGTCCGTTAATGACACGTCCGATTCGCGAACCAATGACTCATTTGAACCGATTCACTTTAATGAATGGTTAAAACAACTGATCTGTCCAACACTGAACTCAAGAGACATAAATCAGACACACTTTACAATAAGGTTCCATTTATTAAAGTCTAGTTAACTACATAAGTTAACATTTTATTAATATTAGTTTCTATGCGGATTTACTCCATGACAAAACCACCCCAGTCATTCTAGAATGATTCATTCTTTCCAAATAGGGCTATTTAATTCATCTGGTGAAATTGTTTTTATATCGCAATATATATCGCAGAAAAATAAAATATCGCAATGTGATTTTTTACCAATATCGTGCAGCCCTAGCGTAGATGCCATTCTTCTTATGATGTAACGAGTAAATAAAGTAGTGTTTTCAGTTCTGGCTGACATAGTTTCTGCGGCCTAACGAAGAAGAGTGTTTTGACGCTCTCCCAACGATTCCTTGGGGGTGGTTTGGGACTCGATTACGATGCAGGCACAAATGTTTCCTGCACGTATCGAGTCCATCCTGGCCATGGTGACCAGGATAAAGCTAGGCTGTTAGGGCTCATGGCAGCTGCGTCCAATGTGATACCCTTTGGCCTGCTGCACATGAGGGCCCTGCAATGGTGGTTAAAAACCAAGGGGTTTTAAGCGAGGGGGAACCCATTCCAATGATCTGAGTTATGTGCAGATGCCTTCATTCCCTGTCCATATGGAAGATACCTTGGTTCCTTTCCCAAGGCCCAGTGTTGGGAGCACCATGTCGCCAAAAAATAATTTCAACAGACGTATTATTCGAAGGCTGTGACGCAATAACGGAAGGCATGTTTGCAAGAGGTCTTTGGCAGGACCATCATTGTTCCTGGCACAAAAATTGCCTAGAGATGTTGGCTGTTTTCAGGGAGAGCTTCATCCCAGGCATCAGGGGCCATCATGTTCTTGTACGGACAGACAACGTGTTGATGGTCTTTTATTTGAATCATCAGGGGGTCTGAGATTGCGACCCTCTATGCAGATTGGTGAATCGCTCAGAGTAATGTTCATCCAGAATCGGGGAGCAGACATCCTGTCAAGGCAGGGGCTGTGGCCCGGGGAATGGAGACTTCACCACGAGGTATGTGAGATATCGAGGTATGTGAGATATGTTTAGGTATGTGAGATATCCTCATGTTTTTGTTCCACCTGAGTGAATAATGTTTTAGGTGGGTCCCAATAAAATTCAACCTTGGAAGAGGAGGAATGTTTGTTTTTTGTAATGGTGCGATGAACTACTTGCACAACTATTACCACGTTCTACTTAGTACAACTCAGTTGTTTCTGTTAGAGGCACAAAAACCTTTTTAGCTTTAGGTAAGTGCCTATTATCAATCAGTATTTTATTAATTTGATTAATAAATCGTTTATTTCGACCATAACTGTTTACATATTTTTATATATTATTGTAACAGTCTCCAAAAAAAAAACTTTTAAAGAAGCAAGCTACATGATACATTTAAGGGACAGACCCACCGACCAGATTTTCAATCAAACCTACTGCTAAAACTGTAACTTATAAACTTCACAACAGACACATAGCATAAAAGGAAATCCAGTTTATATGAAAAGACACACACAAAAAACATATTGACAAAACCCTCCAAAATATATATAGAAATCCCAGCAACACAAAAACTCAGTCACACAAATGATTTCTGTCACTCTTGTTTGCAAATGGTGGAAAGAGAGAAACCCTTATCTGACCATTGTCCATAGGGGTAATCAAATCATCTTGAAAAGTAATGTCAGTTGAGCTTGTTGCAGAATTGGATAAACTGAAGAAATGCCCAAGGAATGATGCAGAGTGCAAAATTATATCCAAATAATGAAATTATCCACATGTGATGTCAGAGTGGCATAGTCGGTTTTAAAAAACAGGAGCTGGAGTATTTGAAAGCACAAGCAGGAGTCTATCAGCAGACCAGTCCGCTGATACCGTCTGTATCTGTGTAAAGGCTCGGTGAAGCATTGATGTATATTTACATAATTTATGAAGCGCTGATCATTGCAGCCAATTACAGACAAATTCAATGAGTGTGCGAGTACAATGGGCAATCAGAGGTGTTTACGAGTGTCGCTCAACAGCACTCAAACCGTCACATTTGTAAAACTTTTAGTACCGAAGTAAGTCATTTTTGACAACTCGTGTATTTTTTTTATATGTGCATTTGTATATCTGGGCCAGCTATCTTGACCAGGACACTCCTGTAAACGCGATTTTTAATCTCAGTGAGGTCATCTCCTGATAAAATAGAGGCTAAATAAAATTAAATATGCATTAACAGATTTTATAGATCACCTCACATCATTGCCATATGAATAGCGTGCGCTGTCCATAGGTGTTCACATTAGCAGTAATGAGCTAACACAAGAACGACTGGAAATCTCTCTTTTAATACAGATTACATGAAAAGAGAATATTTGTTTTCAATTGAATAAGATAATTCTAAAGTAGACACATTAATATTTCTATGTATTGTTAAAGTCAGTATTCGCTGAGTTTTGTTTAGTTTTTGTGACACGCACCAGAAAAAAGTTCACAGAGACAACAGAAAGCACACTCTGTTTTCTTTATTTTACAAGTACAATGTTTTGTTTAATTGTTAGTGAACACATAAAAAAGACCCTTTACAGTTTCGCATGAAGTATTGCTTTTATCTGTATGACCATAAATGCCAGAGTATTTAAGTCGATTTCGCTGCAATAATGTGAAAAAAGTCCAGCAGAATGCTCTGGTGTGTTAGTCTATCCCAGAGGGTTCAGGTGTCCTTTTTGGTGTCCGTTTAGATTGAGAAAATTTCAACACTTTATGAGTGAATTCTCAAGTGGCATTTAAGGGTTACTTTATGTTTGAAGCTCTTTCCACACTGATCACATGTGAAAGGCTTTTCTCCGGTGTGAATGTTCATGTGATAACCAAGGTTTGTTTCTTTTGTGAAGCTCTTTCCACACTGTTGGCAGGTGAACAGCTTCTCTCCGTTGTGAATTCTCATGTGGACATTAAGGCTTCTTTTTTGAGTGAAACTCTTTCCACACTCTTCTCTTGGCAGTAGAAAGTCTTCCCTCCAGTGTGAATTCTCATGTGGCCTTTAAGATGTCCTTTTTGAGTGAAACTTTTTCCACACTGTTGGCAGGTGAACGCCTTCTCTCCAGTGTGAATTCTCGTGTGTTTTTTAAGGTTTCCTTTATCACTGAAGCACAGTCCACACAATTTGCAGGGAAAAGGCTTCTCTCCAGTGTGAATTCTCATGTGGCCTTTAAGATGTCCTTTTTGAGTGAAACTTTTACCACACTGTTGGCAGGTGAACGCCTTCTCTCCAGTGTGAATTTTCATGTGGACTCTAATGTTTCCTTTATCAGTGAAGCCCTTTCCACACAATTTGCAGGCAAAAGGCTTCTCTCCAGTGTGAATACTCATGTGGGTTCTAAGGTGCCCCTTTTCATCAACGCTCATTCCACACTGTTGCCCGGTGTAAGGGTTCTCTCCGGTGTGAATTTTTACATGTCTGTTACGGACATTTTTTCTTGTGAAACTCTTTCCACACTGATAACATTTGAATGGCTTTGCGCCAGTATTCATTTTCATGTGGACTGCGTGCCGTTTTTCAGTGGAACGCTTTCCTGCTTTTTGAGGGATTTTTTGTGAGGAAATATTTTCAGTCTGTGGGCAACTAAAAGATTTTTCTCCAGTTAAGAAATCATGATGTTTCCCATACTGATATTTCTCTTCCATTTCATTTAGATCTTGACTCTCCAATTTAAATGCCGTCAGATCTAAAAGAGACAAATACAAGTTAACCAAAGTTTAATGCCACAACATAAAAGACATCAAGACATTAATTAACACATTAAGGCATCAAAACCAAAAACATGTATCCTAGATCCTATTCCCACTATTCTCGTGAATGAACACTCCAAGGTAAAATCTTCCAAGCTGGAGAAAGGATACAAGTTCTTCTACAAGAATTTGATCTTCAATTATAGAGGTAAGTGACTTGAATTCTGTTGGTGAGTTATCGCTGATTGCTAGCTTGTTATGCTTAATAAGCAAATCGTCAGCTTGTTAACAGCCAAAAAAACGTATCCTAATTGAATAATTTGAACAATGTGACTGATTATTAATGCTATTAAGATATTTTGGCTTTCACTTGGGTATGATAGTGTCAGTGGTTATTAAACTTTTGCCTGAGGAACCCCAAAGGCTCTAGCTAACGTTAATGGCCCAAAGTTTGGATGGTCACTTTGGCTACATTAACGTTCCGAAATGCTGTTGTGGCAGTTTAAGAATCACAGGCTAAGGTTAAGTTGTATGTGGTTAAACACTGAAACCTTTTTCAGTATGATGTGATAATCTTTCCCCTTTTTACTGCAATATCAAATTTAGTGAGTGAAGTGGTAGTGCAGGTGAGCTGTTACTGTTCAATGCGAAAGAATGAAGAGCCATACACTTCAGGTTACATTGTCAGGAAATCCATGCCTGAGTCTGAAATCATGCACTAGTCCCTACTCATCAACATGCGTTACTGGCTTTCTGTAGTTTTTTGTTCATCAACAGGACATCATGTAGATAGTAGCCTAATCCTTCTGGTCCCTGATGGATTTCATCAGATTTACAGTTTGGATCCAGATGATGCTACAGTACCAAAATACCTCAAACTTGTAATGTGTAGTGAATAGAGCATGGTTTCAGACCTACACAGGTTCAGGTGCATTTGTTTAGCATGTTTTTGTTTCTTCTGCTGTTGCAGATGCTCTTTTTGTTGCTCCATATCTGCTGTTGCAGATGTACCATTTTTGTTGTTCTACTGCTGTTGCCTTCATTTTGTTCAACCTAGTTTCACAACAATGTTCCTATTGTCAAGTAAATGCTTCTTACTGTATAGCCTAAACATCTAAACTTTCCCTCAAGTACATGTTCTCCATTTCTAGATTGTGCTGCATGCCATTAAACCTGTGGAATTAAATGGATGCCTCTGCTCGTTTGCTGCTGGAATGGCTTTATGCAACCATGTAGTTGCACTCCTGTTTCAAACGGCTCATTACAGCACCATGGGGCTGAAAACTGTGTCAACCCCACTGTCCTGCTCCGGTGTGCTTCAATCATGGAACAGACCAAGGACACAGGTAAGTTTGTCTGATGCAAGTTGTGTGTTTGAAGTTTGTAAGTGCACACTGTTGGAATACTGATTCTGCACTACTGGTGTAGATGTTTCTGCACAGTGTATCCATCACCCTCTACACCTTATCCCAAAATATCTGACCATTGCAACCTTTTTACAGAAGTATTTCCAAATTAATTTTTTTAACTAAAACACCATTTTCTGGAACACTACCCAAGTCTCGTAGACCATTTTGGTCCTTGTGTGGAGTTCTAGATAATGCGCTTTGAGGCAAAACACAGTTTCTTCAAGCGTGTTGTCCATAACGTGCAAAATTTCAAAAAACATGTTGCAGACATTGTCCACCCAGCACCAACTTATGTTTGACAAAGTAAAAGTTGGGAAGGTGTCCTCTCTAGAAAGAAGGGTGAAAACAGCTGTTGAGAAAAAATATGCTCACCTTAAAGGTGCTCTAAGCGATGTCACGCGTTTTTAAGGCCAAAAATTTTTTTGTCACATACAGCAACCATCTCCTCACTATCCGCTAGCTGCCTGTCCCCTGAACACACTGTAAAAAAACGCGGTCTCTGCGGACACCCCAGGCTCCACAAACGGCTACAAAAACAAACTCTAGCGACCCGCTCTACGAAACATAACAAACTGTTCCAGCCAATAACCGACGAGAAGTGTTTGGGGGTGGGTTTGAGGGGTTAGTGCGCGGATGAGGAGGAGGGAGGGTCTAGCTAGCCTCCGTTTTGTTTGACAATAGTTCGAACGTCAACAAGAAGTGATGTCACCAGGATCGCTTAGAGAACCTTAACACTGTATCTCTTGCATCAAATACTGAATTGCATGGGACCTCATACTCCAAAGGTTGATGGTGTCTGTTGGACACTGGAGGCTTGCCAGAATTTGCAAAGATCCACTGCATTTTGTTAGTTGACACTAGGGCTGGGCGATAAAACGATAACGATATATATCGCGATAGACACGTGATCGATATCAATAAAAAATGTGTTCGATAAAACGTTCGATATTTTTTTTCTTAGTCGGAAGAAACGACAGGTTGTGACGCAAGTTTGGTTGCATTAACAAAGGCACTCACTCTCTGGTAACCTACCTAGCAACGTATGGAGTGACACGCTAACAGGCAATCATGTAACGGTGTCAGTTTGGTTGCGCCATATCGTTGTCTCGTGCTGCTGCAATGCTGGAGTGTGTGTGTGTGTGCGTGCGAGAGAGAGTAGGCATGGGCGCGCGAGAGAGAGAGGCACGAGAGAGTGAGACACGCGGGCACGATTGAACAGTGGAGACATAAAAACATACTCCGTCATTTTGTTAATACAGAACATCATTCAGTCTGCAAAGTGTTTACTTATATTTGTGGAGGCCTATACTCGCAATAAAACACAACATTGTGCTTTTTTCACACTGTATTTCTTGTCAAACTGTAACCTACAACTGACACACACACACACACACACACACACACACACACACACACACCACACACACACAGTTTTAAAAGCAAAACATATTTATCCAACCCAATTTTAAAACAGTCTGTGTGTTCCATCTTTTGCAGAGGTGTAGTGGTAAAAAAAATAGGTGGGTAAACTATAAATTCTGGTGGACCACGACGTGGTCACCCGGTAACGTGGCCACTGCCTACTGGTGTGTAGGCCTATGTCTACTGATGACATTGCTATAGGGATTACACTTGTCCGAGTAAAAAAGTTGCTCGTCCGGATTTTTTGTTTTTTGTTAATTTATTCTGAAACAATATTCTCATCAGTGTTCAATCAGCTTTGATATTTAAAGCGGCATATTGTAACATCTGCACCTTTAAAGGGCATCCCCTCCCCCAATATTATTAAATGTATACTTCATCTTTCATTTTAAATTCCTAAATTTGATCAATAAATTAAATTATTTCGAATAATAAGACATTATAGGGCTGTTACCCTAAGTAGGGCTGATCAAATTAAATAATTTACACTGAAAAGTTACAATTGCATAAAATAATGTAATGAAATTTATTTAAATTTACATATAAGAAACATTGGAAAATGCTACTTTTAAACATAACACTAGGTGGCGGCAGGCGACCGTCTTAATGAGTGAGTCATTCATTCATTCATCATTCAAACGATTCGTTCAAACTGCTGATTCATTCAAGAATGAGACATGTTTATGAATGGGTCATTGATTCCTTGACTTAATCGATTCGTTCAAAATCCTGAATAATTCAGTAATGAAAACAGGTTGAGTGTTCCTGTGAGATGCGCCGTGGTTCTGCTGTGATTTTTGGTTGGAACTATTTCGCTGCTGAAACAGAACAAAAACAGCCAATATTGCATCTAAAATGTAAGTGACTTAATTTTAACTGTTTATTGAACTGTTGTAAGAAATCAATGTCACATTTTCAATCGTGATGGTGTTCAGGAAAAATAATTGAGGTTGCTTAACATATGTTAAAATATAAAATATAAAAACTCCACATTTAGATTTGTTATAGGAAGTATGTTGTTAACTGAGTGTGTGTGTGTGTGTGTGTGTAGATTTGTCCTCGCGAGGCTGCGCGAGCGTCAACAGCGCGTCAGTAATAGTCAACAACACTGACAGTAATGCAGCGCAATATGAAAGAGTTTTATTAAAGAGTAGGTTACAACCTATGAAACTAATAAGGAATATGAAACTATACGACATTAGCTTAATTTAAAATGTCTTAGGAACGGCAGGCTATTTAGTGGTGGATAAACGCAATTTAGAGGTGGAAACGCACTTTGGAGGTGGGTAAACGCTATTTCCGAATATTGGGAGGTGCGTAAACGGCGTTTACGTGCGTTTAGCCTCCACTACATCCCTGATCTTTTGGACATTCATCATATCGCATTGGTTTTCATTTCTTGTCCTCAAAACAGAGCACTAATCTGTTTATTTTTAAGTTACACATTGATTAAAAAAGAAAATCAAATGTGTTGGTAGTATTATTTTATACGGAAATCAATTATTTATAATTCTGATGAGAATAAAGTTAGGGTTAATTAAAATTAAGGAAAACAAATATATTGATCTGAAATATAGCAAATCTTTAATTTATTCAGGTACAATTACCAAACATATCTCAAGGTCTTTTTATCTTTTTATTAATTTAATAAACGAATTATATAAAACTATTATCAGCGCACTATAAATAAACTGGTTCTAAGCCTTTATTAATAAAACTTATTTTTAAAAATACAAGGCTTAAGACCTTATAAAAATGCCTTCTATATTTCTGTTTTGCTTTTCACTCCATTGTACCGAAATCGTACCGAACCGTGACTTCTGTGTACCGTTCCATATTGTCTTCATACTATGAAATATGTTAAGCTATGGTAAAAGTTGTACCGCCAGACCCGGGGATCGGCTGAATCCTATAAACTGTAAAAAAAAAAAAAAACAATTGTTGTTTTGTTAAGTCACGCTCAGAAAATGTGTCATTTGCATATTAAAATCACAAAACAATTGTGCAGGGGGCACGTACGACCACAACCCCCCACCACCCCCGTCCCGCCGCGCCACTGTCACCTTTTTTACTCTGAGGAGTTTGCAGGTCTGATTGTGAATTTAGACTTATGTTTACATTTTAATTATTTGAGTTTTCCATGGTTGTTGACATTTCTGTCTTGGGATTATAATCAGAGGAAGGTTAAGTTTAAAATAAAAATGTTTAAATGTAATATATTTTTTCTCCTGGTCCTTATTTTAAATGTAAAAGTAATATTTTACTTTTGTGCCTGAGAGATTGTCTTCTTGGTATGTTAAAAATGTTTGTGCCTTTAAGGTTGAAGAACGTCGATGCAAAGATCTGATGTTGCTAAGCTGAACGATTTAAATTTCTACCCACTTGCACCCTACAGTATCGGGGGAAATCTCATGGTGTCGCCTAAACGTTTTTTTTTTTTTTGTTACATTAAAGTTTGAATTTTTCCGATTGGGATTGCAAGCAGCATTAACATTATTGCACGCAGCATTAACAAGAGTACACAGTTTAGCAAGAGAATTTTAATCACTAAATGGTATATTTTGTTTCAGAAAACCACAATGTTGCTGCGAGTGTTTCTGTGAATCCAGAGTGCATAAAAAAGCTGACACTCCCATCAGTAGATGAGCTCAAAGAAATTCTTTGTGACAAACTGAAAATTTATCAAAACTTTGTCATCCAGTATGAGGACCCCGATTTTGGTGGTTAGCTTTGCAATTTAAGTAACATAGATGAACTTCCATCTGAAAAGGTCACACTGAAGATTATCTGAGAAATGTTGAAAACTGCATCAGTAGCAGAACCCCCAAGAAATGAAAGCACAGGGTCTGAGACTGATTTGACCCTAGACACAGCAAGCATCTCATCCAATCTGTCCAGTCCATCTTCTTCCACAGTCAGGGAAGAGCGTTGGCCACGCATTTTCCTAATTCCAAATTCCTCCTATGATGTAGAGTTCAGACTGAGAAAAGCTAATGAAGTCTATGAACATTACCATGGATGTTACATGAGACATAAGGAAAGAAATACTGGAGAAGTTGGCAGAAACAATGTACTGCTTTAAAGCTTACACAAGTGATTCTGAAATTGAGCAGGTGGCACTTGCGTTAGTTTCCAGACATCCATGTCTAAGGGAACTTGGCTGTGACACAGGATGCAAAGGCTGGAAGATGAGCTTAAAATTTAAAATGGGGAATTACAAACAAAAATTACGCAATGCTGGATGTAGTGAGCTTGACAATAAAAGAGATGATGGTTCAAGAGTACCCCAGAAGAAACCAAGAAGATCAGAAATCAACTTCCTTCCAGACAATCCTGATGCTGCATTGGAACATGAAAGGGAACAGCTTGAGTTTGAAGTCAAGAAAAGGAAAATGGACATGACAAAAACATCAAAATGGAAACTACATTCCCTCTTAGGAGAAAGGAAATAGTCAATGAGCAACCCTTGGTCTCTGTCATTAAAGAAAGATGGCCTGGCCTCTTTTTGGAGGAGCAAGTAAGTTACAATTTGTCGGTACATTATTCTGTCCTGATTGTATATAGATTTTATTGTTCACAGATTTTTTTCCTTTCACTTTCTCAGGTTTGTACAGAGTTCCAAAGATCACTTGTGTGGACCTTAAAACGGCTTTCATGACAGCTCTAAACAAATATAGCAACACCCCCATCAAAATGTATCGGGCAAAGAGTAAAGACCTTGGAGATTACATGAAAATGATCCTGGACCATTTTGATTCTGTATACTTATAACCCCTAATTTCAAAATAATCATATCTTTAAATCTTTGGTGAGAATTATTTATTCTTTTTGAGAACCCAAAGATGATATATATATAAAGATGATTGGATGAGATGCTTGCTGTGTCTAGGGTAAAATCAGTCTCAGACACTGTGCTTTCAATTATTGGGGGTTCTGCTACTCATGCAGTATAAATTATTATTATTATATATATAATATCTTCAGGTACTCAAAAGATTAAATAATTGCCATAAAACGGTGTCACATTAATTATAACGATTTAAAGATATAACCACTAATTTCAAAAGATTGTGGATGTATAATTACATTTTTGTAGATTATTTTTAATTTCAAATAAAAATATGCCCCTTCATTTCTGACCCTTTGCCCATCCCTAATACATTTTCAGTGACAATCTGAAGGAATCATGCAAAAGTAAATCATAATTAAAATTATTTATCTCCCTCTAAACAGTATCTCCCCTATAATAGACATCTTATTCAGCTCTACGGGGTCTCCCCTTGTACCTCAGTGAGCGCAATGCAATATCAAAGACTTGTCAGGTAAGTTTTAAGCTTTTGTTCATGTCATATTTTCATTGATCATTGTTATTTTATGAAGTGTCTGTGGCAAGCATTACGAGACTGAGAGCCATGAGAAGTCATTTCCTTCTCCGTCAGCCTAGAGATTTCACGTAGTATAATTGCGTAGCGCATCTGTGTTATACGTCACACGTAGGCTCACTATTGGCCGATGCTGGTCATGTGTGTGATGCGTGTGACGTTCAACCAGAAGCTTTACGCAATTATACTACATGAACTATCTCGAGGCCAACAGAGAAGGAAATGAATACTTGAATAAAGTCGTTAATAAAGTCGTTATTTTTGTTTGTTTTTGCGCTCAAAAAGTATTCTCGTCGCTCGATAAACTTAAGATTGAGCCACTGTAGTCCCTTGGACTATTTTAACGATTTCTTTAATGACTTTTTGGGGCTGTCAATTTTCAATCCCTTAGAAGCCTATGGAGGAGTGATCCAGCTCTCAGATTTAATCAAAAATATCTTCATTTGTGTTCCGAAGATGAACGAAGGTCTTACGGGGTTGGAACAACATTTGTTAGAGAGTAATTACTGACAGTGTTTTCATTTTGGGGTGAACTATCCCTTTAAAATAATATTTATTGAACTAATATTTAAATTAACAACAATACTCGTAATATTGAGTTTAATGTTACTCAAAATAATTGTTTTTAAGGCTACTTCTGTATTATTTTGCCTAATTTAATGCGACGTCGCAATAACGAATGTCCAACATGGAAATCAGATCTTCTCAGGTGGAAGGCAATGCTAGTATTTTCTGGTCATGTGATCTCAACATGTCTGTCCACATGAGGCGACCCGCTCCGTGTTAAATTAAACCACTTTAATTATGACACTCGACAAAAATATCATTAATTTCTGTAGAGCTGGACATTTTAATGAGGATCAAATGACTGACTTCAGCTTTGAGAATTAAACCAACCTGTTTTTTCCTCAGTTTCTTCTTGTTTCACACTGAATGTGTCTTCAATCTTGAAGTCTTCACTCTCCTCTTTAAAGAACGCCATCTTTATGTCTTCACTCTCCTCTTTAATAAACGCCATCTTTATGTCTTCAATCTCCTCTTTTATAAAAGCCATCTTTATAATAGTGTTGCGTGGATCTCAGCTGCTTCACCAGGAGTTTTTCCTCTGTTTATGAACACTTCGTCCTATTTAAGATGAGAATAATTAACAGAAAGAAAAACACTCAAAAATAAATCTCCAAGTGTGTTTCTAAATCAGATCTAGTTCACTTCACTAGTAAGACAGACAGTCAGAGAGAGAGAGAGAGAGTTAATGGACTTAAATCACCTGATTAGACAAAACTCAGACATAAAACACTCAGAATATTTACAGATTATTACAAAATCACATATTACACAGTAGGTTCATATTTTGAAATTTTATGCAACTTTATTAATTTGTAGATTACACTTAGTAAAAGTTGTCATCACACATGTTTGTATTGTTTGACCAGCAGGAGTTGTCAGTGTTTGAGGTGATTCGCCACAGTGAATCATTCTGTGCAGCGATTGAATATGTTAATTGTTCAATTTGCCCAGTAGCTCGATTCATGTTTATGATAAATTAATTCACGATATAGGGATTGAAATAAGACGCACCTTTTCTGTTACTCATGTATGGATTTGCTTTACTAACCAAATAACGTTCATTAAAGTTAGATAACGCAATATAATATTACAATTAATACTCATTTATTTTACATAGCTTGTAAAAACGATTAAATTGCCTAACCAGTTTGCATAGATTGAAACCCTTTGAATGTTTAAAACACAAACCTTTCTTCAGCAGAATCACAACAGATGCAGGAGAGCGGCGCAGCCTTATGACGTCATCTCTCCACTCCAAAATAAAAGTCCTGCTCACACACTAAAATCAGAAATGTGCATAGAATTCTCACACATCTAATAAAACATCTATCAGCGGCGTTCAGAGTTGAATTCTTGGTGAAATACATATTTAAATTAATGTTGATCAATGGTAACTACCAGTTTGAACTACATCTAATATGCAAGATTCTGTAAATGGCTAAACTAATATTTGTGTGCAGAAACCATTTAAGAGGTCGAGAACGTTTTTCAAATAAACCAATTTTTGTTTGATGCATTTTTTTCAATAAAGGTATGTCAATCTAATTAAACATTTTTAGGGCCATCGACTCGAAAAAAAAAAACAATGTTATTAAAAACTGCATAAAAATGGGAATACGTAATAAAACAGTTAAAATGTTACACCCACACAATAATTTTGGGTTTAATCGCTGTTATAGGCTAATTATGAGGGGTCCTTGGAAAAATGTCTTATAAGCGGTCAATGGCCCCAAAAAGTTTGAAAATTGTTTGGTTTATATGAAATAGGGGAAATCAGCCACATCTGAGTCAATATCTGTCATCCCAGAATCAGCCAAGTGCAACTGACTTGATTGACTGAAAGATTACATTCTACTTTACTTTATTTAACAGACGTTATTAGAGCGCACTTGGCTGATTCTGGGATGACAGATATTGACAGACTCTGATTGACTGAAAGATGGCAGGATTCCAGCTTTGTCCAGATCCTCTGTCACGGATCTCTAAGAGAGGATTCAAATGCAGAAAGAGCGTTAACGAGTTTATTGACAAGACAGCAGACACGACAAGAGATTGAGGGACAGGGGGTGATAACAGTCCAAACAGTACGATGCATAATTGTGTTAAATTATGTTTAACGCGTTAAGGATTTTGAAAATAACGCGGTAACGCTGACAGCACTAGTATAAATATAAACAAATTTAGGAAGAAATAAAAATAGAAGCAATAACTGTACATTAGTGCAGGATGTGCAAATGCTCAGTTTGAAGAATGTGCAATGATGATGAAAAATACGGAGAGTTTATTAAATAATCTTAGTTTCATTTTCCTCAATGCTCACTTGGACTTTGTCTGACCAGCACAAATTCAACAAGGGTGAACTGATTCAAATCATTATCCTTTGGACAATGGACACAGTGAAATGAAGACATTTCTTTTATTTGTAACTGTGAAAACCACAAAACCATAAGATTATTAAACAACAGCAAAACATTTTAAGAGCAAGGAAAATTATGAAATAAAGTAATATAAATTATTAAAAATTATTATAATAAGATATGAAATATAAAACGAGATACAACATAAATATATGTTTGCACAGGTTCAGGTTGCTATTAAAAACTCAGTAACACTTGACAATAAGGTGTTTTTTAATCACTAATAACTCATTAACAAATGCATTATAAATTGTTGATTTATTATTTAACATAACAGCATGAATAAAAAGGTGACTTATACCTGTCAAATGGTGAGACATTTTAACATGTTATAAATTCTTAATACATTTATTTATTCACACTTACTTTACTCAAAGCGGATTCCTGTTGTATTTTCTCATTAATATCACATGACTGCCACATTTCTTACTTAATCTTACCAGAAGTTTCTCAATCTGTCAATAAAACAGTTCTTCTATTAAGATGAAATTATAAAACTTTATCTTGAAAAACAATACATAAGAGCACAACCATAACTTGATGAAAAATTAAGAATAAAAATCTTAATTAGTTTATTAGTTACCAGTCAACCTTAAAGATACAGTATGTAACTTTTTTGTCCACAAGAGGGCGCAGTTTCCAACAATAACAAAGGCGTATGTTTATGACGCAGTGACGAGCTGAATGACGGGAATTGCTGTCAAGCTGATGGATCTAATAATGTTTATGGATGAGTGAAAACACTCATGTTTTTTAACATTACAGTGGTGTGAAGCAGGTCGCGATTGCTAAAGAGACAGATATCACACGCGAGTCCCACGGATATAAAGTATATCACACGCGAGTCACGCGGATATAAAGTATATCACACGCGAGTCCACGGATATAAAGTATATCACACGCGAGTCCACGGATATAAAGTATATCACACGCGAGTCCACGGATATAAAGTATATCACACGCGAGTCCACGGATATAAAGGAATAAGGACATTTAATTCTACAGAACTACACGCAAATGCTAGATTACTCACACAGGTCAGTTTATTAGAGGAATTAAACTTGTGAGGGAACGCAGCGCTGTTTCACTTGGTCTAACGTTACACTATCACACTAAACGGCATTTAAATGTGTGTTGAAAGTTATAATGTTATTCTACGTGTTAGTTCGTTTTCTATACGAAACTAGCAGCTAACTTAGATCAAGATTAGAAAAACGTACTGACCATTTTCTAACATGTCATCATGTTGAGCTAACGTTAACATTGATTTGTTTTATGTACATTTGCTCACCTGTCTAATAAAGCTGTCAAGTCGTGACTCGTGAAGCTCTGTCGAGTCCAAGTTAGTCACGGACGTGGAGCTCTCGGCATCTCAAAAACGCCCCGCTGATATTGATCCTCATTTTAGTTCTCCTTGTTTGTCCCAAAGTCTGCTTGCCATGGTTTATGTTTCAACGAAACAAGAACTTTGTGCCGCTAAACGTCACGCATTACGCAGTTGTCCATGTCTGTCGCCATGGTTACATCATGGCTATGGCATTTCGGGCGGAAACCGAGGATAGCGCGGATATTGCGTCATTGACAGGCGACATTTGCCGGGACCCGCCACTTATTTAAAATTGGAATTTCTCTGAAATAAAAAATCTTTGGAGACTTTTGGGATATTGTAAGTACACAACTGCAGGAAATATATCACACTGTGCAAGTGATTTTTGGATATTTTATTACAAAATTCCTACATATTGGACCTTTAATGTAAAGTGGACACCTATGAATTTTTAATTTATTAGTAACAAACATTAATAACTTTTGAAAGTGAACCGTAATGTAAATTGCACACCTGTGAACCATTTATTCATGAGATAAAAACATTAATAAACTATAAAAGTAAACTTTAATGTAAAGTGGTGTCACGGTTATGCTGCATAAACGTGCACAAAGATGAAGATAAAGGGTTCAAACAGTATTTAATAATATCCACAAGATATTTTGCTAAATAAAATTATCCTGTCAGAATTGCGTGATAACTTTATTATTTATTTTTCCGTCTGTATCAATTTAGCGTTTCCAGGCATTTTCCAAAAATTTGTCATCTACACTGATCTACATGTCGTAAAACGTGTGGACGGAGAGCATTTTTAACTGAAAACGCCATTTTCAAATGTATCCGGATTAATGTAGACGTAGCCTAATACACAGCTGACAGTGATGATGAATCAAATTAGTAGCTATGACAGAGAACTTATAGCGAAAAAAATGGTGCTAAACTAAAAATATTGGTATCGTGATATTATTTCCCTTCCTGAAAGGCGCAACCTAACAACATAACTAACTGTACGTACACACCACCGCCGACTTGAACTGCGAAGAAGCTCCACAGGATGCTCTGCTGCCGGGAGCTGATCTAGGACCACAGTCACATGTTTTTGTTGCTGATGAGGCCTCCCACTGCGCCCCAATCTAATGCGGCCTTTTCCTGGCTCCAACCACGCTGGCAGGCGCAGAGGATTCAACTTCAAGCTGTCACATGCAAGGCTGATTGTTGAGAATATTTGGTATTTTGGTATTCTCGCGTCTCAATGGCGTATGTAAAGAGGAGGCATTGGGGTCAGCCCTGCAAATGTGGATGCCTGTGTGAAGGCTATCTGTGTCCTGCATAATTTCCTGTGGTGGACCTCCAAGACGCCAACCTGGGGTGCGTTTCCCGAAAGCATCGTTAGCCAACTATGGTCGCAAGTTGGTCGCAATTTCCATTGAACTCTATTGGTAACGACAGAACTTGCGACCATAGTTGGCTAACGATGCTTTCGGGAAACGCACCCCAGGGCAACTGGAAGACGTGCAGGACCGCCACCAGCTGCAGACAGGCAAGTTGCCTGCCTACAGGCGGTAACCCGAGTGGGCAGCAACAACTCCGCACGGGAGGCCATCCGTGTCCGGGAGACATATACCTCCTACTTCTCCACCGAGGGAGCTGTCAGCTGGCAACCTGGAGCAGAAGCCTAGCGCTACAAACGTCTCTTTTAAGAGCCACCAATTACATTAAAACCATAGTTTCCATAGCTAAGCACCTATACACGTTAAAACTATTTATACCATGGTCTGGGTGAATACTCGATTCTGATTGGCTGCAGGGTGTCCGTTAAAAAGTGATAGAGGACACCTAGTAAAGTAGTTCTGGTGAAACTGCCTGTTTACCATTCGAAATTAATAAATAAATGCGCTGCCTACAACAGCTGTGTGAGTAACCATAGCAGCAGGCAGTCAAAGTATCCGTTAACAATTTGCTCTATCAAAACAAACATCTAACCTTAGTTAGATATTACATAGCCTACTAATACAACAGTGAGCGACTTCGTTATTTCATCTTCAGTCTCTCACGGACTAACGGAGCCCAGTAAGCCCGCAGACTGCTCTCGCATCGATGGCCTGTCACCGACATTTGACGGCTCCAGTCCAGCATCGGAGAGTCGACCTACAGCGGTGCTTCGGAGGCTGTGGTTAGTGTAGACTAGTGTAACACAGTGTTTTATGTTTAATTAAAAAAAATAACTATGTCTACCTTTGTGTTTAGTTTCATGAAAAAAAATGCATTTTTGAACCTGAAGGGTTCTACAAGCTGAGCGGACTATAAATATCGCAAGTTGCTAAATAAATCGTCAGGCAAGTTATTATTTGAAAAAAACTAGATTTAGCCTAATTAAAATATAAACTAATGTTTTAAAAAAATTTTATTTGGCAAGTGACCATGGTATAAGCGGGTTAATGCCCTTCGAGGTGTCCGTTGTCATGTTTTAATGGACTTCGGCGGAGGCAACCGTCCTCCGCTGCGCGTCGGCCGGTTTACACCTCGCCGTCGTCCATTAAAACCTGACAACGGACACCTCGTCGGGCATTAACCCTTACATAACATAGATTTAAAAATCTAGAGATGCACCGATTACAATTTTCTAGGCCGATTCCGATTTCCGATTTTTATTGAGTTTGACCTGCCGATACCGATTTTAGCCGATTCCGATTTCCTTTTTTTAAACCACTTTACAGCACACACAAATATTTATTTTCCATCTTCTCTTTAATAGAACATTTTGCATAGAACATTTTTTGAACAGATAAATCGCGATAAAATGGAACTATATAAATTACTCCTGGTGTGGGAAATTCACACACATCTAAAGTGCAGTGTTATGGAAGAACCATTTCTTTCTTTTCACATCTAATATCCAACTAAAATTGATATATTTAGCAAACTAAACTTTTCTATGAAATAGAAAATAATAATATATAAATAACAAATAAAATAAAATAACTATACCCTTGCAGTATATATTTCTCAACACACACACACACACACACACACACACACACACACACACACACACACACACACACACACACACACACACACACACA